>JAOUQW010000002.1:3526812-3539488 GCA_028565825.1 Olivaichthys viedmensis | reverse complement strand
CATTGTTTTTATGTTAATTAGATTACTATAACAAACTTTCTGAGATTTTCTATATTTTTGTTTAGCTCGAGGGACAGGCACAGTCTCAATAGTGTGGAACCTCTCAAGGCAGCTAGCAGACGGTAGGTTTAGCCTTTTTGTCTGCTGCCTGTCAGCGATTAACTAAGCCTTTTATAAGACTATGACCTATGCTACAAGAAATGAGAGCAGCACCATACTGAGTGGGGTGGATACCGTCCCGCCCTAAAAGGCCAGACATTCCCTTAAAGGTAGCCCAGTTATCTATGCAGCCCATGTTGTTTTCAGAGCACCACTTGGACATCCAGCAGTTCAGCGACAGTAACCTGTAAGTTATATCGCCATGGAGCATTGGGATGGGGCCAGCGCATACTACATCATCGGACATCGCCTTCGCTAATTTACACACCTCTACAATATTACTCTTGGTAACCGATGACTGACGAAGGCGTACATCGTTAGCATCTAGTACATGGATAACTATCGTAGAGAGCCTGCGCTTGCCTAGAACCTTAAGATTGCCTGCTATATCCGATGCCCTGGCTCCCGGTATACAGCTGCTGGTGCCCCTAAAGGCCTAGCTAATTTCACGTATCTCAGAATAGAGTCTCTGATAACCATAGCACTTTCAACAGGCTTCACAGCAGGTGCCTCACTGAGGAGGGCAAACCTGTTTGACACGTGAACAGGAGAGGAGTGGTGCTCCAGTAGGCGAGCCTGAGCGTTAGCTTTAGCTCTTCGACTATTGTGCTGAGACGTCACCCATTCGCCCCCCTGTGAGGGCTCTGATGCTCTCAATATCTCTAACCCTTTCTAAAGTTTGGATGAGCACCTTTAACACTACGAGCTTCTCTGTCAGACAGGCTACCATTTTACACTTATCACAAGTATAACTAGTCCTAATGATGGAGGAAGAATAGCTAAACATCCTGCACTCAGTACACATAATAAATTCAGAGTTGGCCATGTTAATGTGTTTAAAACGCTACTTACGTTTTTATTGCTTCGTCGGTTGATTGTATTTTTCTGATGGACTCCAGGTAAATCCGTTGAAAGTTTGTTTTTATCCGCTGCCTGCTTGGTTATATCGGTTTGCTGTCGCTAAAAAATCTCGAGCAAACGCAGAAGCACGGAATAAATGGAGAGAAATGTGTTATAGCGGATGCAAAAAGAATAAATAATAGGAAAAAGTGCGGATTAGAAATAATAAAAACTTTTTTTTTTTTTTTTAAGTTAGGTAAGTTTGAACGCCGACACGGTGAGATTCTCCCGGCAAACAGATTCGAAACAACAGAAACTACGTCACAGGAAGTGACGCACATTTGTGAATGTTCCTTCACACAAAATCTATCTATCTAAAAGCAGTCTTTATGACAGCTGTTGGAATAAGCCTTCATAAATATTTATGTATGTTTGTTACTTGTCATGAAGGCTTATGTAGGTATCATGTAGCCCTATGAACACCACCCTGAAGTAAAGTGTTACCCAAAAAAATATACAATAAAGGTCATCCTTGTTAAAGACAATTAGAAACATAAATGGACATCAATAAGTAAACAAAAGCAAATAAAAAGTGAAGAAAACTTGCTGTGACAACATATTTTAGACTTCCATCAAACTTCAATACAATAACTACTTTGGCAGCTTACTCAGTAAACATACTCTTGTCCATAAACATTACAAATGACCGAAATTTAGTTATCTAATACAGACAATAAAAAGCCACCCGCCTTCCTCCGTATTTTACTGAATCAAATATGTCCAACCGATTTCTTTGAGTTTATTTAGTGAAATAGCAACACCAGCTGAGTGATGAGATGCATGGAAAAAGAATGCTTGGTTGCCCCATCAAGATTGCTCAAATTTAATATGTTATCACACAAGCAAGTCTCTTGAAATAAAATTAGGTCTGCATTAATGTGTCAACACACAAAAATCTTTGCTAGTCACGTAAACCCCTGAAATTTAGTTGAGAACAACTTTAATGTTGTTTTCTTGATGTATCTAGTATTATCATGTGCACAGCAGCTGATAATCTCAAGGTCACCATACAACCTAATTCAAAATTGGAAACTTGTCACGTGCGCGCCGCCTCGCTCTGCAGTGCGTGTGACGGGCTTGGGCCAGTTGCCACGGCAACGGCCGCCATTAGCCACATGTGTGTCGTGTTTGTCTCGTCTCCACCCTGTCTCACGTTAAGTGTCCTCACCTACCTCTCGTTTAGTATCTCTATAATACCCTCATGTGTCTGTCCTACGTTGTCGTTCTATGTAAATATAATACTGTGTGTAAGCCCCATGTCAGTTTTATGTTTGTTACCTGTATGATGTTTAGTTTAAATAAAGTCAAGTTTGTAACAGGCTTCGCACTTGTGTCCAGCCTCCCCTCTACAAAGCCTGACAAAACTAAGGTTTATAGTATTTGGATACTGTATATAAAGGGGGGAGTAGATACTGCAACAAAACCTATTAATAAACTAGTAAATTAAAATAAGTAATTGATATGCCAAATTCAAATAGCTGCCCTCTTTCAAAGTAAAAACAAAAGTGTTTAAATTTTTTATTTTTCATTGCCCTTATTTCTTAAAACTTTCAAAACGTCTCTACAAACCTGGAAAGGCTCCTTTATTGTCTGTCCCCCAAAAATATAGTTCCTCTCTCCCTGTCCTCCACAACATACAATACTTACTGTGTCTGGATGCTGCCTCCTCGCCCTACATATGACTCCAGTAGCCCTTCTTCAAGCTGGCACCTTCTTCGGAGGGGTCTCTCAAAACACTGTCACGACAAACAGCAGCATGAGCAAGAGCCCGTTCCATCATTGTCACCTTCCCATCACCTGCATTCTTATCCCCCACACAGTCATTAACATTTTAGGTGCTGCCTTTGACAAGGTCATGTCTATTGCTGAGATCACCTATTATTTTTATGCCAGAGAATTGGCAAAAAATGTATTTAAAAAAATCAGAGATATGGATAGTACTTATTTGTCCATTTACATTCTAAGCTACTGTGCAGGTTAAAGATTATTTTAAAGAAAAGTGTGGCTCTATAAAAGGCCTTCATGGGAGATACATTTGGCAGAGTTGGATTACTTTTTATAGGAAAGGTTAATAGCTCACTCAGAGAAGTGGTAAGTCAAGAGAGTCTCGTATGATAATGTCTTTGACAGGCTGTTTGACTGGAGGATGGAGACTGAAACAGTTCAGATTAAAAAAAATCTAGAACCAAATTCTTTGTCCCTCTGGGAGAACCATTAAAGGTTTTATGTGTTTTCCTATCAGAGAGGCTTTCATGTTCAGGGCTTTTAGGAACCCTTAACTATCCAAAGAACACTAAGAGTATAAACTTTTTTGGTTTAAAAAATTTATGTGCAGTATCAAACTAAACAAGTCCAGTTAATCTTGAAGTATTGTGCAGTCAGTATAAAATGCAAAAACATAACTTCAAAATGCCTTGTTCATTATACATGGCTCTATATTTCCTTCTATTACATCAGATATTCTTTATGTGAGAACATCAATAACTGATTAAAAAAGCAAGAGTCTCCATGGAAAATGTCAAACATTGTCTTTTACATGCACTTAACTCTTGCTGTATTATATACATTTACTAACTGTATAATTGGCAGTAAAATGCTGTAACATCATTATATATAAAAATATATATATATACACGGTAAACTACTGTATTTCACCTAATGGAAGAAAATAAGCGTGAAGGGCAGACAACAACTTAGCCTACAGGACATGCATTATAAAATACCTGTATTTTACACAATTATTAACTGTATCATTGGCAGTAAAATGCTGTAACATCATCATACAGTACAAAACTGTAATGTGTGTTGCATTATAGGAATATGTGATGTCACTCCTAAATTACAGCATATTACATTTTATTTAATCAATCAATAAGACTTCAACTGTGATATGACTGAATCAGTGGAAAGAGGTAGAGCGCTGTATCAGACTGAAGGTGTGATCATATGGTTACACCCTGGTGATCTGACTGGCATAGAAGCCTGTGGCTAGCCTGAGGGCTGTAAATGCCAGGAGGACGTCCTCACTGAAAACAAGTAAATAAAAGATAGGATTAACATTGCTCTGCCATGACTTTTGGGTAGGACACTGTGAGAAACCAAACATCTGCACCAAACAAAAGCACCTTGACTTCAGATGTGCCTTCTTTTTAATATGTCCTGCAAATGTTGCCACAGACCCTCACATGTGATCAAGAACATTTACACAGACAACGTTTATTTAATTTTTTAATTTACATGACATATTTAAGTATAAAACACGGCACATTCCATAGCTCATACATCAACATCTCAACAGTGACAGGGAGAAATTATTTTCTAAGAAGCTGCTATTAAATTTGTTATTTGATAATATGCAGGTATAATTTAAAGCAGGTTTAGGGCAGTAGTTATGTTCTTTAATTGTTTAGGATATTTAAGTAATGAACATTCTTAGAAATCCTCCAGCTTTGTTATCAATCACCTCTGATCTGCAATATAAGGGCCTGAGGTGTGACATTTTCCATTTCTTTAGTCCCCCAGTTAACTTTGGTCAAACAACTGTGTCAGTCTTAATTACTCTTTTCCTGCTTGCAGTAAAGCAGTGTAACACTTGGTTGGCCTTGGTCTATGCCACATCTCTAAATGATAAAGCAAGCTATTATCCTAAATTATATTTCAGAATAGGGTATGACCAGGATTGAGTAATTAAGGATTTTATAAAGTCCTATTGTTAACTTATATATTTAAAACGCATTGTAATTGGTACTTAACTGTTCTTTAAATAGAGGCAACGACTGGTCATGTGATATTCTCCGCATTTCATATTTATGACTCTCTCTCTCTCTCTCTCTTTCACTCTTTCAGAACCTCAGGTGGCAGTTCTTCAATGAAACATCTCCCTGGTAACCTTTTGATATAATTACAATAGCTACTTCAGTAAGCATTTCTAAGACGTGTTGCGGAAAATCCCACCCCCATTTCCCAACAAGATGTTTTATCCCATTCAAACTCCATAATGACATTAAAAAGTCTCATTATGTACCACCTCGAAGGGGCTTTTTACTAGAAAGGTTTAAGCAACAGAGCGCTTAGCTTCAGGCACCTGAATAAGATCCTTATGCGAATCAAGTGCCATTTACTAATCCAAACTCTATGCTCATAAGTCTTCTCTCATTCCTTAATTGTTACCATTGCACTCACTTTGTAAGAATTACAAATTGGGTTTGTTCTTCTGTCCTTCAAAGCTCACTGCGTTGAGGATGCCCTTCATGAGCATTAACTTATCTGTCCTTGTCGAACTCTGCTAATTATTCATAATATTTGCTATAGAAGTTTTGATGTAGAAAACTCAACACGGCAGTGTGATTATCTGTCAAATGCAGTGTGTAGACCTTAATATTTATCCATTTTATATGTTGACAAGTAACCATGCTCTCAATAAATAAATAATCCATGCTCACAAAACAACTAGACAGAGATGGAGTCCAAGCACCTGTCGTTAACAGAAACCAAAGAGGTTAGGTTATATGCCCTATTTACAGGGTAATGAACAGGCATCAATTTTACTATTCAACATGCCTCCTTTAATTCTATACACACAGATGCAGCACCACTAATCAGGATTATGGTCTATGATAACCAGTATGGATTTATAGTCAGATCCAGAATTATTGGCACCCTTGGTAAAGATGGGTAAAGAAGGTTGTGAAAAGATGTCTTTGTGGTTAATTAGCTTAATCTCACACTGAAAATATGAGAGAATTCTAACCTTTAATTGAAGTTAATTCATTTTAAGAAAATAAAAAACCCTTTTTAAAAAATATATATATTTTAACAAAACCACATGTGTCACAGTTATTGGTACCCCTGCATTTAGTACTTTGTGCAACCTCCCTTTGCCAACATAAAATCACTGAGTATTCTCCTATAATGCTTTATGAGATTAGCGAATACAGAGCAAGGAATCTGAGACCACTCCTCAATACAGAATCTCTCCAGATCCTCCATGGTCCTAGGTCCTCTCTTGTGGACTCTCCTCTTCAGCTCACCCCATAGGTTTTCAATGGGGTGTAGGTCAGGGGACTGGAATGGACATGTCAAAAGTTTGATTCTGTGGTCATTGAACCATTTTTTTGTGTGGATTTGGACGTATGTTTTGGATTATTGTCTGGCTGGAAGATCAAACCACGACCCAGTTGTAGCTTCTTGGCAGAGGCAGCAGGATTTTCATTTAACATATCCTGGTACTTCATGGAGTCCATGATGCCATGTATCCTAACAGGGATTAGGGTTCTTTTCTGGATAATCATTCTTCTTTTTACGCCAAACCCACCTTGAGTGTTTGTGGCCAAAAAGCTCTATTTTTTGTCTTATCTGACCTTAGAGCCCTTATCTGACCTGGAGTTCTAGTCAAAGTTCGAGTAGCGTCTAGCAAACTCCAGGCACTTACGTTTGTGGTCAGATGAAAGAAAAGAAAATGATGTCTAATTGTTTAATTTGGGGACTTGGTGACCCCAAAATGCTACCATCTTCTGCAAATCTCCAATCGTGATTCCTTGTAGAAATCTTTGCCTTTCTAACCATCCTTCTCACGTGTGTGGGGGCAAAATACACTTGTGTCCTCTTTCAGGCTGGTTCATTACAGCTCTGGTTGTTTTAAACTTCTTAATTATTGCCCTAACAGTGCATATGGGTATTGTCAGGCATGTAGCTATTTTTTCATAGCCATTGCCTGATTTATGAAGGTCAACACACTTTTGTCTTATTTAATTTGTGTATTCTCTAATCTTTCCCATGTTGATGAATGACTAAGGGAATGTGACCTCTGTATGATCTCATATTTATACTCCAGTGAAACAGGAAGTCATGCATGACCACTTAAGAGTTTTTAAACACTTAGGTGAAAGTAATATATAAATGGGAAAATGCTTCATTTACATTTTGTTTATAAGTATTTCTAGGGGTGCCAATAATTGTGACACGTGGCTTTTGTTATAAATAAATTTTTTGAATAAGGTTTAATCTTTTTAAATTTTCTTAGTGTCAGGCTGTGTAGTTGTCACGATGTCCCCTGTTATCGACGGCGGGATACAAAGGCAAGCCGCATTTATTGCTCTACTCTCCTAAACTAAACGGACATACACACAGACATGTACTTCAACACTGACAGCAACATTACTACATTGACAATCTTAGACAACCAGGACAGAAACAGAGGGGTTATTATACAGACTGATTAAGGGGAACAACCAGGAAACAGCTGGGAACAATCAATGACGAGACCAGGGCGTGAACAGGACAGAAACCAAAACATAAACATGTGCACTATGGGAACCGCCAAGTGTGGTCACGTGCACAGCCATGCACAGCGGAGAGTCTATGACACTTAAAATAAATTTACTTCAATTAAAGGTTAGATTTCTCTCATAATGTCAGTGTGAGATTAAGCTAATTAACCACAAATACATTTTTTCATAACCTTTCTTACCCATCTTTACCAAGCATGCCAAAAATTCCGGAGCTGACTGTATCTTTGTGATTCAGTGATCAATGACCTACTGCTTGCCTCAGATTGTGGATATGATAAGGATATGTAGGCTTAAAAACATGGCCAGGTTAAATAGACAAGTTCTTGCCTGGTTTAGATCCTATTTGACAGACCGTTACCAGTTTGTAAGCATAAATGAACATTCTTCAGAGCCTAAAAAAGTGTAATATGGTATCCCACAAGATTCTGTTTTGGGTCCTCTAATACTCTCCATTTATATCCAGCCCCTTGGACAATCCGCAAACATAATGTAGGCTTTTACTTCTACCCTGATGATACACAATTATACCTGTCAGTTCGGCCAGATTTAGCGCTGCAACTACGCAAAATCGAAGACATAAAAGCTTGGATGAATAGAAACTTCCGTTTCCAAAATTCTGATAAAACAGAAATACTGATGTTGGGTGCTAAGTCTGTCCCCCGCTCTGTCACCCTAGAGCTTGACGGGTAGCCTATTCTGTGAAACCAAAAGCTACAGTTAAGAACCTTTCTGTAACTCTTATTATCATATTTACTTTCAGGTTCCTGCTTCCTGTTTTCTACTCACTACTACTCCAGTTCTACCCAAAATTATTTGTATCAATTGAAACCATAGTTGCTGGCTTGAGTAATTCTCTCTGCTGTACAAAATCTACTTCACTGTAATCTCTTACAGTAATAGGAAAAAATAGACGACATGAGCCGTCAAATGTGTCGTCAAAATTCACTTGCTTGTCCCTGAGAATGTTTGAGTGCTGGTCTTTGAAAAATTTATCTTTACCTACGTATTACTACTACTTTTTTTGCTATCTATTGCATGTAATAAAGTCATCTTGGTTATTATTTCACTAATTCTCCCTATTTTTTAATTAATTATTTTGAAGTCATAATGTAGATCGCTGAGACAGTGAGTTAAACCAGTGTCTCCTCATCTCTCCTTTAAAATCACACTAATTCTTAAGAAAATCTATAGTAGCTTTGAAGAGGAAGGAAACTAGATAAGACCTTCAATGACAAGCAAATGACATTGTGTATTCTCTGATAAGAGATAGCATCTAAACTGATTTAATTATTTGTTCCCTAGTCATTTAGATTACTGAGTGTTAATGTTGGACAAACAGTACTGATATGCTTTTTGGTGATGTTCCTAGTTGTTGTCCCTGTGCATTTTAGGGATCATTTCATAATGCATCTATGACTTTAAGTTGCTTTTTGAATATCATATGTTTAAGGTGCCTTTTCTCCCCTGATACATTCAATCTATCGCTCAATTCTCATGTGACCTAGAACAGTATTCTTTTTGGCTTTACTGTGTATGTTGTTTTATAAGTCCTTCTATGGGGCCTGTCTATTATATAAGTCTTTTAAGAACATGTTGAACATCATGTAATGGGCTACATTATATATAGAATACTTTTACAAAGTATTGATGGCTAAATACTGAATACACTGTCCTAAATGTATCCAGTAATGTATTCCCCATTTAAATACATAAAAAGAGTAACGTATTCAGAATACATTTAGAATAAATTTTTAAAACGCACATGTGTGGTATGGTCATTTGTCAGTTTTACTTAAGTGACACTGTTCCTTAGTGTCATTGACAAGGGCGGTTATCAAGGAGTTCAAGGGTGGCCAGTACCACTGTGTCAACAATCTTGGACCCCCTTGTGGCCCCCTAAATATGAAGTTATATTACTGAATCTATTTCTGCAACTGCTGACAAAAATCTGTGCGGAATAAAGAGGGCCACATTTCACTGGAACATCGAGTGAGTTTCTTAATGAATGGGAAGATATCATGTAATAACAGGGAAAACAAAAATAGATAAATGTTAAATTATTTATAAAGTAAAATATGCATGGAGCGAATTTTTTTGTGGCAGTTTTCCCTCAGAGCGTGGACTGAATCTGTGATTAGCTAATATTCAGTTTCATGATAACAGACATGAGCTCCAACATGCACACAAATGTTTGTGTTACGTTAGATAAGATTATAACAAAGGAAAAATCATTTTATGTGAAACTGTGACTAACTGCATGCAAAGAGAAAAGTGTGTGTGTGGTTTTTTTTCTTTTAGATTATTATATTTTAATATACCACTGTTACTTGTATTCCATTTCAGCCCAACCCTGATTATATGCTTTCAAAAAGAAACATTCCACTGAGGGTTGATAAAGGTTTTTTTTTTTGCTTGCTTTTTTCCTGGTTGCTAAATATTATTTCACTTTCATGGTTTTTGCTATTTTGGGGCAGAAATGACAAACAAATAAATGGCCAGCCACTATAGATCTACAGCTTTCTTTCATAGCGCTTGATTCCCATCAACAATAGCAAAATATCAAAGTCACAATTCTTAACATGCCCTGGATACCTTTTGTGTGTCAAATTATGTAAAGTATTACAGTTTTGCACATTTATTCAAAGACCCAAATATTATAAATAAAAAATAATCCAATGTTTAAAAACACAGGTCCTCTAAACTGTTCTGTTTGTAAGTTCTTTCACTGTCTGAAGTTTGTTATATAATAAGAAATTGACAAAGGTTCCTTACTCAATTAAATATGCAAATTTACTTTGAGTATGAAAGAACTGAAATGAGAAAGAAGTATTTGCCTCATATAACACATTGATTTTGTTAATTAAAGTAAATTAGTGTGTTTTTTGCCAAGTAACCGAGGAACCAAGAAATATGCACAATTATTAACTACAGCTAGCTAACGACAGCTATATTCCTAATCTCTCAAACATTAGCTAGCATGATAACTCTGACAATACAAGCTAGCTTGCATGCTGATAGCTAGCTGTTCTGACACAAACTCGCTAGATAAATACAAAATATAGCTAACAACAGATATTTGTAGCAATAGGTATCAGGTCATTTACTTTTTTAGATTTGAGGGAGAAATCTTGAACATCAAGAATGTTTTTTCATTTTTTTCATGCATTTTGCTGTAAGACACTGTGCCAATCGCAAGTGAACTATAAAAATGTACAAATATATACAAGAGATCATTCACCCTCCTGTTCTTGTCACATACGTTAAAGTTGAGATTTGCTCAAAAAGAATGTTTTATCAACCGCTTAAGCTGTCTAAAAATGTCACCTTTTGTGTATTTTATTACTATAAATGCGAAAAACATTAAGTATTGCAAAAGTGTACTCTGTGATGAACACAATAGGTACAAAGTCTATTGTAGGCAACTTAAATTAATTAAAAGTACGATATGCTGCTGAATGGAATTACCCATTTTCTATAAGCGCTTTAGTATTTGTATTCAAAAACCTGGCAACAGCAAAGACAGAATTGAGTATGACATTTGAATATTAGCTCATCTATTCTGTCTTCTTCCCTTTTTAAAAGCACTTAAAAAAAAACTTGCCTTTCCATGTAATGTCCTTGTTAGTGCAGACGTGTTATATGGAGGTGAATAAAGCCAAACAAAATGGATGGATGGATGGGAAATGGAACAATCTGTATTTAAGTAAATAATTGAATAGACTCAATTTTAGGAAGTTGGCAAACAGAGTCTGGTTAATGTTTTCACCATGGTGCTGAAATAGTTTGAGACTGCATTACCCAACATCAACCTCATCTTGTTGGCTCTGGAGAGCCCTTGAGAATGTTATTAGCTTGGTGTTCGCCTTGCCATTTTCCACCCGAGGCAGATGGGTAATTACCCAACTAATAGTCTGATTGAGAGGAATCAGATGCAGTGGCTCACCCAATTAGATGATACATTAGCTTTCTTTCTTTGTAAGCAGCTAATGTGTGAAGCAAAGTGGCATTTTCTTTTTCTATCGGACTAAAAGAATGGACTAAGTCTTCATTCGGAATGCAAATTGCACACAACTACCAAACAAAAAGTGCAGTGAAGATTGAGGATATACGTGCCTGATGTGTCATAAGTTACAGTGGATGGACTACATTGGAAGTAATGAGAATTAACTTGTAATGAAAACATGTTCTTTTTTAGGGCAAGTGCTGTTGGGGCAAGGTTTTTTTTTGTGATTGGGAGGTAGGGAATAGATGCCCGTATAAGTATGCACTTAAGCAAATCTGTCTTATCTACCTCACAAAGAGACACATACAATTAAATGCATACACAGTATGGCAATATTCAATAGCATGTGGCACTTCCATGTCTAAAACATTATAATACACTCAAGTCATTATTTGTGGAAGGAGTTATTAAAGCCTCTGAATGATGCTTGCAGAAGAACTACCAGATATTTATCTTAGTTTAAACTCTTCTCTGGGTGTTGCTGTGGTGTTGAGCATCAGCCAAAACACATTAGAGCACATCTGTCCACTCATGCTCACCAATGCGGCCAACTCTTTCTCACCATTTTCTGAAGAGCCCTCATTGCTGCCATTGTTCACCTCATCTGACAATTTGCACTATTTGCAATTCTCTTCTCAATACCCCTCCTTCACGGCTTTTCATAAACAACATATAAAGACAGAAAGCATTTTTGCCGTGGTAGAGTCCTTATATCAACCTTACTGTGTCCTTGGGCCATCTTTAGTATACAGTACTACAGTATTGTTGGATTGCTGTTCTGTGTGGTTTGTTCTTAATGAATATTTAAATCTATATACTGATTTCCTCTTTTATCATGTAGATTTGGAATAAAATGTGTGTGTGTTTTTTTGTTTTGTTTACATTTGGCAGTCATATTTGAATTTTCTGGCAATGACGGCATGTATCCCAAGTATAATGAGCATGCCTAAAAGATTGAGCACCAAACACATCTGACTTAACAGAGTCAAGAATGCTCTCACTAGCTATTAGCAGAATAGTTAAGTCATTTTGTGGCCATTTCAGTGAGTGGTTAAGGCCCAATTCCACCAGTCTTAGTAGTAAATGTTACTTATATAGACATGTAGACATCATATGACAGCATGCAATAAGTAAATGCTCCAAAACAGCAAAACTTGGTTTGTTATTGTATCCCAATGTAAATAAAAATGCTTCAATAAATTCAATGTGTATTAGTTGTAAACACTTCTTCAATAATCAATCTAACCCATACATACACTCACCGAGCACTTTATTAGGAACATGTACACCTTCTCATTCATGCAATTATCTAATCAGCCAATCG
>JAOUQW010000002.1:3428313-3444780 GCA_028565825.1 Olivaichthys viedmensis | reverse complement strand
CTGGAAAAAAGTCCTGTTTACTGATGAATCCAAGTTTGAGATTTCTGGCAGTAACAGAAGGGTTTATGTAAGGAGACGAACAGAAGAGAGATTGATGTGTGTGTGTGTGTGTGTATATGAAAAGAAATATAATATACATATATTTTTTCTTTTCTTTTTGTTATAAAATTATTGTTATTATTATTTTATTGTACCTTTTTCTTTCAGAGTTGCATCATTAAACGGTACTGTGAGAAGCGATTTGTGCCCAAATATCTGGCTACAATCGGGATAGATTATGGTGTGACGAAGTGAGTTTCTTTTAATATCTAATCTGTGTAATGCCTATTGATTTCGGACTGCCTTATTTAAATTTCATGTCTAAATCCTTACAATTTCTAGTGTTTTAACAGTTGCTTGCAAAACAAGGAAAAATTCTTTCACCAGAGTTTTTTTAGAGTTAAATGGAGTTATATAGCTATGACACCTCTCCTTAGGTTATGTAGTTTAAATAAAATGTGGAGTGTGTGCCTACTGTTACATTGCATATTAGCAAGCCAACCACTCCACTTGAGTATTGCAGATCTGTAGTGCAAGAATAAAACTATACACTCTTTAACAGGATCATGATAGACCTCCCTTTTTCCATTTTCTTTCCCTCAAGGGTTCAGGTACGGGACAGGGAAATAAAAGTAAACATTTTTGACATGGCAGGACATCCCTTCTTCTATGAGGTATCAATAGAAAATAATACTTCTTTTCATCTACTTTTATCTATGTTTTTTCTGCAAAAAAAAAACATTAGTTCTGAAAGATTTTAACATGGTGGTACCAACATGATAATGCTAGCATCAAAATATTCCAGTTTGCACTCGAAGAATTATTGCACAGAACCTAACTGACCACACAGGGTCAGCATTGAGCTGTTATTTGTGGGTTTTTGAGAACTGTCTTCAATCAATGTCATTGGACATTCAAGTCATTACAGTGCACTAATTGGATTTGAGGTGCTTTTTTTTTTTTTTGATTGAAACTTCTGATATGGCTGACACTGAGATAATGGTGGTTTTCCAGGTGCGCAATGAATTCTATAAGGACTCACAGGGGGTGATTTTGGTGTATGACGTGGGACTGAGGGAGAGCTTTGATGCCCTGGACAGCTGGCTCACAGAAATGAAGCAAGAGATGGGCTCACAAGCCAACATGGAGAGCATTATTTTTGTTGTGTGTGCCAACAAGGTCAGATTTACTTTTCCAATTTGTTCTAAATTATTTTAGCTTTTAATAGTGTATTGCTTATATGCAATTGCATTGTGTATGGTATCCAAGCACTCATTCTAACTTTCTTAAAGTCTGCTTGTATGTTGTAGATAGAGCTGTGACTCTCCCTTGCAGGTTGATTTGACTAAAAGGCGTGTGGTGGATGAGAGTGAAGGCAGGTTGTGGGCAGATAGCCGAGGTTTCCAGTACTTTGAGACATCTGCTCAGAGTGGTGAAGGCATCAGTGAACTGTTCCAGGTTTGACAATCATTCCCTTATGCCGCAGCTCCCCTACCAAATTAGGGTAAACATTAAAAACTAGAAAGGTGTTATCAGCTCTGATACGGGCACCAAATGTTCTATTGTTATCAGTACATTTCATGAGTAGCTTAACATCGTCCTGCTCGAGCCTAGTTATTTTAGATGGACAAGAAATAAAGCATAATGCATTCACATGTACACTGACCCACTGATCACAACAGAAAAGTTTGTATCAGCACGTTAGTACTTGTATTGGAAAAAAGAAGAAAAGGAGGGTTATGGGTGTCTGTTTAAAAAAAATACATATTTGAAATGCAAAAAAACATCAACTCGATGGTTAACTGTGAACTTATCCCTAAGATTTTGTGTGGTTGTCCTTTATCAGGCCTTTTTCTCCTCCATAACTGATATGTGTGAGAATGGAGGGAAGAGGCCAAACCCAGAAGTCAGTATAGGCTTCACCAAAGAGCAAGCCGACACTATACGGCGTATCCGCAACAGTAAAGACAGTTGGGACATGCTTGGAGTGAAGCCTGGTGCAACAAGGTAAGAGAGAGTAACATAAGTTTTTCAGAAAATTCAGTAACGTAACGCAAAGGCCTTTAGATGGAAAATATGTCTTTTAGAGACCTATACATAATCTTACATAAATCTACTTTTTCTGTTATTGCTGTGCACTTTTGAACTTTGTAATCTTGGTAAATGATTGTTTTGTTTCTTTGTACTTTGATTATACTCTGGGTAAATATTTGAAACTGTACTGCACACTGTGCCATTATGCAATAGTAAGGCCATTTTCCAATTGACTCCTGTGCTTCTTACCGACAGAGTTCATTTTCTTCCTCGCAGAATAAGTTTTGTTAATATAGTGCCTTTTTAAAACCAATGGTTGCTTTACAATGCAAAAAAAAAAAAAACAAGGTAGAAAGATGAGATTAGGGCTGAGTAGGTAAAATAGGAGAGTTTTAAGGTGAGTTTTGAAAGATGAAATGGACAAGTCGTCACAGAGAGATTGGGGTAGAGCATTCCAAAGTTTGGGGGCCACAGCACTGAACGACTTGCCACCCGTTGAGGAGATTCTAGTGTGCGCGACTGCAGCTGTAGGAATGAAGGAGCCCAGAGAGAAAAACAGTGGTGAAACCATGAAGGGCTTTGAAAGTAATAAGTAGAAGTGTTTACATAATATGACAAGAGACTGGCAACCAGTGTAGGAACATGCAGATTGTTTAGTGTGTGTAAGTCGACTCTAGCAGCTGAGTTCCGAGGGTTTTTTAGTAAGAAGACCAATGACAAGAGAATTCCAGTAGTCAATATGGGGAAAAATGAAAACATTACCTAGCGTTTCAATATCGTTAATGTTAAGTGGTGGGAGAAGAATATTACAGAAGTTTAAAAAAAAAAAAATCTATTTTGATCTAAGATGTAATATGGAGTTTAAATGTAAGTATGCAATGAATTATGATGCAAAGATCTTTAACAGCTTGACTGGGTTCAGGAAATACTGTCTATGTTGGTGAAAAAAATAAAGAACACATATCAGCAATTTAGGGCCTGTCAATGCCTGTGGGAGAGTGCTAGTGTTGAAATTGTTAATTTAGATATATCTGGTTGCGGTTGATTTGGCCAGTGGGCAACATGTATTATAAAGAAGAGGGAACCAAGAACTGATTCCTGTGGCACCTCTTGATAAACAGGGGTAGCGGATGATATGTGTTTCCTTTGGCGATAAACTTTGGTTAGTAAGATATGATTGGAACTAGTCTTAGACTGTCTCTGCAATAGACTTAGAGAAAAGACAGGAAAGAAATATATCAAGTTTTACAGTATTGAAAGCTGCAGTGAGATCAAGGAGGAGGAGAATGTTAGAAGCGCCTGCATAGTCAAAAAGCAGGAGTTGGTAACAATCCTCAAAGGAGCATACTCAGTACTGTGCTGTGAGAGAAAGCAAGATTATTTTCAGTGAGGTAACCTTGAAGTTGTGTGTCTACCACTCTTTCTATCATCATTTTTTGTAGGGTCACAAGGATTAGTTCACAGGATCAAGACTGTTGATTATAAAAAATAAAATAAAACATCTCTGAATTTTTATTGTTGACATTTTTTAATTGAGCCACAAAACCACACATCTAATTTTCAGACAATACACACACACAAAAACGTGCTGCCGATTGCTCGCGCTATGTGGCTATGCATTGTTAATAACTAAAAGATGGTAGAAATTAAGTAAAATGTCCATTAATATTTTCTTTCTTTGTGAATCTGAGATACACTTCTCAGTAGCAAATGGTAGAAATATTGCTGCTTCTCCCTAGATTTTAAATGTAGAGTGATGCTAGCCAATCGGGGTTGGGTCAATTTAGTAGTTAGCGCTAATTTAGCTGTTAGCTTGTCTCCAAATGTGGGTTTGCCTTATTTAAGTATTGGAATGTCACCCGCTTCCATTTTCAAATTTCTTGTGCTAATATAAATTTTTCAGTGTTTTTTTTTTTTTTCCTTTTATCTTTTTTTGTAACAAGCCAGACCATCCCCATGCCATTTTAATTGAAGTTTGGAAAAATAGGTCTACCAGAAGAAAGTTTAGATATAAATAATCTCCAGATTATTGCCAGGTTTCAGTAAGCAGTAGCATGTCAAAGTTTATCTGGCTGATCAGGTCATTGATTAGTGAAGATTTATTAGTTATGGTATAAGAGTACTAAGTTTGAGAGTTTGCATCATTGATATCGGAGGTGTGTCCATGAGAGGAGGAAGCACCCAATTTATGAAGAAAGGTGAAGAAACCATTGTTAATTCCACGAGTGGATGTAATGTTAATTTGCGAATTTCCAGATAGGATGGATAGAAGCTTCTCAGACTAAGTAAAACAGCATTGCTTGGATCAGTGGATAGGTCGATTGAGCGACATAAGTTAAATGAGTCGAGATGACTCAAATGGGAGAGGGGAAATGGGATTTAAGCTGCAGGTGGAATTTGGGAAATTGAGTGCACAGAGCAAGATGGCAGAAAATAAGTTTGGCAGGAAGTACAGGCAGATAAAGTGAGTCCAACAGACGGATGAATCCAACCAGAAACAAAAAATCAAAACAATGAAAACAAATCAAACCAGTGACACTGTCCATTGTTAAAAGCTCTATAGAAATAAAATTGAATTGAATTGAAAAGCAGCAACCAGGCATGTACTCTCAACCAGAAACCATATACTTTGTTACTATAGGTTACCCATAATGGGTACAAAAGAGAATTTGTCTTATTAGCGTATTCCAGTTAAATAAATGCATTTTAATGGCAATTTAATGAGCTAACAAGGGGAAGTCTGTGATTAAACTTTATGAAGTTTTGTGGTGATACAATTGGTCATTGACAATCAATAAAATGTGCTTTCTCTTTCTTTAGTGGCTTCATCAACATCTTTTGATGTGCAAATTAAAAATTCAAATGCTGGAAAAGTAAATCCTGAGGACTAAATTTGTCCTGGTTTTTTTTGGTTATAGAGAGGAAGTCAACAAAGCATACAGGAAGCTTGCTGTGCTGCTGCACCCAGATAAGTGTGTGGCACCAGGCAGCGAGGACGCCTTTAAAGCAGTGGTCAATGCGCGAACGTCTCTGCTCAAGAATATCAAGTAGGAGTGTATGCAAACAAACATGCACATATTTGTTTAAGGAAAGTGTTTACCAAAAGAAAGGTCCTATGTATGTTTGTCTGACAATGATGCCAACCCTGCTTTCCTCTTCTCTGTGCCATCTAAACTGTATTCAATGAAGATTTTTTTTAACATTTTTTCTTTCTATGCTTATTAAACATAAATTTCAAAATCCTTTGCCATAATGCACACTTCTCACTAGATATTTTGATGTTAATACTTGTAATAATAAACTCACTTAGTTCATTTAGCTCATCTAATTTATTTAATTTAGTATTTATTCTCTGAATGTGTCAGGTGGCTTTTTATCCAAGAAATGTTAGGGGTACCATGGTTTATATTTATTAGTTCTCCATCCGATTATGGATGGATGTTTTTGTTTAATATAAGTGAGTCAGCATTACATTGCTGCTATTCTTTTTGTAAGTTGCCTCTTAATGTTTAAGTCCTAATAAGTAAAGATTACACTTTGGAGAACACAATGTGCTTCAACAAACTTGCTTCCCTATGTCTGCCAGTACAAAAGGAACATTTCCCTTCTCCGCATAACGTTATTTGTGTGTCTGTGGCAGGAGTTAAAAGTTATCAAAGGCAATGGAAAAGTAAATGTCCTTGTGGTTGTATGTTTAGCCCTCTGTCCCAGTTTAGCCTGAATACAGTTAAACTTTAAGATTAAGAATGGATTGTTTTTGCACTTAAAAAGCAGTGTCCTCTTATGCTCTTTTTTTTTTTTTTACTCATGGGACAGATATACATACTACAAATTGTGGTGCCAAGAATGATTCATTGTAATGTTTACAAATGAAAGGACAGGCTTATGAAATGTTACAATACACCACTTTGCGTGTAAATAAAAAAAAGATGTAGTTGCTTCTTGGAATGCCTCTTTGCCTGGGTAATATAAATTATGGAATTTGTTTGCACAGAAAAATAATTAAGAAACATCACATTTGTTGTACCATGATGATATTTTTTGTTATGATATGGATTTACATCCATTTTGCCCTTCCCTTTTACTGAAGGAATTGATTTTAGCTTTGATTAAAGCTATGATTACAACAGCAAATTGTGTAGATATGCCATCATGGTAAACGTGATTAAGTAGGACATGTTTCTGGAACCATATTTATTTTAATCAGTCACTGCCATCTTCAGTGCATGCTTCCTACTTCTTCCACTCCTGAGCTTTAAAATTCCCTACAAAACGCACCAGTCGTTTTCCAGACAGGCAAGGTGTTGTGTAGCTCTGTATTTTAGTTAATTAAATTTAGCAAAAAAAAAATTTCTTGTTGTTGAAAATTTTACCATAAACATTGACGATATTTAGCTGCAATCGACTATTTAAGCTCTAACATAATTTGTATGCCTTGCTAGCTAATCTTGGCTCAGCAGGGTAGATGGGTCCCAATATAAAGTACTAAGAGTCCTAATTTAAATAAATGGTGGAAGAGATGCAGCTTGAATAAATTTAAGAATTAATTAAGGATTTTGTTACATTTTTATAAACTGAAATGTGGAACTAAAGAAAACAGGAAAACCGTGCTCATTTGGGCTTAACTGGTCCACTGCAGCTAAATATGGTTAATGTTTTAATATTTTTCAATAACGTTTCAATATGTTTTGAAATGCATCGACTGATTTTTCTTAAATTTATTAACTGAAATGCAGGGCTACACAATAACTTTCCATTCTGTAAGCCAACTAGTGCGTTCTGAAGGGAATTTTCAAGGAGCTCAGGAGTGGGAATAGGCATGATGACATCAAATGGAAATGGTTGGTTAATAGAAAGGTTCACCCAGGAACAACAAAGGGATGTTAATGCAGGAACGTTCTACATGAAGAAATCATGTTCACTATGGCGACACTGTTTGTTATAACAATTGTAAAATGTATATCATCGCTGTCCAATGAAAAACATATCTTCATAATTCCAATTTTTCAGGAACATGAAAAAACACTTTATCATTAATCATACACAATAAATCCGAAATTCACGGTGTGATTTGTCAGCTTTTCATTGGTCATTTAGATGTTAACTGCTGTGGGGTAGATAGAGGTTTTTTCCCCACATTCCATATATGATAAAAAGTAAAAAACGTAAAAAGTGGAGATACATGTTTTTCATTGGACAGCGACGATATTAGGTCATCACTATAATGCAAGTATGCATCATGTCTTGCATGAAACTTCAGAACGTGTATTTTGTATGAATTGTGAGTGTAAGAGTTTGAATAGGGTATTGTTGTGCTTTTGTGTATTATTGTTTTTTATTTATTATATGACATAAAATATTTTTGGTAGCTACAAATGTTTCATTAGCTACTAGCGTGCAACTTTCTATGATAGTGCGAGATATAAGGTTTATTAACAGAACTCATTTTAATTGTTATTTTTGTCCCACAAATATAGGCCTTTTTTTTTTACTTAATTTTATTTGACAAGGCATTAGTAAGGAAGTTGAAGTGAATTAATAGCATAGGGGAACCGCATGCTTATGTATGTCTGTGGTCATATAAAACTAAACGATGTGATCTATACTGGTTGAGATGACATGAATGCTTACTACACTATGGGTAAAGGTTTTCAAAGGTCCGTTTGGATTTTGTACTGTAATAAAAGAACAGTCACAAATCACTTGGCTTTTTCCTTTTGGTTAGAAAACAATGACAATGGAAATTACAAGCCTGTTTCCTAATTAGCCCATCAAAGCTTTTATAAAGGTTTTTGAACTTGAATTTGTACCCAAGTGTAAATAAGAGAAGCTAAAAATACACGTGCAGAAACACACAAAGCATCAAAATCCCTCCAGTAAACAGGCAAATGCAACCACCTGTCCTGTCTTGTTTTGCACTTCATTGTCCCATTTCAGGAATGAACATGGTTTTGTGTTTGTCAGAGATGGTACAGTCACCTTCTGACCCAGCTCCCATTATTGGTAAATGACCAGATCAGTTAGGAGCACCTTATTCAGCTTATTAATGTTCTTTAAATAAGCTTCTCAGCTGCAGGCCCTGCCCAGGTTCAGAGGTCAACCAATGACCCAACCTCCGCATTTATGAACGTACTGCATTTACGCTCTGCTCATCTACATATGGATAGCTTAAAGGTAAGCCACTTTCTTCTGTTTATATTCCAATCCTTATAGGTAGGACAAATGAGAACAAGTGTGAGGGTGGTCTGTGCAAATATGTCTCTTGGTTAATTCATGCAGTCTACCCATTTTATTAAAGGGAAAAACATGAGGACAGACTGACGGGTGTTAAACAGTGACTAAACTGCTGGCCCTATTCCAACACCATGTCCTCTGGGATCACATGATATCAGACCACTTCTATGAGCACAATGTTGGCTGTTCCAGATGCTGAGGGAAATTTCAGTAACGGTGTAAAATAACCTGAATTACCTGCAGTAGCCAACTGACCTGTGATAAAGTCTATAGAGACATGGGATCATGGTCAGCAGGACCAGGTTGAAGATATTCTGAGTGGCACAGACAACGCACACATGAACGTGGTATCTAATGTCCTTTCTTATGTGAGGGTACCAGAAGTGGCTTCTAATAAACTCTAATGAACTATTGAATATACGCAAGTGGCTCCAGAACGAAGCACTATATAAGAATTGTGGCTCCCCCTGCAGCACTTCTGACTGGACTGCGACCAGTGTGTAGAGCCAATCGTGGCGTTTTTTTGGGACAACATTTTCCTTGTTGAGCACAGCATACATTTCCTTTGGCTTGAGCTGCAACTCAAATAGGGACACGATGTTGTCAGGCACCTGATCAAACATAAAGGTGTTGTTGACATGAAAGAGCTTTAGTGTTTTTAATTCCACAATGGAATTAAAACAGTTCCAAAACAAAGCCCATCTAACTTGTCGTGGATTGCCGGTCCTCTGGCCTCCTTTAAATAATGTAAGTTATTAGGATCTGTTAAAACTTGTGCTGGAATAGATGCGCTGCCCCATCAAGTGCCACCACCCCTCTAGTGTGTCCTTAATTGCTAATAATTCCTGATCTCCAAAGTAATAATTTCATGTCATGTTAAAGAGTTTGTGAGGAAATGAGGGTAGTTGGGCTACCAAATGGTGCAGGGCTCTTGAGTGATGCACTATTTTCGGGAGATTACGAGTTCAAATAATGATAATGACATAGGCACCTGTGGCTGGGAGTTCAAGAGAGTCCTTACTCTCTCCCCCATCGATCAAAGTGTTCATGCGTTCAGCTATGATGTTGCATGAGCAAGTGCGGTGGCTGGCTTTACGTATTAGCCTTTGATCTTGGTTGGTAGCTGTGGTGCAACAGGTGAAAATTAGTGACTAGGATGTGGTAAAATAAAAAAATACAATGGAGAGTAGCGAGGGATCTGGGTGAGTGAGGATGGTTGCTGTGGTGAAATGATCTATGAGCATGTTATTCAATAACCTTTATAAATTATTCAGTACCTACAGTGAAGAAGTCAAGCAATAGAGAATTTGACATCTTGTATTCACATGGCTGTGAAAAATCGTGAAAATTCAGGTTGTTAAAACGTTGTGGCAATTCTTAACTTTGCGCGGATCAATAGCAATGCTTGTTGGGGGAAATATGGAATTCTTTAAGATAATTGAATATATTGGGTCTGAATTCAACTTTTGTTGATATTCAGTTCTTAAAAATTCAGGTTCAAGCACTTGATAATTTGGTGCCTTATGTTCATGTAGTGGAGAATATAAGACCTTCTGCAGTATTTGTATACCTCATCAAGGTAAACAAATACTTGCAAATACTGACCGATTCACCCCATTCCTTAAAACATCTCTGTGATCTATACAGGATCATGTAAGATAAAAAATTCCAGAGGGGTTCAGGCAAGATCCCTCTATTCTCAGAGGTTTGGGGCCCACTTGAACACTCTGTAAGAGATAAGTGAGATGACATAGGCTACTTGGGATTGCTCCGGGGAAGAGCATGAGAGCTAAAATTCAAATCAATAGTAAAATAAAACTTGCAAAAACCTGAGGCCAGAGAGAACAGGATAGTTCAAATAACCACATGCTAGGTAGCAAGTAATAAAGCTGAGCACAGAGTTGCAGAGTAAAATAGGCTACATTAACGAGGAATTGGTGTGTCAGGTTAATATTCACTTTCGGGTCGCAATAATGAGCATTGACAATGAATTTGTGTTTTCAAAAACACACAAATTCAAAACTCTTCCACTATTACTTGGAAAGCTATAGCCCAGACTTACTTTAGGTATCCTTACACTTCATTCAGAGTTCAAATTCAACAGCTTTATTGTCCATTTAGTTTCTATTGACTCATCAGTGAGCGTCTTCGTTGCACATCCAAAGTACATGAAGAAAACAAATATGCATCAACAATGTAACATAAATCTAAAACTTGTTATTTAAAAACTAGCTATTGAGTTGCATTACTGTCAAAGCTATTGGTGTTGGGTTAAATTGACTTTTTTGTCTGTCATTTTTTTGCTCATCACATTCATGCAGGCATTGCTAATGAACCAGTAGTGGCAGGGGTCATCGGCACCACCAAGCCGCAATATGACATCTGTCGCATAGACAGCACCAGGGTTAGCGGACACATCCAGATGACCAGCTGCATCCTGGCTGCGTGTGGCTTCATTCTCAAGCTCCGGGGTGACATCTATGTCAAAAGGGTGAGTGAGAGGCAAGGAGGACATACTTTGTGAGAAGCAGGGAGCAGAGGAGAGGCCATGCCAAGAGAGGTACTACCAGGCTTTCTCTGGGGAGAAACAGCTTGGCTGCCTGGTCTTCACACTGGTGCAAGCACACAAGAGGGAGAAGCTACTTGAGACTATTGGAACCTTTCATCTGGTGGAGATAACGAAATCTGAAAGGAAGAATTTGTGCCATGCATTACCGTGTCATTATCTCACAATATTTATATACATCACATACACATCACAGGTTTCATTAGCTCTACTAGCAAGACTGCTAGTCTTATTTTTTCAGACTGTTGCAGCTTTTACTAATCTTGTAAAACTTTTAATGTTCTTGTAAAGGAATACTTTAAATCTGAAGTCAGGCCAGTGGGTAATTACAGAATACTTGCATGTTTGTGTAACCAGAAGAGTATTAGGACCCAGTGCAGCCAATGCGTTAGCTGTGTAAAATGGGTATATTTCAGTCGGTAGGGCACTAAGACCGAGCAAACTCAAAGTAATTGTACCGGCGAAACAGATGTTCTGCATGCGACTTCTGTTTGAAAGTGTGCGTTGGGTTCGCATGGGGAAAAAGGAGCTGGCTATTGTTTGAACCAACGTTGTTTGAATCAGTGCCTTATTCTAGGATTGGGATAGTGCGGCGGATGCACAGAAGTGTAAGTTTTGCTCTTGTCTGTCTTTATAGTGCATCAGGTATAGCGCTTAATGAATTCTGTTTTCTTTAGTTATTGTGTTGGAATACAGCACATGTCAGTAACTTACTGTTTTTCCTGGAGTCCAGGCTCAGATAAACCACCATCAGCAAGCTTTGTAAGTGGCATGTTCTCTTTTTATTGGTAGTATGTGACGTATACCTGGTATGCAGATTGGGTAATTTCTGCATATTTTAAGATTATTTTTGTACGAATGAACAAACTTTTATTTTTTTGCTGTTAGGAACTTCCTAAGTAATCTTCTATGTTATCATTTTAGAATGTCCATGGAAGACGTGCCCATCGGTGTTCAGTCACTGTTTTTTCTTGTATGTAAAATATATTAATAGATTTTGATGCTCTATAAAGCTGCCTATTGTCTGGGGCATGGTTTCGAGCATGCTAATTAGTGAAGGGTGCAGTTGACGCAGTATCCTGTGTTCTTTCTGTCGTATTCTTTTTTTTTTTTCCTTTTTTTTTTCTCCTCGTCTCTTTTGTGTGTTTATTTGCCCTTTGGGTACTCTGGGAAGTGTTTTGTATATCGTCGTCATTTTATATATCAGTAATATAACCACCAAGGCTTCGCATCGTATAATTGAGTGTTGTGTATCTCTGCACAATCATTTGGGTTGCAGTAAATCACTTTGATTGATTGGGTGCTGTGTAATGGTATTAATTTTAACTTGTACTCTGCATCTACCTGTCTTTAACACTTTTTATGTATGAATGTCAAATAAAACCTTTTTTATTGCTTACATTTCAGCTACCATATGTTTCATTGATTTGAAAGCGTACTTGTGTGGGGAAATTTGTATTGTCTAATATGGTTCTCCCAACCCAGGTTAAAGTTCGAGTGGCGTAGTCACTATTTTATGATTGGCTAACAGTGTTAGCGTAATATCTTTAAATTGCTATGATGGCTACATTTGTCTTTTTGAAACAGCTTTTTAAATATGATGTTTTGATAACATGAATTATTATTCAACCAGCCTAAGCTTCAGATCACATCTCTGACTGAGACTGTGTATATGAAAGAAAAGAAATACTAAAAACAAGACAACAAAAGAGTAATTGATATTATAATAGAAATATGCAGTTTTCTGATGGCTAAAAACTCAAGCGGTCAGATGTGGTTTTAATGTCACTGATTTGTAAATGCACATAACTAATATGGATTTAAAGATGTTGCTTTCTCAAGTTCTGTACCAGAACATTATCCAAATGAAAGATTAAATTATTTCCCTACCAATGCAATGTTTTGAGGTTTGGGTATCGCAAGCCATGTCACATTAATCAAGTATTGTTGGAACAGTATCACAGCTGCCTTAGGGCCAACAGTAAGTTTAATAATGGGGGGCTTGACAAATGTAACATTGTTATTCAAACACCCTTCTTGCTAGCTCCCTTGATTCCTGAAGGCATTTTAATGTAGCAGACATCAAAACACTGTCGTCGTGTCCTCCAGAGCAAGAGTGGTATGGTCTGATCATGCGTCTAGGTTGTAAGACTTATAGATATTGTTCATTGAAATTTGTGGCAGAATGTATGGCACCGCATTTAGCCTAGACTGAGCCGGAATCCTGCCCTTCTGGCTGTTACTGAGAATCTTCACGCTGCTAGAACAGTCAAACTATCATCAGTCCTGTTGCTTCTCAACCTCTCAGCAGCCTTTGATACAGTCAGTCTCCTGTCCATCCTCTTAAGACTTGGAATTGGTGGCCTATCATGGCAGTGGCTTGCTTCCTACCTGGAGGGATGGCCATATCAGGTGACATGGAGGGGATCCACATCTGCTCCATGCAGACTTTCCACTAAAGTCCCACAATGCTCATAGCTTGGTCCTCTTATTTATTTATTTATTTATTTATTTTTTCCTTTCCCTCTATATCCACTCTGTCCTCATTACTGTGAGGTAATGGCTTTTCATACCACTGCTATGTTGATGACACACAGATCATCCTCTCTTTTCTTCCCTCAGACACTCATGTTTTAGCTCGTATCTCAGCGTGTATGGCAGACATCTCCTCATGGGTGGTAGCTCATCACCTGAAACTGAATCCCAGCAAGACAGAGGTGCTATGCATCCCTGGAGATTTGTTGCCATGTCAAGATCTTATCATCTCTGACGAACTCGCTGATTACACTGTCTGACAATGCACAAAATCTGGGTAGTTCATAACAACCAACTATCATTCTCTGCTCATATTACTAATTCTGTAATAACTCATGCAGGTTTCTCCTTTACATCAGGTGTATTTGTCCATTTTTCTCCACAGAGGCCTCTCAGGTGCTTGTTCAGTCCCTTGTCATCTCGAGATTGAACTACTGCAATTTTCTCCTGGCAGGTCTTCCCTTGCATGCCATAAGACCCCTGCTACTGGCCCAGAATGCAGCTGCACGCCTTGTTTTCTTTCCCCTAAAGTACTCCCACACTACCCAATTGCTGCATTCCCTCCACTTGCTTCCTGTAGCTGTCCGCATCACATTTAAAACACTGAACCTTGCCTACTAAGCCAAAAACGGACCAGCCCTCACCTACCTAAAGACGCTGGTTAAACCTTGCTCTGTACCACATTCCCTTCAAGCCACAAGAACGGCTCAACTTGACCCACCATCCCTCAAGATGCAAGAAAAACATGCAGCAGAACTCTTCTCTATACTGGCACCCAGGTGGTGGAATGAACTTCCCATGGCTGCCCGAACAGCTGAGTCACTTAATGTCCCACATACATTTACATTTACTCATTTGGCAGACGCTTTTATCCAAAGTGACTTGCAATTGAGCTGAAGGTTAAGGATCTTGCTCAAGGACCCAAGAGTGGCAGCTTGGCATTCGAACTCACAACTTTCTGATCAGTAGCCCAGAGCCTTAACGGCTGGACCACCACCTCTTTACTAAGCCCTCAAACTAACACTAAACTTGCACTGAATTAAAAAAAGAAAAGAAAAGAAAAAGGTATTCCTAGACTGATGTGAGGATATGTTTTTCAATCTAGACTACTATGGGATGGGATTTTAATTTTATATCATTATAATCATAGTTACATATACATAGTTAATATGCTTAACACTCACTTATCGCTTCTAAAAAGTTCCCATGGGAAACGGTGCCTGTATCCTTGTTTGTGCATGAAATATGAAAGGAACTGTGAGTACAGTGTTCGCTCAAAGTATAAAATTGTAACTAAGGCCTCATTTCCACCTGGTATTAACATGTGGCTCGAGTGAACGGATCACAAGTGGTCAGCCGAGACGCATTCGAGATGGATGTTAATGCCAGGTGTAAACGATATGCGTCTCGGCTGACCACTTGTGTTCGGATTTTGTGATCTACTTTCGTTGGAGGGTCAAAGCATGCCGCGCACATTTGCTAGTGTCTCGCTGCATCTCCTATGTCCTTATACACACCGGTGTAACTTTGTTTTGCAATGATGATTGGGCAAAAAATGTGTAAGCAGCTTCTGGATGATGTGAAGGGTACAAACTGAAACAAGGTACCAAACCACACTGAAAGTCATGATCGTAGGATCTCACCCAGTCAGCAGATACATACTCCTTTGTTTTAAAGAACCAATCAGGGATTGACAAGTACTGTATGGAACTATACATATACCAGAGTGCTGTAATAGAATCTTTGAAGATTTGTGTTGTAATGACCCATCTTCCCAATCGTTAATAAAGGTTTTGGAGCTTGATCAAGTTCTTGAATTTATTTCTCTTTTCTCTCAGATTCCTGCACCGACTGTCACGGGGACCGCTCAGCTGGGCGCCCTTCTGCAAGTCGCTCTGGATAAGGGCGTCTGCCAAATTAATATAAATGTACAATTATTTGGACAACTCATGAGATGAAAATCATGAATAATCATAACACTGATCACAATCTAAATAAGGTTTTGAATATCTGCCGTGTATGTCATGATTAGTGTTCCACAAATGTTAGTAAACAAGTAAAATACATCTTTGTACATGGTATTTATGAAAGTTTAAACTGTTAACTAGCATTAATGTAATCTTGAGTGTGTACGTGATTCTTTTTTTTAGATTTTAAATTCACAGCCAGCTCATTACTACCTTTCTTGCTTCGTCACTCTCTTGTTCTTCCCACTCTTGCCTGTAATATATGTTAATTGTTTGGCCAACCAGCTTGTAAGCCTATTTAAACTTTCATCTTTTATCTAATCTATAGGCTTCAATATTTACAATATCATATTTAATGCACATTTAATTATATGCAAAAGGTACATAGCAAAAAGGCATTACATGTGTCCCATGTTACCATAACTATGTTTAATATGATAATAAATATAAAACAATGGACAACTTCTCATGAATTTAGTTGTAAGGGTTTTTATTTTTTTATTTTAACGCCACACGTGGGCACACCGTGAAACCCTTATATTGGATGAATGGAACGCCATGTCTCTTTCCATGATCTTACTGCATGCTCTGCAGGAGGTTTCTCTGCTTTGATGCTTGCTTTGCCCCTCTCATGATGCCATTAACTCAGTCATGTTTTACTGGTCAACAAGTGTTTATGCAGTATTATAGATACTGGTTTGCACAGATATGATTCTGACAAGGAGGCAAACAAAACTTTATTAATGTGTCTCATATTACCTGGTGTCCCATAATACCTGAATTTACCCTATTTCAGTTGTTTCCATGTTTCATCAGTTGTATTCAGAATCCATTTTCCTATGCTTTTTAATGTACTTTTCTTTTTTCTTTTTATGTGACGCGGTTATAGGCTCGATTATGTAATGACTACATCACCGTGCTTCACTTTAGAATCTAAAGAACACGTCAACTTCATTTGAATGCATTGACGATCTGTCTGACACTGACACACACACACACACACACAGACACACAGACACACACACACACACACACACACAGACACACAGACACACACACACACACACACACACACACACACACACACACACA
>JAOUQW010000002.1:3414282-3428213 GCA_028565825.1 Olivaichthys viedmensis | reverse complement strand
CTCTCTCTGTATCTGTCTTTCTCTTTCTGTATCTGTCCCGCTCTCTCTGTATCTGTCCCGCTCTCTCTGTATCTGTCCCTCCCTCTCTGTATCCGTCCCTTAATTAAAGTGTGACACTTATCAGCTCCACCAGAGGGCGCTCTGGACGTCTCTTCATCATGGCTCAGTTCACCCCATTAATCTGAATTCAGAAGTATAATACTAATAATAATAACAATAATAATAGTTGAATATAATGCCTTCTCACAGCTCTGGATAGCGGTTCCAGCTCTGACCACACGATGGAGACAAACACCATTGCTCCCCTTCACACAGAGCCCTACAGAGTACACACTTGGGGAAGTGACCTAGCAGTGTGTGTGATCTAATAAAAGTTAGAAATATCTGAATTAAGTAAAAATTAACAATAAAAAGGGGAATAGAGAGTAACAGACACACATAGCAAGAGAGAGACAATTAACATTTGTGCAATTAAAACATGTGCTTATTTAAAAATATATTGTACGTATATGAGAGATATGATTTATTTTTATTTTTTAATCTATTCACATCAACAAAAACTGGTGACAGAAAACACTACAACAAATTCCATTTAATATTAATTTATAAGAACATGAAAGTACACTCATTGGCTATTTTACCACACAGGTCACTTTGTAGGTGTACAATTACTGACTGTAGTCCATCTGTTGCTCTACACAAAGTATTAGCCCCCCTCTAACCCGTCCATCAAAGGGACCAGCACTGAGCAGCAAAGAGAACCTTCAGGATCTTCTCGGATTTCAGAGAAAGGTAAAAATGTCTGAATTACATATCTGTAATGTTTAGTTCATTTTCACTTAATTTCACAGAATCATCACGTCTGTAGTATTTCATCTCTGCTGTATTGTAGAAATAAAGTCTTATTGGTTTTTTGTTTCTCAGAGTGATGTATTAAAAATTCAATATTACACCTGAGAGGATCTAAAAGCTGTTGAAAGGAAATGAAAGAGGTTGGAGGCTGTTATAAAGTTAAAGAGTGGACGTACAAGTTATTAGAGAATATTTATATCACATTCAGAAAGGAGGGGGGTGTAAACTTTTGAACTGAAATCATTTTGATTTTAAACACTATTAATATCGTAACATACACTTTTTGATCATTTTTGTTACTTGTGGTAATGGAGGAACAAAACACACTAAATATATTATTGCTATAAATTACATTTCTTTATCTTCTTCATTTTGTCCCAAGGGTGTGCAAACTTTTGCACTATATATTTACCAATACACTGTATGTCCATATGTACATTTTTCCAATGTTTCTTTCTAAATATTCTGTTTTTAATATATTCTTAGAAACAGTTTATCACCTGTGCTACTATATAATGTATAATATATATATATCAGATTTCTGGTTCTGTTACAAAGCTTTAGAGAATGATGTCATGATGAAGACTAATTAATTTAAAATGAATTTATTTATTTCAAAGATTCTCATAGAAAAATGTAAAGTTATTAATGTTAAAACTGCTGGAGTCGTGACTCTAATGGTTTCATCCACACACACACACACACACACACACACAGACACACAGACACACACACACACACACACACACACACACACACAGACAGACAGCTCGTGTGATTTCCTGTTGTACAAGTACGTGTGTCGTATCTGATCGGGATGTATCACGTGTTGAAGATGTTGCGTAAGTAAATGTGCTGCGCGCTAAAGGAGCGGCTGCTGGAGACACACTGCCGCTAAACTCGCACCATGGAAGAAATAACCCAAACGCATCGGGATGACTTGGTTCTCTTTGTTAATGGCAAAAAGGTAATTCCAGAAACGCATTGCTTTACTACCGAGTCACTCTTTAAAACGGAAGGCTCAACTTAATTCGCCAAGTCTGTTCTTCAAAAAATCTGAAAATCCTAGAACTGCTGCGATCATTTCTATTTCTTTGTGCAGATCACTGAAACAGATGCAGAGCCGGAGATGACGCTGCTGACCTTTCTCAGGAGAAAGTGTATCCTCTACCCAGATAAAAAAAACAATCACACTGTGTCTGCTGTAATCCTTTAATTATGTGCCGCAGGGGAAAACCGTTGCCGGTCATTTAAATAAGGTGCGCGTCTCCAGCCCGTCTAACTGCGTGATTCAGGAGCCTCGTTATATAAAACGTTCGCACGGTCGGATTTGAGTCCATGCATTTGATCTCACATTAAAAGCGACATACCAGGATTTATGAAACCCGAAACCGACGTAAAAAAAAATTGTTCACTACGCAAACTGAAAATGATGAGCTTTTATTTGTACGATAGTGCAAGCATACTTTTTCCTTGATGGGGGAAATTATAGTCGTGTGACAGAAGCGAGTGAGTGACTGATTAAAATTCATCAAGGACTCTTTCAAGGATTTTTATAATCAAGGATTATAAAAATGTTAAGGGAAGCCGAATAAAAAAATGCACAATGTAAGCCAATGGCGCGTTCTGCGCAGAGAGCGCGTTTTCCCAAAATACCTTCAGCCTTTTCACCCGCGACGATGAGTAGCCGTCAGCCACCGAAAACCAAAACCGACGTCCCTTTGGACCATTTTAACGAAAAAGCTGCCATGACTATTCAAATAACCAGCCGTTATTATTGATTGTGTCCCATTATATGGGTATTTGAGGGCGTTCCCGAGTCGATGCGTTCAAACGCACTGGAATAAATATAAAATAACAATGTTTATTTATAATAGCTGGCCGATTCTCTAGAAGACAAAGATTCGACTTTATTGGACTTTGTCCTGAAGAGCTAAAGCGAGCTAACGTTAGCGTACTGCTTACTGCTTATATTATTATACTGTATTTTGGTTACCTGGAACAAGCTTCTCATGCCCGGGGCAGAGACAGTCTGGTTCAGCTCGACTCACCGGTCTTCCATAAAACAATGATCATAGCTGATCCTGCTCACCGAGGCTGATTGACACATCATCTTTCTATAAAATAAAACAGGCAAGGAAATAAATAAATAGAAATATTATTTATATTTTATATATTTATATAAATGCAATTTGCATGGAATATTTCGTTTTAAAAAGGAACATTTAATATATATTTGATTTTGTTTACTAGTTCTGTGTGCCTTGTAACCTGCATGTGCTATTGTCACGCGCACCGCATCCCCAATATCCCTGTGTATCCGTCCTTCGACGTATGTCTATGTCAAGCCTGTGTGTTCCGTGCTTGTTGCCGTGTGTGTTGTAGTCCAGTTAAAGTGTCTAATAAATGTTCAACGGCTCGCGCGTGTGTCCGATCCAGTCTCTACGACCGTGACAGCTAGCATGCCAAGATATGATTTGTTTTTGTTTTTTAATGCCCCTATAATGATATGGTATGATATTCATGTCAGTCAATCAAATGGATTTAACTGGGCTTTATAAAGTTTAATGTGATCAATTGGGTACTGTCACGCGCACGGCTCAAGGCAACGGCAGCCACGTGCGCGACCACGCGCATTTGTTTATGTTTGTTCCCTCGTCCTTGTCTCGTGATGTGATTGTCCCCACCTGCATGTTGTTTGTTAGCAATTATTAAGTGTTTAAAAACCGGCTTGTGTCCGTCCAGTATTGTCTTCCGTTAAGTGTGTTACCACGCCTGTTCTCTGGTCAAGTTTAAACCTGTCGGTGTTGTTCGAAATAAAGCATGTAATTTAGTCAAAGCGGCTACGCGCTTGTGTCCGCGCCTACACTTCGTGACAGGTACCTTTCCAGATGGAGATCTGAGCTCTCTGCTATTTGGCTTTCATTAAATTAAGGAATTCAATTTTTTTTTTTTTTTAATGAACAATTGTAGCCTATATTAAGACAAAAAAGGAGCAAATGGCAAGAATCTTTTAACTTCTCAGGAAAAGGTTTAACACAGATATGTAACTTTTGAATAACTAACAATCTTTCAAACCTTTTAAATATTTTAAACTCAGATTAACAGTTCTATATGATGAACGTTGTGTGTGTGTGTGTGTGTGTGTTTCTGTGTGACTTATCTCTGCATGGTGTAAACTTCAATATCAGAGAAATAAGTAATTACATTCTGATCATTTGTTATGTATGGTTTTATTCCTGTGGTGTAGGTTTGTGTCATAGTGTCTGAATATACTGTCTTTCTGTGGTTTTCCTTAATATTAATGCTCTCAGTGGGTTTGGCAGGGACTAAGCTGGGATGTGCTGAAGGTGGATGTGGCGCCTGCACTGTGATGGTGTCCAAGTTCCACCCACAGCAAAACAAGATTGTGTATCTTTTCCATTTAGCCACAAACAGACTGTGTATTGATCAGCCAGCCTCATGGATGGTGCACTTTAGAATATGTTCAGATTGCACTTTAGAATATGTTCATTTGCAATATTTGAGAAATTATTATAATGAATACTACCTCATTGGGAAAGAATTGTCTGTGTCGATTCTATGGAGGCAATATTTATTTTATCTAATTTCTGTGTCAGACAAGAATGTTAAGCCTGATCACACGATTGTATAATGAATATCTGTACAATGATTAATAATAAACAGAACAATTATAAACATGTTGTCCTTGATGGCCCTGTCTCAGTCACCATGCAGTTAATGCATGCCTGGCCCCTCTATGCTCTCTGCATCATTGTGCAGTCACTACAGTGGAGGGAATTGGCAGTGTAGCCAACAAACTTCATCCTGTTCAGGTTTGAGAACTATTTACCTTTGATTCTCTTTAGCATGTGTCTCAATAGTCTGAAGCTTAAATTTGGATGTAACTCTTTTGTTAACTCCAGTGGAGGACATCTTATCATGTATCTCTTATAGTATACACTATGCATTATGCCATGTTGTGCTTGTGCAGGAGCGGATCGCTAAGGCTCATGGATCACAGTGTGGTTTCTGCACTCCAGGAATCGTCATGTCCATGTATGCCCTTTTGAGAAGCAACCCCCAGCCTACAATGCAGGAAATCGAGGAGGCCTTCCAAGGTATAATGATGGAGATCACATGAAAAATCATTTGCATTATCCTTAATGTAACACATAAGCTTATCATTTGCATGAATGCACTAATGCATTTTAATGATGGTCATTCATCTAGGTAATCTGTGCCGTTGCACTGGGTATAGACCTATACTGGAGGGCTACAAGACCTTCATCAAGGTAATATAACCCCTAGGGTTATGCAAAGGCATTGGTGTAGAAGGTATGAAGAAACCCACTGCTAAGTGTTAAGTATATTGTGCTGTTATATGTTATTCAGCTACATATGGTAATGTAGGGCCTATGGTAATGCAATCATAATTATAAAGGCATGTGATGGCATCACATAGTGAGAATCTAGGGAGAATCAAATCATTCAGTTCAACAACTGTTTGACACATCAGAATTTATGCCACTGGACCCAACACAAGAGATAATTTTCCCTCCTGAACTGATGGTACGTTCAAAGACATGAACCAAAAAGTATCTGGTTCTACTGCAAACAATACCACATGGTACCTGTGCCTTTTCTTGAAAAGTTCTGCACTTTTCCACAGAAAAAACTGTCCCGTTCGGACACCAAAAACCAAACTTGCTGGTCTGAAACCAAGGAACCAGTGATGTCTGAGTTTGGGGGCAAGGGTCATTTCATCATCATTACAACTCAAACAAATTAGTTATTTTGTCCACAAAACATCCCTTGTAGACTCATGCATACATTGCAGCACTATGGCCTCAGCGCAGTGCAGCCTGTTTAGTAGGGCTAGATACGGTTGTGATAGAAGGTGTCACAAAACGGCAGGTGCCATTTGCTGCCCCCACCCCATAACAACCTGTACTGTTTGTCTGTAAAAAGGAACGTTACATTTTTGCTTATTTTGGAACTATACAGCGTGTAAAGGCTGGAATGCGTTTTTCATTTTATTAGATTTTTTTTCGAGCCCTGTGACCTTTAATATTCAAGTGAAGGCAGGAGTGGGCAGAGTATTTGCGGGAGCAGGCGGGATAAATCTGTGGGATTGTGTGGGCACAGGATTAAAAAACAGTCCCATGCACATCTTTACCTCATTGATCAGCTCAAGTAAAATACATGTGAACCATGCAGGGGTTTTGTAGATTAATGTTTTGAAAAAAATAATGGAATCAGTATCACAACCATGAATCACTGGTCTAAGGAAGAATACATTTTAAGCTGCCACTTTTTACAGCACATTTTCATCTTTGTATTACCAGGACAGAGGATGCTGTGGTGGAAGAGAAAAATCCAAAGTCTGCTGCATGATCAGTGAACACACTAAGGAGCAGGTCAATGTGAGCACAACCAGTGTGAACTGCTAACCACAACTGTCAGCAGTTCTAATTATTACACTAACAGCAATCAAGGAATCATTGCTTATTATTTAAATAAACTGTTCCTTGCTGGAAATCATGTCACAGCATGTCACTCGTGTTCTTTAGTTTTTTTTTCAATGTTTCTGTTTTCTAGGGAGAATCAAATCATTCAGTTCAACAACTGTTTGACACATCAGAATTTATGCCACTGGACCCAACACAAGAGATAATTTTCCCTCCTGAACTGATGGTACGTTCAAAGACATGAACCAAAAAGTATCTGGTTCTACTGCAAACAATATGAACAACAGAAGTTTATTATCCGTGTATGAACTGTACTATATAGAGATCAACTTTAAATATGGCCTCAAATGAACTCAATAAGATAAAATTGCACATAAAGAGATTGTCTTTTTATTTTTTCAAATTTAGTTGACAAGCTGAGTAACCATTTTGTTGTTTTATCAACTTTTTACTGCTTGTGTACATATGAATAAATTGTAATTAAGTTGTGATGCTCTATAGAGTCTTTCTAAGCATCCAACGAGGCAGGTGAAGTTCCTTGGGGAAAGAGTTTTATGGATTCAGACCAGCTCTCTGAAAGAACTCCTGCAGCTAAAAGCATTGTATCCAGCCGCCAAGCTGGTGGTGGGGAACACTGAAGTTGGTGAGTCTCAGCAGAAAGTGTTGTCTGAATGTCATACTAAGAATTTTGAGATGCCATAGCTGTGAAATAAATTAAGAAATATGAACAGATTTATGTATATGGTTTAGCATCTGTCAGTACTTTTACCTGGAAACAATTTTTAAAGTTGGTAGTTTGTTTTACTCACCTTTCTTCCTGTAAGGTATTGAGATGAAATTCAAGAACCTCCTGTACCCTGTGATTTTGGCACCAGCCTACATCCAGGAACTTAGCAGCATCCAGTACACAGAGACTGGTCAGTATGCCATTTTGTCTAATTGCATTCATATTCATCATTGCATGCATTTATTGCATCAATGAGTATGCTTCTTACCCTGATTATCTATGCAATCACTTATTACCTTAAATATAGGTCCACTGCACATAACTCTAACCCAAAGATATCTCTTTAAATTCCAGCTTGTTATAACCCTTATTTTTTATAACTCAATTAAAATTTAGACTCGTTGGGCCCTTTTATCGTGGTCATGGCGCACACGCAAAAACAAAGATTAAGGCGTTGTTTATTCTCAATATTTTTGTAACCAGATGGTAATGTGGCACTCAGCCATGTAATTGTAAAGAAAATGGTGAGCTGCTGCAATATCAAATCATGTCCTCTCATTCCTTTTAAGAACCGAGTGTGCACACAATTAGATTTCACTTACAGATTTAATATAGATTTTTAGTGTTTGAAATAAACAGCTGGCTGACATAACTTAGAGCAAATGTATTTTCTGTCGATAAATGCAGAGACTTGGAACGCCAACAGTCCAAAATCCACAATCAGTTAAAAACATGCAAGGGGTTACATCATCTGCTCCTTTCAGCCATCCTTGAGTATAATGTGTGATATTTTAAACTCGTCAGTGTTATAAGACAGCATCCCCTCCTGGTGGTGATTTATTAAATCTCCACACTCTCACCATGTGATAAGCAGATTCAGCTCAGCACACACGACATTGTGCTGATGTCTTCCCAATTAGCAAGCAAGCTGCATGAGACAAGGTTGAGATATAATTTGCACACGTGTGCTATCTGGGGCACTGTGGTCCCGCACACTGTTTTTCCACTCAGCGTGGTTTCCTGCTATAAACACTACAGTATAAACTACAATATTCATGCTATATTGTGCAGTCTAGTCCCACACTTAAAACAGTACATATACTGAAGAGTTTGTTCCCAAAACATGATAAACGACAAATGGAGAAAGCAAAAGTACAAAGCGGCAATCTGAACTTGTGTGGAATAAGTTGGTTATTTTAATAGAATAATGTTGTTTTTTAATGGATTTGGATGGATTTCTGTTGGAGCTTATGCTTCACTTTAGCGTTCGTTAGAAACGCAGTAGAGTGAATGGGTGCGTGTTTTGGCGCATCTCATAGCTCATTCCTTTTTTTTGGCCAGCACAGTTGGACCACGATAATTTATCGCCATTTATGCTGATAGGGTGGTGCTCTCTGTCTCTTTGTTTTCTGAAGTCCAAGATCAGTTTTGGTTATCTTGGAGTTGAGGGCCAGGTTGTTGTCATGACTCCATTTCTCCAGATTCTGTACTTCCTCTAGGTAGACTGACTCATTGTTATTTGACAGTTTTATCTGCGAACTTGATGATGCTATTGGACTTGTGGATGAGTTTGCAGTCATGTGTGAAGCATGACTATAATGGAGGTCTCAGCATGCAGCCTTGTGGTGCTCCAGTGTTCAGTGTTATTGGGGAGGAGGATTGCTTGTCCAGTTTGATGGCCTGTGGTCTGTTGGTTAAAGTCCAGAATTCAGTTGCAAAGATGTGCATTGAGGTTTTGAAGTTTGGAAACAGGCTTGCTGGGGGGGGTTGTGTTGAAGGCAAAGCTATAATCGATGACTAGCATTCTGCTATTCCGCTGCTTGAAGTGTGACAGGGTAATGTGGAGGGCCAGCGAAATAGCATCCTCAGTTGATGTGTTTGCCTTGTAACTGATTTTGGTCCAAGTCTCTCTAAGCACTTCATAATGATGGAGGTCAGTGCCAGGGGGTGATAATCAGGCTCTTGACAGCTCTTAGTTTTGGCACTAGAATGATGGTCGCTGACTTGAGGCAGGTGGGGACAGTGGCCTGTGCCAGTGAGATGTTGAACAGGTTGGTGAAGACTTTTAATAGGAAAACCGCATTAATGAATGTGATGCTATTTTGAACAGTCACCAAAGATACAGTCAGGCTTTTTGTTTGTGAACACAGTTCATTTGTAAGGTGCAGTATTCTCTTTTGGACTCTGGTCATGAATGGATGTGCCATTGTCCATCGTGGGCACTCGGCTAAGGTCAATAGCATATTTAGCTGCCTTGTGTAGTTAAGTAATTCCAGGGCATATGGTTTGTATTTTCATTACATTAGTGTTTGAAATGTTTCCTACCTATAACCTCGAGGTCAGGGGTGTCAAACTCAATTTCTGCCACATAATTTTTGTAAGGCCTTGAAGGGCCATAAATTAAGGCTATTATGTTTTAAACGTATTATTATAAGTGCATCTTTTCTCTGATTATGGTCGTGAGTCATCTTACCATATTTATTTTTGTTTCATAATTGTCCCAAAAAATTGTATTCATTCATACCACAGGTCCTTCACTGTAACCGTAAAGAAGAAATCATACTGGCTTATCTTTGCTAAGAACATGCATGTCCTCAGTCTCCCACCTCACTGTAGGTTACTACACTGGCTGATGCATTTCAACATTTGGAGTCGATCATTACATCAAAGGAACACCAGACGCATTTCTGAAGTATTTTTAAACGCACATCTGTTTTAACCAGCGTTTCAATTCACAAGAGCTCTGTACGACGCGCGAAAAATGCAAGCCAACGTAAAAAAATTAAATAAGTGCATTATCACGCGCGGAATGCGTGCAATGTGGATTGGACGGATGGTCGCTAATACGCTTTGCAATGCATCTGGTGTGAATTCTAGGTTCTACTGCTCCAGTGAAAATGTTGGGTAGTGTACCACAGGACGTTTCAGTATGTTTTTTTGCAAGTTTGCACCGGACAAATGAAATGAGGCGGCGGGCAGTATTTGGCCCGCGGGCCTCGAGTTTGACACCTGTGCTCTAGGTCATCCATGAGAGAGCTACATACAGTAAAATTTCGGTGAAATTGCTAAATTTTGGATATTGGGGATATTTTAATAATCTTTATAAATTTATATAGCACTTCATTTTGGGTTCAATAATAAGTGCTTTACATATAAAAAGATTAGAAAGTCAAAACAAAGTATTTGTGATCGAGCACATTACAAAACACTAATACAATCACAAATGACTTGCCTATAAATAGTGTTGGTACTATAAATCATAAAGTCTATTTAACAAGATAAAAGACCCAATGGCTATGAAAATAAGCTAATCTAAACAAGTATGTTTTTAATCTGGATTTAAAACCACCTATAGAGTTAGCGTTCCTAACGTTCTATGGAGCACTATTCGAGTTTAGGGGCGATATAAGAAACATTTTCCACTGGCTGAGCTGCGAGTGATGCTTGGGATTACCAGTAGACCAGGGCAATGTGCTCAGACTTTATTTTCCTGGTAAGGACTCGGGCTGCTGCATTCTGAACTAGCTGAAGCTTTCTTAAAGAGACAGCAGGGTAGCCAGCCAGCAACACGTTACAATAGTCCAATCTAGAGGTTATGAGAGCATGCACTAGTTTCTCAGCATCATGTAGGGTTAGTATATTTCTTATGTTTCTCAGATAGTAATAAGCAGTTTTAGAGATGTTATATGGGAATCAAATGATAAACCAGCATCTAGGGTTACACCAAGGTCCTTAATTGTAGCTTCTGGTTTCACAGAATAATCAAGTTAAGGTGAAATCGGTGATCTTATTTCGGGGAGACTTGGTACCCAACATCAGTGTTTCTGTTTTATCAGAATTGAGGAGGAGGACGTTTCTGTTCATCCAAGCCTTTGTCTTTTACGGTCTTCCATTTTGCGTAGCTGTGCCACTAAATCTGGCCGAACTGACAAATATAATTGTGTATCATCAGCGTAGAAGTGAAGTCCTACATTATATTTGTGAATTACATGTGCAAGGGGCTGGATATAAAGGGAGAATAATAGAGGGCCTTAAACGGAACCTTGTGGAACACCATATTGTATTTTTTTGGGCTCTGAAGAATCTCCATTTATATTAACAAACTGGTAGCGGTCTGTCAAATAAGATCTAAACCAGGCAAGAACTTGTCTGTCTAACCCGACTGTGGTTTCAAACTTGTCGATTAAAATATCATGGTCAATAGTGTCAAATGCTGCACTTAAGTCAAACAGAAACATATGCACAAGCTGAGGCAAGCAGTAGGTCATTGACCACTTTAGCCAGCGCGGATTCTGTACTATGAAACCTGAAATACATTATACTTGTTATTCCTACTTAAAAAAGAACAGAGCTGTTGGGTGACGACTTTCTCCAAAATCTTAGAGAAAAGGTGTTTTAAAATGTCAATTTTAAAACGCATATTTAAAATAAAATAAGTGTTTTGTTTGTGTGTGTTTTAGGGATCAAGTTTGGCGCATCTGTGACATTAACTGTGTTGCGGGAGGTGCTGTGTGGAATGGTAGACAAGCTACCCAGCTACAAAACTGAAGTCTTCCAGGCCATACTTGAGCAGCTACGCTGGTTCGCAGGACAACAGATTCGAAATGTTGCAGTATGTTACTTGGCTATTCCTCATAGTTTAGTGTTTTTTTTAAAAATGACACCAGCATTAACACCACATGTTAGCTTTTGGGGTTAGTGACCCTACAACTTTCCAAAAAATGACAAATTCACCACAACCATAGTAAGAATTTATGAAATCATTCAAGTAGGCCAATTAAGCATTTTATATTCTAGGGTTGTCAAATTTACAAATATGTTTGTCTGTTTGTGTGTCTGTGTGGGTGGTTTGTGCATGGGATATATGTCATGTATGTGCTGTCAGGCTATTGGTGGAAATATTATGACAGCAAGTCCTATCTCAGACCTTAACCCTGTGTTCATGGCAGCGGGTTCTAAGCTAACTCTGATGTCCAAAGGTAAACAAAGATATTTTTCCAGTTCAAGGATCAACGTTTGGCTAGATATCTGCATGTTTTGATGAGGGCAAATGGAGTGTATGCAGAGAAAGGAGATTGATATCATGTGCGCTCAATTGTTATGATTGTGCACTTGATTGTCATATAGTATAACAGTAATTTATTGCCCAGAAAAGTAAATATTAGTTTGTATTAAATTATTTTAGATATTTAGTAACTGCTTTTGTGGTCAAGAGCATTTAAGCATCACACCTTATGAAAAGTCTTTACTGTGTATATATATATATTTTTTTGCAGAGGGCAAACATGTGCTTCAGATGGATGACAAGTTCTTCACTGGCTACAGGAAAACTGCTTTAAAACCAGAGGAGATACTGTTGTCTATTGAGATCCCATACACAAGAAAGGTCTGCTTTAACACAATACGCAAAGGTCTGATGTACTGTTTGCAGTACAAACAGCTGAACCTATTTAAAAAAACTACCTCTTATGGCCACTGCATTTTGGGGTTTAATTTTTAATGATGCCCATAAATAAAATTCAGATATGCCTAAAAGTCAATGCAGAAATAATACTTACTAAAATAAATGAAATGGAGATTTATTTGTTTACCAGGGCCAGTATTTCTCAGCCTTTAAGCAGTCACTTCGCAAAGAGGATGATATTGCCATTGTCACCTGTGGGATGAACGTGGTTTTCCAGGAGGGGTCTAACATAGTGCAGGACATCCGACTCAGTTACGGAGGAATGGCCCCTACCACTGTTCTCGCCACAACAACATGCAACCGACTCATTGGCAGGTAATTTAGATGCTGCTCATTCTGTAAGGTAAAAAAAATTAAATTAAATTCTGTAAGTTTGCAGTGTCAAGAAGAATGACTCTACCTCCCAACAGTTTTTTAAATGTAATATTTATTATGTATGTAAATTATTATTATACTATATAAAGGGTATTTTAAATATTTTCTCTTGTAGGGGGTTAAGAATGCTAATGGAATGAATCAAGACATTCACATGCACACCTGAGTGACTATTTCTTGCCTTGCTAATATATTATCTTTGTACAATATTAGTTATTGATGAATTAATATCTGTTTACCTTTTTATGCACCCAGTGTGGGCAAGTGTCGCTGTTATTACGACTGATGTTTTACTTGTTTTATATAGCATTATACAGTATATGCCATTAAGCATTAATGTTATGTTCCCCCTTTTAACTGACCCATTCACAGCTTTTGATGTGGTTTGTTGCTCATTACTTTTGTATAAAATTTGCACCATTAGTCTTGATCTTGATTTTGTCATGTAACTGTTTTAAAAACTTCTAGTGGAATATATATATATGCAACAATATGTACAGTATATACTTATTTCAGTTATACACACTCTACCCCTATCCTTGGGATATATTGTTTACTCTGCATATTAATGATGCTGGCTGACCATTTAAACAAACATATTTGATTAACCTTAAGATCCTAAGGAAAATACAGTATAGATCCACCATTTTTTTTTCTGTAAGTCCTTGAGTATATGAGAATATTATGTGAATGCTCCAATGGAAAATGGAAGGTGCTATAGTACTATAGAATTACAAGATGCAATAGTACAGCGTTACCCCATGAAGTGTTGACCAGAAATCTCACAAATATACAACCACATAGAGGAAATGTTTTGATCAATTCTTTTGGTTGTAGGCAGTGGGATGATGAGCTGATGCAGGATGCCTGCTCCTTCTTAGCTAAAGAGATGGCACTCTCTCCCTCTGCGCCAGGTGGGATGGTGACATATAGGCACAACCTGACCATTAGTCTGTTCTTTAAATTCTACCTCACCGTCCAGCACAAACTGGCTCAGAAGGTAAAGCCATGTTTGTCAATTCATCACAGAAATAAGTCAGAG
>JAOUQW010000002.1:3376061-3398874 GCA_028565825.1 Olivaichthys viedmensis | reverse complement strand
AGACAAAAGTTGTTTATGATGATTTAACAGTGACACCTCTAGAGAGAAAGCTTGTTCCCCCGTTTAGAGCGCCCGCTCTCACCATCTGTGCCATTTCCCCATTGCCCTTTAGTGGAAAGCGATTACATCAACCGGTAGATTGAAATGGAATGAAAGGAAAGGAACAAGGGGGGAAAGGAACAATATCTACAGAACAGCCGATTCAAATGGAATTTTCTCACCTCGTATCTCGAAGGGAGCTGAAGGTTGCCGAAATGCCAATTAAAAAAATAAATAAATAAAAATCCAGTTGCAGACAAAACAAGTTGAGTTTTCCACATAGAAAACAAATGTTTTTGTCCTTCAAAGGCCATCGCTGTAGTTTTTTTTTCTCTTAGCGCAGTTCTGGCAAACTCACATGCCAGGTTTGCTTTTAGTCCAAAATTCCGCTGTGCATGATCCAACACGACAGGCATATCATTCTCTGAACAGATAGCTCAAATAAACACTGAGGGTTATTTAAAAGGTCACACCAACACTTTCTCTTACTAGAGGTCCTCAACCGTAGGGGGGAAAAAATCCTCACCTAGACGTAGCGCAGAACAGAATTCAGATTCTGCTTCTCCGGAGGCGCCAAAGACCTAAGATGTCACTTTATAGTTCATCACTATGCACCCCCCCTTCCTGTGTCAGTCTGTATAACTTTGGTTCTGGTCTGAACTCGTTATGGCCCATATGCATCTGCGAGACAAGAGGAGCTCTTGGAAAGAGCCTATCTCGAGGCGGACGGCGGACGGGGAGAGCTCATAAGCATTTTTAATGAGTCTCGGATGAGAATTGTAGAACAAAGAAAGTGTAAAGAACGTTCACGAGGCAAGCAAGTGTCAGCTTCTTTCCAAAGGAATATCTGACTCCCAAGTGGTACTTAAGCTGCTCTCAGATCTTATTTTCCATATAATGGCATTTCAAAGGGGACAGATCTCCTTTTATAGCTGGCAAAATAAATCAGATTGTTCTGCTAAGAACAAGGGAACAGAGTGATAGAAAACAGGCCGAGTTTGAGTGATAGCGCTGACAGTGAAGTGTATCTGATCAAAGCTTTGTTCCAGGACCATATGTTAGCACAGGAAAAATATGCTAAGCTAACAACTTTTATCGTTGATAGGGAAGTTAGTGTGCAGCAGAAAATTTTTCTATGAGTGACAGAGAGAGGGAGAGAGAGAGCTATGGGGAATGATAAAGCTATGCGTGCTTCCTTGGTCGCACACATGTAGCTTACTTAGTGCCTGAGTGTTTCATTATGGCACCTATTAATGTCAGATCTAGTTAACATTCGCCAAGTGCCCTGATGGAGCAACTGCATCACACACACCCACCCCCACACACACATCCTCAGCTATGCTTCACTTTAGCACTTCTGGCAACTCTGACAAGCAGAGATTCAGTCCTCTTACCATAATTAAGAGATCCTTCATGACTCTCGTTGTAGTCTGTGTGTGTGTGTGTGTGTGTGTGTGTGTGTGTGTGTGTTAGTAAGCTGGACTGTGTCACAAATCATACATGACATTCCGATCGCTATTAGGAGAGATTTGGGCTGCAAGGTTCAGCCCAACCATGTATCTGCACATGCATGACTTAATACCACATACACACACAGCAAGCCCACAATTAATACGATTTGCTAATTACTCAGTCTGCTGTGTATTCGAGTCTGCGTTCGTTGACGGACTGAGGCCTTGAGGACGCTTGGAATGTGTGTCATTTCTATCTACAACAAGCAGGAACGCTCAATAAAAAGTCACACTTTGCGCTCATTCTTGATCAATGGTTTCAGTTCATTAAGCTTTTTTACTTGCCTTTTCTGCATCACTTTTGGCTCTCTGTCTCTGGGATGTAGTGGATATGCTCTTGCCTGCCAGCCTAGATCACATTATTTCCAAACAGTCCTTAAAAGCATTGGCGAGAGCCAGCCGAGTGTGCGAGTGTCACGGCGTAGGGATGAGAGAGTGACATGCACGTGTGTCTGAAACTCGTCTGAAGTGACAATTTGTTCTGGCATTGCGCCGACAAAGCAAGTGAGCAATGAGAAGCTTGTCTATAAATAAAGCATGTGGAGGAAAGGGGACAAAGTGGAGAAAGGGAGAAAGAGATAAAGCGAGAGAGTGAAATATGAAAAATAGAAAAACAAATTAAGTAATATAATCTATATTAGTGTAGCTGGAGTGAGAAAGTGTGGTTAGTCAAAGTCCACATTAGTATGTCTGGATCAGAAGCCATTAGGCCCAGTGTGCAAATCAGCAATTAGACGCACAAATGAAGAAATGTCAGCCATTACCCACTGAGCACTAAGCCTGCAGGCTTTGGGAACACACATGCACACACACATATATCATTTTGGAATGTCAGGCAGTCTTGCCTGATAGATAATTAAGCGAAATATTTTAATTAGTGGTTGCAGGGACATAGATTTGGATGGCCACTGATGCAGGAAATGCTTTTCAGGGTGTCTAAGGGTCGTTCCTTCACACCCCTCAGTTCAGCGGAAAGGGTGAGAAAGCTATTCCAATCTGTGAAAGCAGAAGGAGAGAGTCAGGCTTAAAGGATCAGTGTGTTCTTGGTAGCAGCTTCGCGAAATAGTAACAATCATAGGTTCGGTGAGAGAAATATAGTAATAATAAAATATAGGCTGATTAAATGGGGAAAAATAAACAGGCTAAGGTGCCCTTTGACCCTCGTGTTCCTGTGTATGTCTAACACCCCGTCCCTACATGCCCACAATCCCATCTAAGTTGCTGAACTTTTGAGTTTCTGAATGATGTCGCACTGCCTGTTCGTTGTTGCATGCAACCAGTGAGGATAACCATAGACGTTTTCATTTTTTATTAATTTTTTGCCAGTCACTCAGTCTTTCACTCTGTCGCATCATGGCATCTTTGTAATAGGTGTAAAGAGGATGAGGAACAGGCAAGTCCTTGTGACGAAGAGGCAAATAGACTTTGCACTGGCACTGGAGTGGTTCATCTGCCTTTCCAATCCATGAGTGAGTGTGTGTGAATGTGTTTGTCCGTCTATCTCTGAGTCTGCTGTCAAAATAATTTTGAGGACCATTAAATAGCAGGACAGATAGGGAGAAAAAGAGAGAATAAGAGAGAGAAGGAAAGCAAGACAGGCAGAGAGGGAGAAAGTGTAGATATGAGTTGACTCTGACGTGTTTATCTGAGACTGAGTGGCAGGTCCTCAGGAAAACTCAGAGGAGGAGAATCCCACCAAGCCATAACACACTGTTTAAAGTAAGATGTTAAGGCCGGTGGGAGGCTCCATAACCCACCGCCTGAATCCAAGAATGGCTTTCTGCCTCATTATTCCAGCAGGAGCGCTCCATAATGTGCCACCTGCTCCACGGGACACAAGCTGCCTGCTAACCTGGCACTGCCCTGGCCAATTTAGAGCACATGCGATTAGAGGCTCTCAGCCTTGGGCAAAAGGACACAGGTGTGGGAGATGGAGAGTGAGGAAGGGACTAAAAGAGAGAAAATGTGTGTGTGTGTGTGTATATGTGTTACTGAGCAGAAGAGTGATACTTTATCAGGCTGGTTATGTGACTGGAATGAAGGCTGCTTTAGACAGTAGGAAAGCTGTGACTCATGCAGAACTAACAAAGCCTGACTCCTCAATGGCATTAAATGTCCCTCTCAAACCAGATCACACAGCCTTATAATGAAGATTGAGGATCTGTTTGTCATTATAAAGTGTGTTTAGGAGGAAGGGCACATGCATGAGTATGTTTAGAATAGAATGCTCCTTTATTGTCACATATACAAGTACAGTACAGTACAGTGAAATTAAATTGATTCTTCGCGTATCCCAGCATGTTGGTAAGCTGGGGTTAGAGCGTAGGGTCAGCCATGATATAGCACCCCTGGAGCAGGGAGGGTTAAGGGCCTTGCCCAACAGTGGCAGCTTGGCAGAGCTGAGGCTTGAACCCACGACCTTCTGATCAGTAGCCCAGTGCCCGAACCACTGAGCCACCACTGCCCCTATTATAATGTTGACCAGATTTTTTGAAACCGTGTTTCTGACATTTAACCTCTTTATTTGCCTGAGAGCATTCAAATATATCCTGTAGGCCTTTATCATGAGTTGACAGCCTTTAGAGGCATACAGTATTGGCACCCCTTCCTTATATACCGCACAACATTCTACTCACCTGTCCTGTAAGCACTCATTTAGCCAATCTAGCATATAGCAATTGTAACATATCCTCTTAATCTTCCTGAGAGCATTCAATAATGCTTGCTTTGCCTTTTAGGCAAGCAGACTCAGGCATAAAGAAATATTAACTCCACTTTACCTGAGTAAGCGCATACATGGTAGTTAAGCGCATGTGCACTATTGCTATCAATACCAAATAGGTTAATATACCTGGCAGCACTTTACTTATTTACCTGGCAGCATTTTGTTCTACTTATGAGTCATGCTGATTTAAATGCTTCGTTAACAGCCTTGGTATGATGCGATTTTTATAGCACGGTTAACCACTGTTACTATTCACAGCGTTCCCTGCATTCGTTGACCCTTCTTCTACAAGATAAGTGAATCTTTTTGACTTCTTATTGGCTGGAATGATGAGATCCGTGGCACTTGCTAAGCCGGTTGTGACTGGCTGTGTACTTCATGGGCGGTTTGGGACGTGCCATGCCTTTGAGGAAGTGCCACAACTGTATTTCTGCGGTACGCGCGGGGCAGAAACGCAGTTGTGCGTGTGTGGAGCTCCTGGTTTCGGTGGACCGCGTGCGACACACCGACAGTGTCGCGTCATGGCTGCGCGAAAGCCTGAAGTTGTGGACGCTGACGGATTCGGAAAAGCTTCCAAAAGCGGCAACACGATTGCTAAAGAAAGGGAAAATGAAAGCAACCCCGAGGAAGACGAATGGCAGAGAAAGTGGAACGTCGAAAATAACTGGGGCTTTACGTCCGAGCGAATATTCGGGCTCGCGCTTACTTTTTTTAAAGGTAACATACAATTGAAAAGTCAAATAGCAACTTTCCTGTGTCTTGTAACTAAGACATAATTGAAGTCTTCTATAGACGTGATTTGTTAAACCCTCTTTTACCTCGTTTCCCAAATGTGCTGTGTGCCACCTTCCACTTTGACAGCTTGAAAATAAGCTCGTGCACTTGTTGGACCACACGTTGTCTGCTCCAGAACGTTTGAGTCTGAAAACTAAAGGCAAATTCAAAGATGTATTACTAAATCAGACAAAGATTCAGAATTAGACACACGTGTCTTACGAAAAGGACCGTATTTTGCAGAGATGAATGGGAAGGCTTTCAATCCAACATACGAGGAAAACCTGCGATTCGTTGCACTTCAGAAGCAAGTTTTCTTCGGCCCTTATAACCCAAAGGCTTGCTCTGAGGTTGGGTTCTTTGATGTTCTCGGGAATGACAGAAGGTATTTTGTTTTTTGTTTTTAAAAGATGGACTCTTATGATATGACAAACTAGTAGCTCTGAGCTTGCACGCAAATTAGTATGCACAGTATGTCCATGCAAAACTGAACTGGCGAGTGTATTTAATCCAGACACAGGTTTCTCTGAATTAAGATTGCGTTGTTTAACCAATTAGAGACACTGTACTTAACATAACAGCTACATCACAGATAATGTACTGGCAGGAAAGAATGGGCACAGCTGGGCAGCACAGCTAAAGAGGATGCCATGGAGGACTTTGTGAAGCTTCTGAACTCCTGCTGTAGTCTGTTTGCACCATATGTCACATCTCATAAGATTGAGGAGGAACATGAGCGGAGATTGTAAGTGTGATCCACAGACATACAAGCACTCTGCTTTTTAGCTATTGAGAACATGTAATTCTGTAATAAATGTAATGCAATACTTAATACACTTATATTTGAACAAGGGTTTTCTACCCTTGCGGTATGAAGCACCTAGAAGCAGTACTCGTCGGGGCAATAAGGACTTAATCTCTGGTATAAAAGCCATTAACTAGGGATCAGACTATGAAGTTGATGGTCAGTCATCCGAAACAGAGAACTGCCTATGGCCTAGAGTCTTTGCCTTTCATTAAGAACATGTGTGATTTGAGTGCGCGTATGTATGCATATACATGTACAGAAGAGAAGAAGAGCGTCTCCGAGTCGAAAGAGAGGAACAGGTGCAACAGCAGCAAGAGGAAGAAGAGGAGAAGAGGGAGGAGGAGAGGAGACAGAAGACTGATCACTTACTAATGGAGCAGCAGAAGTGAGTGACTAGTAATCAGAAAGGCAATACTTTTATCCACTTATTGTCAGCTGTTGTGCTACAGTAGAGTTTAAACAGACTTTGTCACGTCACAATTTGTTGTAGTGGATAAATATGTAGCATGGTCAAAACCATTTGTGATTCTGATCAGATAATTAGGAAGTTTAAAAAATATATATATTGCTTTAAATAAGTATGGTTTTTGCATACATTGTTTATATGTCACCTTAATGTGTAAAACTGATCTTATAAAAAAGACAAAGATGAGCAGGATTTTCATGTAGCACAGTGTCAAACTCAATCCTCTAAACTACACATTGTACACTGTACTTTTCCATATAAATGGCGTTTTATTCAGTTTGCCATTCAGTTTGTTAATGGGGGCAGTTGCTTTATCAATAATTATACTGTCTCATGCTGTTGAGATGAAGGTTGTGATCACGTTGCTGATAAAACAAACAAAACTCTGTGTAAAACATTGTATTAATAAATTGTCAGACAAGATATTTGTACATAACTAGTTCAGTGGCTTGTTCTGGCTTTTTTATTGACAGGCCAGGGTGAATAATTTGTTGTGTGTGTGTGTGTGTGTGTGTGTAGGCAACAAGTCATGGCTGCTCTGAATGCACAGATAACTATGCAGTCCCAGCAGTGTGCACAAGGACAGTTTTCCAAAAGCCCAGAACAGCAGGAGCTACTCATCCAAGCCCACCATACACACCAGGTCCAGCAGGTATGAACTCAGCTATTGTTGCTATTGAGCTGCACCTATGTAGGCCAACCTGTTGTCCACCCTAGGTATGCGTTCTGAGGTTCGGTTGTAAAAACAGGAAAATTATTTTAATAGCATTGAAATTGCACCTCTTTGGGCCACATTACAAACAGAGTGTTAAACAGCGTGATTTTAAGGCATTGCATACCAGATATAAAGAATAATTAAATCATGGTGAGAAAAGTCAATTGAGAAAAAAAAAACCCTAGGCATCACTGGCTTCCTGTGGCAGCAGGAATTAAATACAAAACTCACTTCCTTGCTGTTTAAGATGTATTTCAGAACTAAACCTTGATATGTGAACTCAGATCCTGGACTTCTAGGACGTCCTTCCCTAAGATCTAAACATGCTTGCAAGGCTAAATATTCCTGAGTGCAAACTTATTTTGTCTAGGTTATAAATAGTCAGATTGTCTGTTTTATAACTTCTACTATATTTTTGTCTTGTAAGTCACGCTGGATCAGCCAACCTACTAAATGTAAAAATAAACCACTTAACTAAACTGTTAACTAATTTTAGACTTAAAAGTGTGTGTGTGTGTGTGTGTGTGTGTGTGTGACTGACGTTGCACAAGCAACAGGACATAGCTGAGGCCCCATCTCCGAATTCAAAGGACATGGTGTCGGTTAGAAATCCCATCAGCCAATCACAGTCTCCACAGAGTCAAACAAACCCCAAACCATGTCATTTATTTATAGAAGGCAAACCAGGAGGTATGTGTTATTTAAAGCTGTAGCTAGTTTTATAAAATAAGAGTATTAAATCCATTCTAGTTCTCACTAATGCTTATAATTTCTGCCGTTTTTGTTTATCTGAAATGACCTTAACAGTAATTATTTACTCATACAAATAGAATTTGCAAACTGTACTTTAAATTTCACACCTAAAAATGCTATTAATGAATGAAATTGAACTGGTAGGAACATATCCCTGCTTAGATTATCTTTTAACATAACCCCCGTCTAATGCAGAAGTGCCTATCATGGCTCCCTCCATGTGGATGAGCCCTCAGATAAAGGAATTTAAGGAGAAGATGCAGCAGGATGCTGAGTCCGTGATCACTGTTGGGAGAGGGGAGGTGCTGACCGTGCGCATTCCCACTCATGAGGATGGCTCTTACTTCTTCTGGGAATTCGCCACTGATTACTATGACATAGCCTTTGGCTTGTACTTTGAATGGCCGAACACAGTAAATGGTATGAGAACTGATCATTTAGGGAAGTCTACATCTGAAAACCAAAATGCTGGTACAAAAAGAGACCTTCATCTGCTTTTGATGATTAGAACAAATGTATTTTTTTTTATTTTTTACTTACTAGAGTTTTTGGTTTATTGCTTTAACACTTTTAGGCCTACACTAGGGCCTGGAAAATTGTAAGCTGGCTACCAACCAGACTGAGTTCTTCCTTTTAGTCAGAAGACACTTTGATTCATTTGATTCACATCCAGAGCCAATAAATACACTTGCAGTTTTCACACTTCTGAACAATACACTGATTAGCTATGGTGGAACCTACATGGGCCAAAAGAACGCATCTTAGTCATACTGAGACAGTGGGTGAAAACTGATTTATATACAAAACGCTACAGTGAGCAATGCACCAGACAGCAGGGCAAACTATCCTTTCTACAAATGTATGCAGTACTTTAATGATGAAAGGAAATTTTCCATGCTAGTTAGCCTGCTATCTCTAGTTCCACAGTTTCAAACTGCATTTCTCTCACTCAAAGAACTGAGAATCAGTAATCCTCTATGGACAAGGTGGAATTTTGTACAGCCAATGAGATGGCCAGTGGGATAAATTTAATAAGGGAAATCAATAGACTGGGGTTGGACCGCCCTGGAACCCTATAATACTTTTTGTGATCACTCCTTCAATAAATTGTAACTACTTCTTAATAACTAGCAGTTATTAGGTGCCATAACCTGTAGATTACCTTATGTGGCAGTATCATTAAGAGAATCAAACGTCATTTATAATAATGGTGTAAAGTGTAAGATTCTCTTACTCCTCTCTAAAATGTATAAATGTGTTACATTTATTTTTGCATGCAGCAGAATCCATCTCAAAATCTACCACATGTGATTCTTTCAATGCAGGTCAGGCTGAAGAGGGAAATGGAAAGTCAGAGAATAAAACCAGAAGTGTAGTCCCTCGAGTCAGCGAGGTGGTTCCACTCTATCGGCGGGACAGCCACGAGGACGTGTATGCAGGCAGTCACCAGTACCCAGCCCAAGGAGTTTACTTGCTCAGATTCGACAATTCTTATTCACTCTGGAAGTCAAAGGTTGTGTATTACAGAGTCTACTACACCAGATAGGCTTATTGGAGACACACCTAGTCTCACAAAGACTGTGCACGAAGCTCTCGCACACAACATGCATATTGGTCTGATTTAAATAGTTATGAATGGGCTTTCAAAGAAGTTAAAACATTTTGTTACACTAACACTACAACATGCAAACTGTCTGAAATTATTATTTTCTTTTTAATGAAAAGAAGGTGAGACATGGGGCTAGGGGCAAAGTTCTGCCCTGTTTTTAAAGGCTAAATGAATCCTGCTCTGCACATTTCTAATTCAGTTACTACATGCATAACAAAAACAACCAATATGGAGAAAGCAATATATTCTTTAATACTATTAATTGATTGTTTGGTTAAGTAAATGTAATCATGAATAATAATAATAATTGTTGGTGTTGTAGTGAGTTCTAAAGAAATTCAGTGCAGTAGGAGATTAGTTTTACATCACCGCTATCTTATAGGCCAATACATAAAAGTGCAAAGCCAAGAAATCAGCATCTTCACACTTGTTGTGTAGTAGGAGGCTATCTACATGGATAAAAACAAACTATAAAATTGTGGAATGTGTTCTCATAAAAGCCTAATGCTAAAGCAAGTCATTATAGTGAAGCACACTGCCTTGCATGTAGGCTTATCTCGCTGATAGGCTTATCTCACTGGGGGACATTTATTTTCATCATTTTCATTGTCTATCAACCCAGATCTATCTATAGTATGCCTTTCCTTACACTGTTTACATTCATATAAACTGGGCACCAACAATAGGCAACCTTGACTACAGCAGAGAAGATTTCTATACTATAATGACAACCTTTTAAATGTTCATTTTACAGCATACCTTAAACTCTGTTTTGATGCAAACATGTCAGTGATTGAATTAACTGTAGTTCTTTCTTCTTTTTTAGTGTTCCTCTGATCAAATGCTGTCAAAGTCGTGACATTTGTTGTCCTCAATTGTTGTAATTTATTTATTGTGATTATATTTAATGTTTAAAAGCTATAGCATTGGCTATTGTGGCAAATATCCTGAGAACATGATTGTATGGTGATTTTGTAAAATCTTAATGGTGTAAGGGTTTTAAATGTTCCAATGAAATCTACAGGTGATGATCTGTAGAATTTTGTCTTGTAAATAAATCTTTACTGCTGTTTTGTGCTCTCCCTCTCTCTCTCAAATGTACAGCTTTTGGTGTGCAAGGAAAAATAAATCATTAAAAAAACATGAAAACAGTAATTACAACAACAGAAAACACTGTCGAATCTGGTACCATTGAATTCTGTTTTTGCTGAAGGCTGAGAATACTTCCCTGATGTCAATGTTGTTCTTGCTGTCAACAAACTCTTTACATCACGTTATTGCCTGCCTAGATCAACTTTATAGATCGACTGCTGCTTTAATTGTGTTTAGCTGCATTTATAGCACTGTCTAAAGCACCCAGCCACCTGATCTTGTCCTCCTCTCTGCCTATGGCACAGATCCACTGGCGATTTGGGCCTTCCAAGTGGAAAGCATTCTGCACATCTGGGGAAGGAGAATAAAACAAAAACAGCACCCTATAATTCAGGCCTTTGTGCATGCTGTGTATGAAGAGTACCTATCCAAATAACCAATGTTCACCCTGCAGGCAATATCTATTGCAAAGGCCAATAACAAGCATAATCAGGTTTCTTTGATTAGTGTATATAAGCAAGCGCATAGCTGGCCCTGCTCTGAGGGTGGGAAGGACAGCATTGCACCAGCATAAGGCAGCTGAGGAATGCCATCTTTCTCACCCAGAGAGCAGGGCCAGTGCTCCCCTTTACTCATGGCTACAGATGGCTGGGGCATCATCAGGGTTTGAACTCCTATTGCCAGGATTTGAACTCGCAATCCCCCAACAACCGAGTGAACCCTTAGACAGTTGCGCCACTTGTGAGCCCTTTGATATATTTTCAAGTATTGGTTATTATCTTTTGTCACAAATATTGGCAGCAAGTTATCTAACTTATTATTATTACGTTTGTGTTTCCATGACTGTACTCACACTTTGTGTCCACTATGTCAGCGACACTGAGGCTGTGCAGGGTTACAGAGGCCAGGAATGTGTGAGAGGTGTTCACAGCCAAACTGAATGGCACATGAGCCTCTCTCCTCTCACTCAGCACCAGAACATCGTTAAACAGAAACAGTCCCAGCTCCTTAACACACTCGTACATCCTGAGAGAGAAAGAAAAGAATTTGCCTTGTGGAATAGCATTTAGTTTACAACAAACATTTTAGACTTGGTTCTCAACATTGCCTTATTTCGTTATTGATTTTACATCTATTATGACATGCTCATTTTTAGAAGATGCTGTATTTTATACAAGGTTAATAGTATTCCTAGTACATGTTCTGTGGTTTCTGGGGATTTTGCTGTTTACTCAGAAAGAGAAGTCCAGCATGAAAACAACACAAAGTGCTTTCCGTTACCTGATATGTGTAATGAAGTTGGCAGTAGTACCTGAGTGATGGAGCAATGTCTTCATTAAGACAGCTCAGTAATTCCACATCCTGCATGGTGATCAGATATCGGCCTCCCTCTTGTAGATTCTAACAGTCAGTCAATCGTTTTATTGTGGCATTTGTGTATTTGCATGCTTGTCCTGTGCTTTTTGTATTAATTTGTTATTTAAATTACAGAACATTTTCAAATGCACATGACATTTAATAGGCCAGTGGAACCTGATTCCCTTCATGAATAATTATAATAGTGGAACTCACTGGGCAGCTCTGAATGGTCTTCTGCACTTCCAGAATTTTCAGCTCCTGGTTTAAACTTTTTTTTAACTGACAGGAGAACAGTAGAAACTTTTTTAGCAAATCTAATAAAAAAGTTTTTCAGACAATACGTATGTACATAATATGTATACCCCTCAATGTGAAATATACCCCCTATAACAGTCATCGGTCATGGCCATGTGAAAAAAAGTCATACGTAGTCACACAGTGTTTGACAGACAGCTGTGGAAAGTGTGGAAAAGTTACCTTGTGGATAAAGTTCCTGTAATTCAGCAATGTGTTGAAGGCGGAGGATATGTGTGTGTGATCGGAGTGTTCAGGTGGTGTGTGGAGCATAAACAAGTGGAGCAAAGTCACATACTCCTCCACCCTTGTGGACGGACTCAGAAACAGCTCCTGAAGACTGGACGCAGAATGGGAAACACTTGTTAAGGCTGTAGTTGAGGGCTCTTTGTTTTCAAATTTAGACTTATTTCAGCATTACCTTAACATCCTAGTGGCGAGGGTCCTGTTGTGCCTCTTTAGAAAGGCTCGAAATGCAGGAAGCATCTCTTTGCACTGCAAAGCAAGCAGTGAGGGTTATCCAGTTATGATACACAAGTTCAGTGTTGCTACCATCAAAAATCATGCTAATAATCTAAGATCTATGCTATTTTGGATTAAAGTATAAAAGAAAATGACTAGCTCTTTGGGAAGAGTTGCTCAAGCTTACTAAATATTTGTTTTAAATGTTATGACCATGATCTTTCTACATGGTTTGTTTATTTGATTTACTTTAAATAGGAAAAAGGTGTGTCATTGTGCGTGTGCTTCTTTGTGTGTTCTCTCTCTCTGTCTCGCTCCCTCTCCTACTGTTTACTTTTACTATTTTTGATAAGTAAAGAGCTGTGTTTGGCTACAGCAACAGGGGCTGCACTATTTAGGAGTAGCTCATCGTAAAGGTTGGCTGGATTTGTGTTTGGTTTGAAGGTTGGGTTGGATATTTTTTATGTACAGCCTCATATTGTCACCTATAGCTTTCAGGTCATAATGCACAAGCTAAACAATTCTGCTTTACTGACCAAAGCTATTTAGCAAGGTATTCAACCAGGTTCACAGAGCCCTTTTCTACCTTGTCTATGGTTCTGATAGCAGTGTGGTAGTTGTTGAAGAAATTGGTGTAAGCCTGTAGCTTGGTGCAGAACCTGACAAACACATCACCCACACACTGCAGAGGACCCCATTCCTCCAGCTTCCCTGTGAGGTCCTGTAGAAAAACACTAGCAGCCACAAATCACACAGAGGCTGTAAGAAAAAAGGCATGAAGTGCTTAAGTAAAATATCATATATATATATATATATGCGCAGGGATAAGTAGCTTTTTTCCATTATGTTTCAAAGCCGCACATATAACATATAGGAAGTCCCATGCTCAATCTTTTGGAATGCTGAGACCCTTCCTGTCACCAAGTAACTTGTAACTAACCACTAATATAGCTGTTAATGTTCCATGCTAAATATACTATCCCTGTTCTTAATATTTCCTCAGGTTCTAAATTATAGAATGTTGTCGTAACTGGCATCATGCTTTACAAACAACCAAAACTGACATTGTTACTTCAGATAAAATGAACTAAAGTACGCTCTATAAACATGTGTTTGTCACAAGAGTGATTTTTTTTTTTTTTACTTGTTGGCTTCCAGGATGTCCAGCAGGGGATTGAAGAGTATCACAAGATTGTGATAGCTAATGATAGCTCGGTTGGAGTCCAGAGCTGCTCGGAGTGGAATGTAGTACACGCTGTGTATAGCCTGTAGTAGACGCACGTAAGCTTTCTCACTGTTCAGCAGCTCCATAAACACGGCATTTGGTCGGTCTGCATCACTTAACAGACTCTAAATGAATAGAGAAATGCTAAAATATAATTATTCAAACAGAGATCGCAGTGTCTCCATCTCTCTGTCTCCCACTCACACGTATACACACTCCCACTCCCTTACATGCACATACCTTTGGGGCCTCGTGGGTAGAGCTGAGGATCCTGTAAGATGTGCTCTCGGTTAAAATCACAGAGTCTGATTTTTTCACACTGCCCTCCACACATTTCCTCAGTAGAAATTTCCCCAAGAACTCCAGTGGATTATCCTACAGTATAATGTAGCAACCAACCAGCCCATCAGATAAATAGCTCATAAAAAAGACTCAAAAAGGTTAATGAGTACACTGAGAGATGTAAAGAGAATATAAGGACTCTTGACTTACTGTTGTTTCTTTGATAAGTGCCACAAGACCCTCTATTACAACTTTCATAACTTCTGTTTTAAGCTTGACAACAGGCAAGTTTATATGATCCCAAAGGAACAGACCTGTGGGACCAAAACATTACTATTCTCATTTGTAATGATATTCATAACAAATGTCCCTCTTTTCAAGCGTTCATAATGTAGTCCTGTAATGCATTAAAAATAAATAAAAAATAAACAAACAAATAAATAGATTAAAAAATGTAATTTAATGATATGCCATGGGTTTACAAATGGAACACTGCACTGTACCTCAGCAGGTGGTCTCTTTATGTTTTTCTTTAGGTTGAACTCTTTACATAGCTCTTCACATCGCACTCCATTTTATCCAGACTTACCAAGTGTGCGGCCTCTTGTCTCGTAAATCAGGAGCTGCAGTTGTGGTTCCAGTTGTTTCCTTAGGACCTGCAGCGTCTGCTCTATCCAGTCTGCCTGCCTACACCATGACAGCAAGGGTCCTTCACTCAAGTATAGCGACGGAGGGAAGTCACCATTTCCTATCCACTCACTCAGAACTGACACAGATACAAAAAACATTTTAACCCTCGAATATAACACATGTATAACTCATTCATAATGTCACGGTTGTAGCGGCGGAGGCAGGACACAGGCGCAAAGCCGTCTTATCAGCAAACATTTATTTAAGCTAAACATTCACATACACACACAATGAAACACAACAGAAGACAACTTGAGACAGAAACACAGGGATACTCAAAAGGAACACAAACAAGGAACAGCTGGTAATAATTAACAGAATCAGACAGGGCAGACTAGACTAACACAACACAGATCTACTAAGATCACATGCGGCGAGCATTGCCGTGGCCTCGCGGCGGCGCGCACATGACACATAAGGCGTATAACGAATAAATTCTTATATCAATAACCAAAAGCATAAGGCTTCATGCAATTTTGCACACTGCCTAGAGTTGTATAAATAAGGATTCATAAATTGAGACCTTGGAATTGTAAGGTTCTGACAATTCTGTGATTATAACATATTGAGCCATAAAGTTTTGATGCTCAATAAGGTCAAAGCAGATACAACTTTTCAACTTTATATATTTTTTATACTTTTAAGCAATATTTTGGTGTAAAACTTCTTACATATTTTCAGTGGCATGCAAATAACATATTTATAACATTAACTCGTTTTTTGCAACAAAAAAAAGATAGAGACCTTATATAATTCTGTCTAGATGTCACCTTATGTACATGTTCTTGAAGTTTTATGAAGTCGATGCATACATTTATGAATAGACATCTGAAAGCGTTACCAGAAACACCAACCTTAGTACAGTAAGATTTTTTTTTGCATTTAATCCATTATTCAGTTGTGTTTGTTTCATGTACACTACTGCTCTTCTTACCCACTCGTAGAGGACCACAGCACTGCATGGTTGTGTAGTTTTAATTAATTAGCTAAATCAAGTTTTACTGAAACAGGAAATATCGGTTGTGTTGAAGCAGGGAAATTTTTACACTGTCCTATATGTGTTTCAGTTTGCTACTCACTGTGTTGGTAGGAGCCGGTGCAGATTCCTGTGGGCGCCCTGACGCTCAAACCGCTCAGAGTGGAGAGTTTGCTCATTAGCTCCATCCCTGCAACTAAAAAGACCCTTATTTAACTAATATTCTATATGATTAGATAAAAAAACATAATAGTATTAATATTACCCTCATAGCTATTAAAAAGACAGGGAAAACAGTGCAGAACACTCCCAGATTTTAGCCAGAAACACCAAAAACAGTTACATAAGTAAAGACTGACTAGAAGCAGCCAGAGGGACAAAAATGTTGAGAGTCCCTGCTTCTGAGCCAGGTACCACCCAGCCACACAGCTTTTCCCAGAACGCCCTCACACAGGGCTTCAGGATGCTCCTCTCAGTGATGCTCAGGCCTGTGATCAAAAATGGTATAAATCTGGTTTATTCTCAGAAAACTGTCAAATAAAACGTTTAAACAATACTATAAAGAAATCGCCACAATGTCGCTGAGTAATGCCACCCTCAAAATGTCACCTACTTTTCAAGGAAAAAAAAAAAAAACAATCATAGTATGGACAAATGATTTAAATATGAGAAAATCTTTGTGATCAGTTTACATGTATATGTTAAAAGCTAAAATGATTAGTTCATCACTGATCCTGCACCTAACATTGTTGTCATAGAGGCTTCCCAGTTCACTTCCTGTTTCCTCCTCCAACGTTGCCCTGAACACACCCATATATTAGTGGAGGCATTATTTGTCTTGTTAGTATTCATTAGCCATTGTATTTATGCCAATTTATCTTTGTCCCTTGCTAAGTCTTGCTTGTCTGCAATTTTAAGCCCGTTTCTCTTGAGCCCCTTTAGCTATTTAGTTTCTGTATCTAGCCTTTCATTTCTTGACTGTGGGGTAAGGTTTAGGTACTGCACTGATAGGTTCTCGGTGTAACGCCAGCTTATTTCATACCCTATTTTATTTAATACTTTATTTCATCTAGCTATTTATGGTAGCTAACATACTGCAATGACAGCCCTTCATTGTAATGCTAGCTAGCTTATTTAATAGCAAGCTAATGAAAGATAGCTAGCTTTAGCGAACAGTTTGCTATTTTTTAATGATTTTAAAAATTCAATGAATTCCATTCTGGCATGTATGTATGACAGCCACTAGACCAATGTGTAATTAACATAGGTATCCATGTGGGTGACTTGAGCCAATGGGACAGCTTCTTTAATGTTAGGGTGGACTAGCATGTTCACCACATCGTATTCTGGATTTACAATATGAAATTGTTACTTCTGTCTGCCTGTTTTAAGACAATAAAGACACTCTGCACATTACAACTCTTCTAAATGTTACAACTAGGAACATGGGTACCCTCTATGAGGTGAATCTCCTCAGTGTTTCCTTTAGCCATAATGCCAATACTCTGTATTGCTCTGCCCTGTATAGCCCTCTCAGCCAGATAGAGAAGAGCCTCCAAGGTCATTCCACTGTAGTCGTACAACAACGGCACCACATTCACCAGAGCTCCACACAGCACCAACTACAAAGAAATGAGAGAAAGTCACTGCTGATAAAGAGCCATATTTAAGACTCCTTTGAAAGACGGATTCTTTCTAGAATGATTTTACCTCATATGCGGGAAGTCTGGATGACAAAAGTAGCAGGTGACGTGGAGGGCGATTGTTGGCCCTGATGGGTGACTTTAAATGTGAACTGAAGGAAAACACCTACATTCAGCCTGTTGTAGCAGTTTAATTTCACTGATCTAAGATCATTGAGATCTGGTCTTACAGATACTGACCTCATTGCTAGACTGTTCATTGCGCTGGTCGCCCATGATGTCTCAGCGGTTGAATTTAGCATGGAATTCAGCTGAACTCTGTGCTCTTTCATGCTGGCCGAGTTCTCCAGTCGGCACTTATCCTAAACATAAGCAAATCAACTGCATTCACCAGCATAGATCTTTGCACTGTATGAATAAGGAAAAACATGAATTTTGCAGCGCTATCTTAACTAACGTGCCATGCAAGGATCTGAGTTAGACCCATCATCGTGTTAAATTGTATCCATAAACTGTACTCTTTTCATGAATCAGATTTAATTATCTTACCCCTAGTTGGACGAGATTGGTAGTAAGACTCAGAGGCAGCAGGCTGGATTTGTGTCTGATACTGCTTGCATATGTTCCCTTTGAGTTGGTTAGCCACGGCCTCCTGCTCTTCAAATCAGTTTCTATTGTGAACCCCAGAAAGGCTTAGATTTACAATCAATAGTGACCAGTTTCGTCTTTTGAATTTACTCACTATATCTCACTATATACTAGCATACTGTACAGAAGCATGCTCATAAGAACATTGTATTCCCCGTGTATTGCATTGACTGTTTAAAGTTAATGATTGGAAGCAAGACCTTCAGCTCACTTTTACGCTCCACAATCTTCTCGCAGATGGTGTGTCTGATTAGACATTCTGTCCGTCTCTCCTCCTCTTCTTCTGATTCAGCCAAAGTTTCGTTCAGGGTACCATAGATGTCCGCTGCTTCCCGTGGGGAGAGAAAATCCAGGTTGCAAGCACAGGCCACATAGTGTTTCTTCCAGGCGCCATATTCATTGCCTGATGTTCTGTAGGTAAGGAACCAACCCTGTCGAATACACTTTGGAGCCCACAGGCAGTCCTGAGAAATAGCACAGTAAGAGGAAACTACAGTTGTAGCATGCTGGACTTCTGTATGATATGTGAGAATTGCTTTTATTAAGTAGGAGAAGCCTCCTCAAACCCTTTGTTATGGAGCTTGAAAGCTGACATAAGTATTTGAATAATGAATTTTGTATATTTGAATTATATACGTGACATTTAACAAAATCTTTTTTTTTCTGTGGTGTACTTACTTAAATTACGGGTTACATTTTTTAGATAAAAAACAAATCAGAACCCTAAATACAAATCTCTCACATTAAGATCTCAAAAATACAGATTTTGTGTAAATTAGGCCAAAGGAGAAGCATCCGACTCCCAGGGAAAAGCAAACGCTTACCGAGTGGTCAAACCCAGCATTTAGCCAAACACGCCGTCTCCCACGCTCGTTTGGACAAGCTAGATTGAAAATATATTTTTCATTGTCTTAAAGACATTTTGATAAAGGCTTATAGTTGAAATTTGTTTCTAAGACAAATGTAAATAATGAGGTTAATGCCCATGTATACATTTATTTCTGAATCAAAATGTATTTTTAAAATTTCTTTTATTTTTAATTTTTTACTTAAAACAAGTAGTTTTTACTTAAAATTAAATTGTTTCCCCAAACACATAGTTTTACTTAGGAGAAGTAGATAATACGTGCTCGGCCTATTTGGGAAGTTTAAGAAAAGCCTCCTGGGTGAAGCTCCCGCATGCAGCTGGTTGAGAAGATGTCGAGAGTGTGCAAAGCTTCATCAGGAACACTGTTAAGAATTCCAAAATAGTTTTGATTTGTTTAACACTTTTCTTGGTCACTGTGTTCATAGTGCTAATGATAATAAAGTCTTTATTATAATTCTAAAATAGTAGTAAATAGTAAAACTGAAGAAAACAGGTGTGTCCAAACTTTTGACTGGTACTGTATATACAATTTTTTTATTTTTTCATTTTAGTACCTCCATTGGTCAATAAGGAATGTCAAAATTACCAAAAATAATGTTTCGCTTTCTCACTGTCATGAAATAATAAATAGTATAATTACACTGAACTGAATTGAATTAAATTGAACAGAAATCAACGCTTAATATATCAGGTGTTCAGTCATGCTTTTCTAAGACATACAGTACCATAGACAGACACACACACATTTTGTATGGATTTTTTAGTTACTTTTAGTGTAGTAAAAGTTCACCTATAACACACACACACATACACACCCACACTCCAGGCCACGCTCCACTGCTTGCATTACTGTTACTGATGTCTCTCCGTGTCTCTAGGCTGGTGCACAGGTGTGTGACTGGCCTCACTGCAGAGGCTTATTATAGAGCCTGCCAGACGCGCAAACACACACAGACACACACACACACACTCTCTCTCCCACGCCACCATGAGGCTTCCAGCACCTGTGGCCAGCGCTAAGGAGCCTCAGGAGTTCACACACACCCAAGAGACATGACCCCCCTGCACCCCACAATCCACAGCATCAAACATTTACTGTGTGTGAGGACGGTTGGTGTGCACGCGAGTGTGTAGGCATGTATTTACCTCTTTGTAAGGAGCAAATGTCCCCATGATGTTAGAAATACATGGTCATTTTGACCTTGTGGGAACATAAAGCTGGTCTCCATGAAGAAAACTGCAGATTTTATTTGAAAAACTAAGAGCCAAATGATTTCCTTTTAGTTACTGAGGTTAAGGTTAAGGTTAATGTTAAGCATAGCATTATTTAGCTACAGTAATACACACGTCATTGGAAATACCTCACCCTCACAAAAGGGTAATACAAGACCATGTGTGTGTCACACTGGCGTTCCTGAAGGCGGCTTTTGTGCCGCAGTCATAATATGAAAAACCAAATTAATGTCTGTCACCATCATTCTAGAACAGCTGTCCTTATACATGTGTGTGTGTGAGAGAGAGAGAGAGAGAGAGAGAGAGAGAGAGAGAAAGAGAGAAAGAGAGAGAGAAACAGGGCCACATGGTGGAAGCTGTTGAAGTGAAGGACTTACAGTGCCCCCTGGGGATGAATAACTTACCGTCGTCCTCTCTCTCTCTTTCTCTCTCTACTCAATTTCACACCTGCACAGAAGAACAGAGGGAGAGGAAACCCTGCTGTATCGTATGCATTAGGATACACACATCTCTCGCTCTCTTTCTCTTCTATCCACTCAAAAAGAACCCCAAACAATTAACCAACTATAAGATATGCAGAAAATGACATGGCTTAAAAATCACAGAACCTTAACACACACACACACACACACAGAGAGAGAGAGAGAGAGAGAGAGAGAGAGAGAATATCCATTTTTTGACTCCAATCAGTATACATAAGACAACATTACGTTAAAGCCATGAGAAATTTGTACGAATTCAAATGAACGAGGACAATGTGGTTGGATTTCGTTAAATTTCATATGAATAAAATTGTAAGAGAGGTACAAACGCTAACCACATCCCTAACCCTAACCCCTGCCTTTGTAACTTTTAATAAGAATATAATATATTGTTTATAAGATATACAAATTTGCAAGTGTGTGACTATGTTGGTTAATCCATGATCCACAATTGCAATACAATGTTTGATAAAAAATAAATATTTTACATTAAAAAAAAAAATTTGTTTTAAAATATTTGTAATCAACTCTGTATTCTAATCAACAGTACACATGACATTATTAACACCCCAAACATTCTCAAAAGTAATCAAATTGTTCATGAATTTGAAGTATGCATATTCAAATTAGATTCGTACAGCCAACTAACCAAATCTATAGAACCCTGGCTTTGGATGCAGTTTTTTCTTTTTCGGTCAGTTTTTCTATCCGTAACAAAAAATGAAGGATAACCGCAACATGTCTTCTGCCAACACTGTATACTGACCCTAAATTAAATTAAAGAGCAGACCTCCACAGTACTGCTAAAATTAAACTTATTATAGACATATTATAGACCAAACATTTTATAAAGAAAAACATAACAGTAAGTAACCTGCCATACTTATGTTTTCTTTCTCTTTCTCTGTCACAATTTTTTTAAAACTCTCTCTCTCCTTTCCTATCAAAAAATTAACCCACATTAATAGATATGACCAATATTAAGAGAGACCAAGACTGAGAGACAAAGATGGAGAGAGAGGAGAAATGCAAAAAACAACATAACATAAAAACAAAATAACACAACAGTACGAGAAAGGCCTTCCTCTTTTAAATAAATTGCACAGGAATCTTGTAAATGTGTATTTGGTGCGTTTTTGGCTTCGGGCCCCATCTGTGGGACAGCTGTGTGAGAGAGGGAGAGCGAGAGAGAGAGAGGGAGAGAGAGGAGCGACGGCCGGTGCATAATTGCGGTTGGAGGAGATTAAATGTAGTCGATGAAAATGTTTACTGGCAATGAATATGCATAACGATGAGAAGGAAATGGTAGTGCGAGATTTAAAAAAAAAAAAGAGCGAGGCTATTTACAGGAAAGAGAGAGAGAGGAATGAGTGAAAAAGAGAAAAGAGGAGTGAGAGAGTGTGTGTGAGAGAGTGTGTCAGAGAGGGGGAGAGAGAGAGAGAGAGAGAGAGAGAGGAATGTTTGTTGGCTCAGTGCCTGTAAGAGGGGGAAGAAACCTTTGGGCAAGGCATTAGGGACTAAAACAGATGGTTTGTGAACCTTTTATTAGGCAGGAAAAAAACATTAATCAAAGCGAGGCAGAAAATGGCAGGATTTTTTGTTGCAGTGCTTTTTTTCTTCACCATATTTCTCTCTTTTTTGTTAAAGGTGTATAACACCAAATCTGCGTGTGTAGAGTGACATTTAGGTATGTGCCAATAATCAGTAATTCGATATACTGTGATATTCAACACATACAATATTGTTATCATGGACACTTCAAAATATCGTCACTCGGGAGTGACAATATTTTTTGACAGTAATTGTGCCTCTGTGATAAAGTCTGCCCTATAGTGAGAGCACCATAAAGACGGCTGCCTTCTAATGTTCCTTATATTGGACACATTTGAAGACCGCATTGCACATTCTTCTCAGAGGAGGCCTTGCATTGTTACATACTATTTAGCTAAGCTTGTTATAGGCCTAATACATTTCTAAAGAGCATGACATGAGGGGGCTCCTTGTAAACCAAAATTGTGATTGGTCACGTCAAAGTGTCACACCCCTGCTGAAAAATCCAGCTTAGTCTGACCAGCTACCAGGTGCCAAAACACAGGCCGAGCTGGTCAAACTGGTAGACCAGCTTAGCCAGCTAGGAATTTATTTTTCAGCTTCCTTAT
>JAOUQW010000002.1:3346536-3368198 GCA_028565825.1 Olivaichthys viedmensis | reverse complement strand
ATATTTTCTAACAACCTGTTTTCACTTTGTCATTATTGGCTATTGTGTGTAGATGTTTGAGGCAAAAAATGAACTCAGTCTACTGTAGAATAAGTCTGAAATGTAATGAAACGTGGAGAAGGTGAAAGGGGTGTGCAGACTTTCCAGCTTGACTGTATTTGCATGTGACCTCATCAAGATGGGAAGGGGGTGCTGAGTTTATAATGCTGATTGAAAAACATTTATTTTATTTTCCTTCCAGTCACTTGAGAGCACTAGGCGGATGCTGCAGCTGGCAGAGGAGGTGAGATTTTGCTTTGGTGGCCAAATTCTCCTATGCACCCTAAGTCCAATCAGTTAAAACTGGCAAATTAAAAATATGCATATAAACCAAAGTTGGGTGCCTTGGTCACTATATCTTTAGATCATTTGATTGATTTGATTTTAGGGGAACTGACCCTTTAAGCCAAGTTGTCTTTTCACACATTTTCAGAGCAGGGAGACGGGAGTTAAAACCATGACCATGCTGGATCAGCAGGGAGGTGAGCGAGTCCAGCTGTTTATTTATTTTTTTGTGGATTTTTACCCCATTTTCTCCCAATTATTGTCATTGCCAGTTCCCACCCACTGTCTAGATCTCCTCTATTGCACGACAGCTACCAACTGGTGAGGGTACGCGCCAGCACGTGCTTTCTCCGAGACACATGAAGCCAACTACTGCATCTTTTTTAACTGCTTCTCATGCAACGTCCCAGGGCAGCCGAATGCACTTTGAGGAAAGCACTAACTGCCCTCTTCCATATACATGAGCTCACAGACGCCCATGATTGGCTAGTGTGGCGCTATTCGACATGGGAGAGAGAGTAATGCCATTGCTCCCACCTAGAGAGTAGGGCCAATTATGCTCTCTTGGTCTCCTGGCCACGGATGGCTGTGGCATCATTGGGATTCGAGCTCACGATCTCCTGATGATGCGGCGAAAGCTTTTCTGTTGCACCACTCGAGAAGCCCCAGCTGTTTATTCTGCTTGAAATTATATATTTTTTTAAATTATGTTGCCTATCTGTGAAGTCTTTTCATAATTTTTTTTAGCAAATGCGTAACGGGTAGTCCATGCTTCCCTGTCTTACGCTTGTCTCACTTTGTGACGTTTACTCAGAGCAACTGCGGCGTGTGGACCAGGGCATGGATCAGATCAATCAGGACATGAGACAGGCTGAGAAGAACCTGACCGATCTGTCAAAGTGCTGCGGCCTGTGTGTCTGTCCCTGTGATAGGTAAGAGCTGAGCTCTAAACCCTAAAATGCAGTATATTTCTACCAACAAAGTGGGTCACACTGATGAGCTGTTTTTTAAAAGTAAGCAGCACTTATGATTTGGTACTCTTACTATGAGTAGCTTAGTAATCTTTATAGATTCTACATAAAACCAAGCTTCTGATTTGATGGTATTGTTGGATCTTGCTACTACTCGTCTTTCAGAGTGAAGTCAATTGAGCATGACGGGCGGTATAAGCGCACTTGGGGAACTGGACGTGATGCTGCCAGCACAGAAGGAAGTGAGGGGGGTGTGGTTTCCAGCCAGCCAACTAGACTCCACAATGGCCAGGCAACATCATCTTCTGGTCCTTACATCAAGAGGTGACACAGATGACTGTTCATACTATTAACTAGTTACACTAGATACCACTTTTCTAGCTATGTGTACAATGCCAAATACTCCATTAGATACTCTTTTGTATTTAAACCATTTTCCATTTTCTGTGCATGTTGTTTTAGAAAGCTTCATAATACTTACACAAAGGCCTCTGCCTTTGTGGCATACTTTTTGTTTTGGTTATGCAATTGGATCCACTTGTCAATCATCCATTATTCAGAAGCAAAGGTTAGCTTCCTGTAAGGCTGTGAAGGAACACCATTGACGGGATCCTTGACCATTACTTAACAATCATGTAACTACTATAATAGCAAAGTGGATTTTTATTTTTATTTTTAATTTTTTACCCCATTTTCTCCTAATTTGGTCATTGTCAGTTCCCACTCACTAGCTAGGTCTCCCCTATCTTTTTGAACTGCTGCTCCTGCAACATCACAGGGCAGCTGAACACGCTCGAAGGAAAGCGCTAACTGCCCTCTTTTGTATACATGAGCTCATAGATGGCAAGTGTCGATTGGCTAGTGTCACTCTGATCGACAGGGGAGAGAGTAATGTCATCCTTCTCACCCAGAGAGCATGCTCTCTTGGACTCCCGGCCATGGATAGCTGTGCCATAGTCGAGATTCAAACTCGCGATCTCCTGACAATAGGGCGTAGATTTTTCTGTTGCGCCACTCAGAAGCCAAGCTTTTTTGCTTCTCACTGGCTTTGACATATTTTATTGTATTAGATTTTATTTACGCAGTACACCTACAAAAGGCTAAAACAAAGTGCTATTTTGTTTTTGTCAGAATAACAAATGATGATCGCGAAGTCGAGATGGAGGAGAACCTGGATCAAGTGGGAGGCATCATTGGGAATCTGAAGACCATGGCTCTGGACATGGGCAATGAGATTGACAAGCAAAACAAGGATATTGATGGCATTGCCGAAAAGGCAAGTTCAAGTCACATGCAATTCACATTTTTTAATGGATCATTCAGGCATTCATTAGGTTTAGGTTTTTTTTGTCCGCCACTGAGAACCTAGTTGAGTATTATATTATCTCGATTTCTGTAGTGTATTATGTAGTACAATGCAAATCAAATTAGGTTTTATGTTTCAGGGTGCATATCTGTCAGAGGAGGTATATGCAAACATTCACCTTTTTAGACTGGTGTACTGTTCTGCAGCAAGATACAATAGTGGCGCTTTTCCAGCAAACAGTGCAGTATGGCATGGCTCTGTAAATTTACAGTGATTAACCTACTTTTACGAGTAACGTTATGTGATTTGGAAACTGAGACATACACTCAGTCAGGATACGGATAGTATATAGATACATAGTTCTGGGTTGGGATTTGTTACCGAGCCATGCCGTGCTGCACTGTCCGGTGGAAAAGTGGTATAACATAATTAATAGTGGAAAATTGATTATTTATTAATAGCTTCCTTTACCTTGCAACAAGGCTGTTCTGAAGAAGCATGACTAAAAAAAAAACGTTTTCTTTCTGTTTATAAATGTTACACGTGTCTAAATAAAATATCGCCAATGTTGTCCTTTCTTTTGTGCTCAGGCTGACATGAATAAAGCTCGCATTGATGAAGCCAACCAGAGAGCCAACAAGCTTCTGTAAAGAAGTGATTTCTGCAGATGTGGACAAGCAGTCTCTCGCGCTCGTGCTCTCTCTCTCGCGCACTCTCTCTCTCTCCCTCTCATATACACACACACACACACACACACACACACATACACACACACACGTTCATTGTAGGGCAAATCATTTTAGCTTTAGAAATGTTCTTCCAATGCCACTTGTGCCTTTTTGTCATCATTAGATACTATTTTGTAAATAGAAATCTACACACACTGCCTCAATCAGGTCTTCATCGCTCGATGTGAGATGCGGATGCTGGACACACCGAGTGTAATTAAGCAAAACACTCTGGTGATTGCTGTCCTGTCTTTCTGTAATATTATCTGAGGGTTGCTGTTTCAATGCCCTATCTTTGCCTGGGTCAGCATGGCAGCTTTTCTTACATAAGGAGACCAGAAAATTGTGTCTAATGTTTCCACATGTCTGTAGTTATTTCCCCCTTGCAGTCTGTCATCTGAGTTTATATTAACATACTCTAGGTTGGTTTATTATATGTATTTTTTGTCTCTCTATGTCTGTCCATGATTGTATCCATTTTTAATTATAAAACTGCATTGAACTTGTGACTTGTGAATAACAATAAGGAATTCATGTTATAAGTCAGGTAATATAATTGCCTCCCACTGGCTGAACCTGTTTTGCTTAGAATGTAAAGAATGAGCTGAGTGTTAATAAGTGTGCACTGAATGTTTGCACACACAACATTGGCATAAAACATGAACAATGTATAATTTTCACCATAAAATTATTAGGACAGTTTAAATATCTATTTTCTTTCTAATAAAGCAAATACAATTCCAATTCCACATCAATATGTGTTGTCTTGGTTTTAGATTGTTTTTGTTTTTTAACCAGCAAATGGCAATGTCAGGCTCATCTGGAGTTTTCTTTTTGGAATTACAAACTAAAGAACACTCAAATAATCTCTTTATTTGACTTTATTCACCTAGAATGTGGTGGGGGTTTTTTTGTTTTGTTTTTTTAATACCACATTCACACCAGAAAATAGTAAGTTGGTGAATTTTAAAACGTGGAAATGTTAAGCATTATAATCTGAATAGAACATGGGCAATGTTGCATTGATGAGTATATTTCGATGATTTTACTCCTCCAATTTACCCAGAAATTTTATCCACATGATCGTACATTGTAGACAGTTTAGAAAAGCAATTACCTATCAACACTGGCTCTACAAAACTCTTATGTACTTGGTCACATTGTCAAATAAAATTTGAGAAAATGTATTCAAAGCGCTGTCCCTGTTTTTTTTATTTTTAAATATATTTCAGAGTCCTTTTGTTCAGTGAAAGCTGCCAAGTCATTGGGTGTAGAAGCCCATTGGTTGGGGAGGCAGCCGTGATTTAGGGGGTGGAGTTTCATCTGACCTGGCAGCCTTGGAGAGGGATTTGGAAAGTATAACTGGTCCCTTCTGAATGAGAAAACTTAGTCAAGCTCTCCTCCTTCTTCCTTCCTCTTAGATTCCATGATAGTCATCATTAGGCTCTGATACTAATACTCTGACCACATGTTGACTTCCTCCCACACTGAGAAAAAGCTAACAGGACAGTTTTTTGTGTCCTTCACTCAGTTAATTTAATATTTTACCTAATTTGGTGAATCTTTAAATAACAGAAAGTACACCATTTTATAACCTTGTACTATAAAATTAAGATGGTAACTTATTGATAAACGTTTAATGAGTTTTCAATATTTTAATGAAGGCAGTTATATTTATAGCTTGAGTTTCTTCACTCCTCACTCGCAGTGGAGTGTAGAGTCACGCTTCGATAACAGGAAACATCTGTGGGCATGGCTTTTGTTAGAATGTGAGGACCCCTATAAAGTAATGTGTTTCTTATACATATTCATGCAAACATACTACATTTACTTTGCTATACTATAGTTCTACTATTGACATAATGAAATAATAAGCTGTCAGTTTAATCACATTTATTTATGCTTAAAGAATAATTATATGAGACATCACATACCAGGAGTAACATGATACAAGTAAGCATATTATGCAGTTCTTCCAGTTTTATGTATGAAGCTTATGCAAAAGATACCTCTATTTCTAATACAATTCATCGTACGTCATTGTTTTTGTCCTTAACATGGCTATGGAATTTGTAAGTTCACCCTGGCCAAAACCCCTTTGGACATGCTCAATGATGAGCTGTAGCAGAAAGGGATGGGTTGGGCTTCGGACCTAGCAGTGAGACTTACCATATGTGCTGCATTCCTTGTGCAGCTTTTCAGTGTCTCCGAAGCATCTGGAGCCGCTTAGCTTTAAATACTCGGACTGGGAGGGGGTTCACTGCTTACAAATGATTTTCATTCTTTCGCATACATACAAGATTAAGCACTGCTCTTAGGTTTAGGCCATCTGGAGATCATGTTTATTGGCAAGTTGTTAAGTTTAAATGTTTGTGTGTGCGTCTTTGAGTGTGCGTATATCTGTGTGTGTTAAGGGGTTGGCTGACCACTCTGGACGGCCCCTTCCTGAGAACACCACTATTCACAGACAGACAGGAAGTCAAGACGAATGGAAGGTCGATAGAGAAAGAGAGAATTTTTTTATGAAATTTACTTTCTGCTAGGTGAAGAGAAATATCAGTTCTGTTAAAAGAAAACGGGAAAACAAAGGAAGATGATGGACGAGTTATCCTGCCCTGGACAGGGTTCCTGTATGAGAGGTTAAGGGAAACACAAAGAAGCAATGGTTCAAAGAGAAAAAAGTTTGTGGTGTGAAAGGCAGAACGATGGCGAAAACAGCTGTTGCAACTTAAGACTTCGAAGCACCTAGTAGGTGAGTTGTCAAAAATACAGAAACATGTTCAAATTTACGCCTAACTGCTCTCTCCCTTTGTTGGTGTTCTACATGTACTCCTTCTCCGTCCAGGGGTTAGTTATTAATTATTATTGTTTACTTTTATCTGCCTGCAAAATATGTATCGAAAAGGGAATGAAAAAAAACCCAGCGCCAGAGTGTTTCAGCACTGTTGACATCATATCCTTGGGAGACCTGTTTGTGTAGCAAGGAAGGAAAAGGCATGGCTTGCCAAGAAAAGGAAAGAGAAAAAGACTAGAGAGCAGACTAGGAGTAACCATTGAACATAAGCAGGGTCTACAAGATTCATAATATCATCACTTACATACGTTTAATTTTCCACCCATATGCAAATATCATTGACTTATTATGTACAGATGTGATATTGCATGGCTGAAGAGTTTTCATTTCTGCTTCTCTGCTCTGATGAATTCCACAACAACTTAGTAGCAGCCTAAACGCATAGGTTTGGTTTTAAATAAGTATGCGCATATTCTTCTGTGTCTTACAGGTTGTTCTTGTCCTCTAAATCCCTAAACCAGAGGTCCCCTTGTTTCATTTGCAGCCTTTTCTCCTTATTCTTCAATATGCACCATGTCCTCAGCTACTGCCACAGCACCTACTGTCATCCCCAAACCTACAACACCCTCTTCCTTGCTTTCCGACAATTCTCCCTCACCAACATCTACATCACCGCTCCCATTGGTTGACATTTCAGTTAACCCTACTTCCATAAATCTCCATATGTCCACCTCCCCTCCTCTGCCTCTCTCACCTCCTTTTTCAACTCAGAAAGCCCAAAGCTCTCTGCTACCTCTCAACTCCAAACCTTCTCTTCAGAAACCAATGTTTCCAAAGGTTCCGAAGCCCATCTGTCCACCTCTTCCAGCACAGCAGCCAGCAGCAATAACCAAAGTTGCATTTATGGCCATGCCCAAAGCCCTACCACGGCCAGGCTCTAAACCCTTATCGCCACCTCTTCACAGGCCCCCACCACCACTCGTTTCAAAAACTCCCGTTATACCATCCCCACCTGACCAAACCCAGAAACCATCCCATTGCAGCATTAGCATCTTGGAGAAGCTGATCAAGACTTGTCCAGTGTGGCTGCAACTGGGAATGACAAAGGAAAGAGCTATTCGTATACTCAACAAAGAGTTGCCTGGGGTGAGACTGTTTATACATGTTGATTATAATGCAGCTTTAGAAATCCTAAGACAACTCATCTTAAATACACAATAAATATATCCACTGGCATAAAACGAATTCATCTGATGGCTTCACCATATTTACACAGATCTTCTTAGTGAGGAGGGACACAGGCCAGAAGTTTATGGTGGTGTCAGTGCGTCTTCCAGACCAGCAGGGGGTGCCCCAGGTTCAGGAGTTGCACGTGAAAGAAGAAAGGGCCTGTGAGTTTGGGTCATAGACCATGGGTGTTTCTCATTTCTATAATTGTGCTTTGTTGTTTCCTTTCCTTGCATCCCTTCCTCATGTCCTAGCTTCTCCCTCTAAAGATATGAGGAAAGGATGCAAGGAAGGATGCGAGGACAGAGCAATTGACACCAAACGTTTTTGCCAAATGAGCCATCCTTGCTCACTGAAGCAACACTTTAAAGCAATATCACACAGGGATGACTTGTTGTCCAGCTGTATTGCATGTCACTGGGCATAACAGATCTGCATATAAAGAACAATGTTTGATTATACACTGAATTAACATCAATTAAAACATGAATGCACATGCATATAACATGCTTAAATGTTGATGCTTTAGCCTATACAAGATTCTACTGTATTATCAACTGACTTATATACGGACATGTTTAATTGAAATTCAAGCACATTTTCATCTAATTTAATCCAGGGTTTATTTTATACCTTTTTTTTATTTAAGTATTATTATTTTTGTATTTGTTGTTCTTATTATTCTATACTTTTTTGGGGAGTTTGTGCTTTTGTGCTATTGGAGTAATTATACTGTAGGGATGCGTTACATGCTACAATAAAATAAAATAAAAAGACTTCCTTGTAGGGAGCACCTGGGCGTCCTCGCTTTTGAAGCCTCCTCTCTCCTTGATTGCTCTGAATGCATTTAAAGAATTGATATGTCCTCAGAGATGGTGAACTTTGATCAACTTCTAGGTCACAAGCTGAAAGACGTAGGATTGAGGAGTCAAGGAGGCATCATTTAAGAGTATTGGGAAGCAGCCGTATATATATATGGTGGACAACATGACAACGCCAACCACACCCATATTAGTGAATGGACCCAGTGCCAAAATGTAATTTCAAAGTACATGTCTAATCTATTTTTTCAGAAGCTGTTCTGTCAGTCCTATGAGTTCTCTTTGCTTTAATATTTCTTTCTATATATATATTTTTTACGATAAAAGCATTATTGGAAGCTCCCAAGTGGCGCAATAGTAAAGCGTTCGCCCTATTGTCTGGAGATCTCTAGTTCAAACCCTGACAATGCCATGGCCATCTGTGGCCAGGAGTCCAAGAGAGCGTAATTGGCCCTGCTCTCTGGGTGGGAGGAATGGCATTACACTTTCTCTCCTGTTGATTATATTAATGTATCCTATAGGTGCCTCGTTCTCTTTCATTGGCCACTGTTGTTATTGTAATTATTACCTTGCATTTACATAACCTTCCGGTTAATGGCGTTTAGCTGATGTTTCACTTGAAGCTTGCTTGAATCGTGTATTTTCTATCATCGTAATATACCTGGCATCTATCTAAAAGCATCGTTACTACTGTAAGCAGGATGGAATTTCATTGAAGTTGAAGTAGAATTCATCCCTGTTGAGGTATTCATTTTATTTTGGAAGATGGCCCTCTACATGTTCCTACCACCACTTTTTCAGTAAGTTTTACTAAATTCAGTCACTGTGCACACTGCTGACATGAAGAGGGGGCGTGCCCATAACAAATATGGATGGTCATCAGGGGGACAACCTGCCCAACCTCCCATCTCACCTGTACAGGCTCTGGATAAAATTCTCATCTATTGTGCAGACATGAACAAGATGGCAATTTTCAATTTGGCCAAACAGGAATTTGGGAATCAATGCCATGTTGTCCATCATATGTATATCTGCAACCTGCCCAACCTACCATCTCACCTGCACAGGCTATGGATCAAATTCCCATCTACTGTGCAGACAGGAACAAGATGGCAATTTTCAATTTGTGCAAACAGGAATTTGGGATACAATGCCATGTTCCATCATATGTACAGTATATCTGCAATTAGAGAAAACTGTTCTCCTTACTGATAAAAAGTACAAATCCAGTATGATTTAGACACACTCACACATGTTCACACACATAGACAAAGTGGGCTGTGGAGGAGGGGAGTTGACCACAGGTTTCCTGTCCTTAGCCCTGAACCGATGTTCACAGAGTCTGACTTCCTGAACTGACTTATGTGTGTATGTCCTGGTGTGGGTGTGACAAACACAGGTCTTTTCTTTTTTATCTTGCTGTCTTGCCATGATGAAGTTGATTGCTATTGCTATTGCTTTATCTAAATATGGTCAATGTATAAAGTCTGAGTGAACATCAGTATTACTTACATACATCAAACTTGTTGGTCACTGTATTCACTCAGCAAGAAATCTTTAAGTCTTTTTTGTCTTTTTGTATGTGGGAATATTACTTTTATATTGTTAAAGCTATTTACAAGCACTCTTGCTGTTAAAGATTGTTGAAACAGTGTAGCTGTGGTATGCTCCAGAGGAAACCCATGTATTCATAACCATAACAGTTTTGTCTCCCTCTTCTCCTACAGTGCTGTATCTTGAAGGCTCGGTCCTGGTCTTTGACAACATATTTAAACTCATTGCGTTCTACTGTGTTAGCCGGTAAGCTAGGCTTCCAGTCCACTATGTTCAATGCATGGCCCTCAAACTGAGCACATTTTCAGCACAGTATTTTTTTATCTTCATCCAGGGACATCCTCCCCTTCACCCTAAAGTTACCTCAGGCCATCATCCAGGCAACTAAATATGAAGACATGGAGGTGATCTCAACACTAGGCGTAGGTAATGCAATGTATATTTGTATAAAATACATCTCCAGACTTACAAACACAAAGTTTATTTTTCCCTGAATTTCATTATGTGTTTTTATTTTATTTTTTTACTTCTTCCAATAGCTATTAATCCAGGGGGAGTTCCAGATTACACTTTAATTCATGCACATGTTTGTGCTATTCTGTGAAATGGTGAAAGAATTTCAAGTTGTGAAATTGCTTTTCCTAGCAATTTCACAACTTTAAAGGCTTTCTCCATTTCACAGAATAGCACAAACATGTGCATGAATTAAAGTGGATGTAGTGAGTGTGTGGCTTCCTCTTTAAAAAGCCACATCACTCATCAAAACCCCCTTTTTACACTGCAAATGTATATAATCAGCCTAACACGTACTAAATTTGTTGATAGAGTTCTGGGGCTCAGAGCTAAATAGTCACATTCGGGACGATTCGAGTAAATCTGCAGACCACAGTAGCTTCTGTGAGATCCAGGTTTCTTCTGGCAATGACCATCTCTGGTACATCAACCCCATCTTCCTTGAGGAGTACCACAACAGTCTGCCTCCTAACTCGCCTACACCCATCCTGAGGTCACAAAGTCTCAACATGCCTGTTCAGGCTCCGCCAAAATACAAGAGGCCCCCACCACTACCTCCACGTCCACTTTCCATTTCTGAAAACACACTGATGCAAGCTTCAAACAAGGCGACCAGAGAGAAGTTTACGTCAGAGGAGGCTTCACTTCTCTTGCTGAGCTCTCCTCCTCCTGTGCTGCAGAATGAGGAAGGAAGTCATTGTGAGTGTGCAGAGGCAGAGGGAACTCTGGAACCCAGTGCTGAGGCAAAGACGTGGAACAAGCAAGATCTGGCACAACCACCTCTGAATGAATCAACCAAAAATGTGAGACGTGCCCTTTCACACAAGATTCCCCCAGTCCCACTCCGACGCAGGATATCAGAAAGCCAACCCTCAGGAGAAGAAATCCAGCAGGAATCTTCGAAGAAAAGTGTCTGTGCATCTGTAGCAGCAGAGACTAATGAGGATCCTGGTGCTGCTGTGCCTCTCATTTGCCTTGATGACAGTAGCATGGAACAGTGGGAAAGACCAATGAATCCCCCTGGAAAGCCAAAACCATCGCAAGAGGAAGGTCTGGTAGATCAATTCAAGGTCTCAAATGGAGCTTCTACTGTGACTACATTTCCAGTAGTTGACATGAAGAAACCTGGTGCTCCAGTGCCACCTCCTAGGAGAAAACGCATCTCTCAGACTGTTATCACAATTTCCCAATATGCCAGTAACACCTTTGGAGGAGTTACGCAAGAGCTCAGCCACATTACTCCACAGACCACTACAACACACCATAACATTTGCATCAATACAGACCACCCCAAAGTTCTGGATGTGTCATTATTCGCCCCTGAAGGAGGTGCTCCGCAGCTGGATCATGACTCCTACTCCACGAGCAGCACAGAGGAAGAGGCAGATGCTACACCTATGGGTGCCATTGTGAAGAGGACACCCACTATTATGCTAGATCGTGCTAAGCAGCGGCTCTCCATGGTGAACTTCTCCACCGTCTTCACAAGCTTCATGAGCACTGACCGCAAGCTACAGAATCGAATTGTGGAGCTTGCTCGAGACGGGAGCAACTACTTTGGTAACCTGGTACAGGACTACCGGGCCTTTACCCTGGACACCATGCGCAGGCATTCCTCAAGTACAGAGATGCTCCAAGAGATCAGACAAATGATGACTCAGCTCAAGAGCTACCTGATCCAGAGCACAGAGCTGCAGAATCTCCAGGAGCCATCCACTTACTCTGAGGAGAAACTGGGTAATTTACCTACATAGTTTCATAACAGGATGAATTAAAAAAATGGTCTAGGATCAGCTCCTAATTATCAGTATAGTTATATGTATTTGGAGATGAAGGAGTAAAACTGGTTTTGGACAAGCCTCTTACTTTGAGTACGATACATTTCTTCTCCTTACACTGATAGAAAAGTTTGTAAAGCAAAGATTTTATTCTGCTTAGCTTTCTATATTTTATGTATTTTCAATATTTAAATTATTTAAATTTCCATAATTAATTATTCACCTTCAAGGAGCCCACATAGTAAGACACCATACAGCACGTTTGCAAAATTAGTTTCTCTCATATGTGCCTGTAGTGTAATGCAAGGCTATACACACACACACACACACACACACACATACACAAAAACTACAGAAGAAATGTGTGCTGCTTCTTTATCTATATTTACATAAGTGCATCAGGGAGGATGAGAGTGACTAAATAAAGATTCTGTTTCTGTATATTTCTATTAAGTCTCTCTCTCATAGCTGGGTTGGCATTTAAATGTCCCACCACACATGTTGGATTATTACACAGTAATTCATGAATAAATAATATTTGCTCTTGTCAATGGGTTAAGTTTGATGATATAATATCCAGGTGATTTGTTTTGGCTGTTTAAATATATTTCTCCTTCTCTTCAGAGATAATCATTGAGGCGGCACTTTGTAAGAGTGTTCTAAAGCCCTTAAGAGAGGCCATATATAATGGGCTGAAGGACATCCACTTCCGTGCCGGCACTCTAAAGAGGCTCAAGGAGAATCAGCAGATAGTGTTGGGAACCACCACCACAGATTTGGGTGTGACCACCTGTGTTCCTGACTCCCCTGTCATGGATAAGATCCAGGGGAAGTTGGGAAACCTGCATCAGGAATACTCACCTCAGAAGAAAATCGACCTGCTCCTGAAAACGTGCAAGATCATCTATGAGTCCATGTCTGTGGGCTGCCCAGGTCAGACAGAGTTAGTTTTAGTTTTCTTTACTGTAAATAACTTGGCATGATCTCAGACTGTGTCTGTGTATGATACTAAGTCCAATCATGATGAGAGATTAGCAAGTATAATGCTACAGAGACCTACAGTACATCAGTAATTATTCTTACCATGCTAAAATAGATTTTCTATTTTCTTTGTGACTATGAATGTGCCGTATGGCACACAGCAGGTAGCCTATATCCTTAATTTCTTACATGCTTTAAAACAGAAACTCCTTGGCAGTTGAAGCATTTTGGGTATGGAAACAATGCTGTTTCAACATATAATCTCACAAGAGAGTTCCTTTTTTCTGTCTGGTTGTGGAGAGAGGAGAGGGACTTTTGACCTGCTGTTCTTCTGCTCCACCTTTTTCTCTTTGCGTCAAAGTCCCAATACCACAGCTGTTGTTATTACCAATATCTAATCAGGAAGTATAGCAGTTGCAAAACACGGGCTACAGTTTGTTTGGAGGCCTTAATAGAGAGGGTTTCTTGAAGTGACGTAAACAGACTTTGGTCTAAAGTGTAGAGAAAAATGTGAGAATTAAGATTTTTATGTGGCATTGAGTTATATTCTGTCCAGTATTTGCTGTGATTCTGCAAGCTGTCAGTAAAGATTGTATCTTCTATATGAGCTGTATAAAAGCTATTATGTTTCATTAGCTCTCAGGGCAGTTTAGCTAATGTCATATATGAGTGCAAATGTTCTGACTACCATTTAAACTTTAAGCTGGCTTATACATAAAAGATACAGTGTATGAAAAATGACATGATATGTTGGGCTCTATAGGGAAGGCCCATGGTGCAGATGACTTCCTGCCTGTGCTGATGTATGTGCTAGCTCGTTGCAACATGACTGCACTGCTGCTGGATGTGGAGTATATGATGGAACTGATGGACCCTGTGCTACAGCTGGGAGAGGGTGAGGACATAAACACACACACAGACATTATAGTGCATTAACTAATTCTAGCACAGTCAACCCCAGAATTATTGACACCCTTCATGAAAATGCACATACATCAGGAGTAATATGTTTAGGGTTAAAAATATGGGGACGCTGTATAGTTATATTTTAACACAGTAGTTTTTCAAATATTAAAAGTTTTCTTAAATAGTGCAACATATGATTTCAATTGAAGTTCCAATGACACTTAGTGAAGTTCATGTGTTGCATTTTGAGGGTTGCTCTCAGGAGGGCCTTCTTTTAATAAAAACCTACTTGAACTTGAACTTGAACTTTTGTGCAACCCCTCCAAACATGTTGTTATAGAGCTGTGAATCTGTGCAATTCTGAAACCGTGATCTTTGGGGTCTGTTTTGCATCCCTCACCATCCACATCACTGTTAAAGTAACTCCGAAAGACTTAATTTGAGCCCAAGACCTTCGCCCTGGGTGGGTTCAAATAAACCCTGTGGGAGTTCAATCAATAGGAAATTTTAGCATGTCGCATTGTAAGGATTACTGCTACTGCATTGTGCCATTTGTTGACATATCATTTGTATCCCTAGGCTCATACTATCTCACCACCACATATGGAGCTCTGGAGCACATCAAAAACTATGACAAGCAGGCAGTTTCCAGGCAGTTGAGTCTGGAAATCCAGGACTCTATTCATCGGTGGGAGCGCCGTCGCACTCTTAATAAGGCCCAAGCATCACACTCGTCCATTCAGGTAAGGTTCACTAGAACTTTCATTTAAGACCCTATAAATATGTACATTAGTTTCACACATTGTCTTCAGATTATTTCAGCTTATATATTAGATGGTTGAAATTAAACATCTGTTCAATATAATTTGCCCACTGACAAATTGTGAATGACCTACATCTAAGTCTTTCTATGAAGGTTTCTAGGCAACTGGACTGAATGGTGGGGAATGGTGGGAAAATTCCATAAATCTAAGTCAGCCATGATCACTCCGCTTTTTTGCAGGATTTCATCAATGTCTCTTTCCTTGAGGCATGTTCTAACACCAAGACTCTGGTCGTGGATCCCCACACCACTGCTCAGGATCTGTGCTCCCAGTGTGCAGAGAAGTTTGAAGTGCTGGAGCCTGACTCCTACTGTCTGAGTGTCCTAGTGGACGGTCACTACCGACCCCTGACTCCCAAGGAGTTCCCACTTGCTATCAAATCCAGCCTTCACTGCAGTGAGCCGCGCAAAGAATATTACTTTGTGTACTGCCATGGACACTGGCCAGGACAGGAGCCTGACATGCAAACACCATATACCCCTGAACCAACATCTGCCCAGGGAGACAGTTTGATCTGAAGGATCTGAAAAAAGGTGAGCATCATAGTGCTTTACACACACAATGTTGAGCTTTGGAGACCGAACATGAAACATCACTATCACAGTAAAATCCCTGGACCAGGACAATCATCTCCTGATTTTGACTGCATAAAGAGACCCTACTTTGAAAGTGACTTCTGTTTGATAAACAATAATTTTTAGCTGCTCCTCCACACACCACAGCAGTATTCCCAGCACACACACACACACACATCAAAAAAATCTAAGTTATATTTGAGGTTTTTGAGATCTCTCAAATGATGCAAAAAATATGAGACCTTTTAGTATAACAGATCCTGACAAGAACCATTACCACACTCTGGTGCTGATTTTTATATTGAATGTTTTTAAGACATATTTTCAGAAGCATTTTTTTCAGAAATTGATTAAACACAGTCCTGAACTAAACAATGTTTCTTCTTCTATAACATACCATTTAAAATCAAGATTAGGTTTAAGTTATAACCAGCAAACCAGAGGTCATGTCCTTGTCGCTTTCATTTTGCATATTCTGTTATTTGCATGGCAACTTTACCTGGGACCTACATTTTGTTATTGCTACTTTGTATTGGATACAGATATTTCATCTTAAATCATCTTAAAATTATAAATACAGTGAGCACATTACATGAATGATGTCTGTATGTATGACTCAAATCACATAAACATTTGTATATATGATTTAGGGGCAATTAAGTGTATTATCAATATGTGATACACATTACAATTCAAATATATCACTTTAAATCCAGCCAGAGCATGCAGGGTTTAAAAAAAAAAAAAAGTATCTGTATACAATTATCACGTATCCCTTCTTGGTATGTTGTTGATAATTTGTGTTTATTTACTAAACCTAAATAAAAGGGACTAAGAATAAAGTTTAAAAAAAAGTATTGCTTGTCAAATACATTTACTGTGAAACATCCTTTTCCTCACTCCTATAGAAAGGTTTTTGGTGGTTTCTGGATGGAGCTGCATGGTTATGCATGCAATCATTTCAAACTTTTTTTGCTTTCTGAATGTTTGCAACCTGAATAACCCTGTCAATATAGCCTATATTTCTCCATTACCAATTAGTTCATATTTCTTTTGGGACACCAAAAATATTATATGTAATCAAAAATCAAGATTCTTTCATTTGTTTTTCCTAATTTTTTACCTCTACTTATCCACTTTATGGCCAACTGAGCACTGTAATGCCACTTTTTTTCTTTTTCCAAGGCCTCTGTAGATAGAGGCGCTATGTTGCAATATCACAAGAACAACTTAGGTTTGTGCCTTGCTCAAGGGCCCTAGCTTACCAAGTTTCCAGGAACTCCAGCTTCTGTTTCACCTTTGGGATTACATACTCACTTCAAAACCAAAATGCTTCTATTGTACACACAGTTTGTTACATACAAGCTTGTAAGAAATTAAGAATATAGGCATAGTATGTGACATATTGCAAAAAACAACAACAACATAGTTTAAGCCACCAAGACGCAACTTGTACATTTTGGAGAATAAAGAGTCCCTTATATGAGTGGAAGGAAGTGTACATAGTAAGTGACCCATTTAGAATGACTGAGCACACTTGCTAAGCACAAAAAATACTCTCACAAAAAAGAGAACAGTGAATGATCATTCAAAAAGAAAGCTTTGTATGGCTGGCACAGTGCGTGTGTGTTTTAATATTTTTCTCATTACCAAAATAAGATTGTGTGTCTTACCAACCAGGTTAACCAAAAAGCAAAGTAATAAGTCTTGGACTGGTGTCTGTTTAAGGTCTTGTTGCGCATTTTTACCGAAAAGTGGAATTCTGGGCAGTTGACCTAAATGGTCGGCGGCATATAAGCTCATACGTGTTTATTGCTAAAGTCAATAAAACAGTAAACAAATGAAAAAAATTAAAACTTGCATACCTTCTGTCACTAATAAAGGTGATGTTTTTGTGTAGGCTTTAACAGTATTATTTATTTCCCCATCTATCGGTCTGGTGGTATCATCTAAAGGGTGAAATTGTTTCATGCTTTTTATGAAGCTAAGGTTATATATCCTCATGGAAAAAAGAAACATAACACTTGTTAGACAGAATTCTAACCTTCCTTGTGTAAATAACAACAATAAACCTATTAGAAAGTGATCCAAGCTTTAATGTGATTGGGAAATTACAATGCCTCAATACTCAAGCTATTTGACTGGTCATAGGGCTTAAAAGTTTCTGTAAATGTTCACAACCTGTAACTAGTTTTCTAATTACAGAAAATGTTGCTTTTCTACTTCCAGTAGATTTGATTGTTTAGTTATCCTTAACATGCTAAACATGACATTGTGAAGATTCATTGCCATGAATTGAAAAGCCCTGAGTGTTTTTTTCAATATATTGCCTACTGTGACAGCAGTTTAAAAGTTGAGATAGGGAAATGAGAAAAGCAGATGAGTGGACAAAAAGAGAAGTAAGAGTGCTTGCGTAGATCATGGTTAAGGTCTGGTATCGAGCACGCATCCCTTTGCACCCGGTGGCTATATGTGCCATGGCTTCACCTGTGTTACATCCCCTTTTCTTCCCATTTTTGGCCTTGTTCTATCAATTGTTTCATCTTGAGACTGGAACATGTCACCGTTGCCTCGCTCCATAATGAGTGTTGGGTCCCGCTTCTCTGATGCTTGTGCACTTCACCGCTGCCCGTTATTTTAAATGAGGGCCAAATTAAGTTAACCCACAGTAACGAGGCCTCCCTGGACTGTATGTAAACGAGTGTGCTGTCCTTAAGGAAAAATATGCCTCTTTTAACAAGAGAACAATGGCAGTGTCTTCAGTTAGTCTTCTGCTCCTTACACTGGCATTTAATAAGCATCATTTTAATACATGGCATTAGCTGGAGCAGCATCAGGTCACAAAAGAGAAAAGTTGAATAATCCAAAAATATGAGCATGATATGTGCAGCTTTTTGTTAAAAGAACAGGCTGTTCCATCTTTGTTTCTGTTTTTTTATATATGAAGCCTTTTATATATGAAAAATACACCCTTGTGTATATTTCCTTTTAAGTGCCCCTGTACTTTTGAGTCATTATTGACACTTTTCCATGGAAGTACATGGTCAGGTTTGTGTCAGTTTAACACAATGTGTTGTGGGTGATTTGGTGCATTTGACAGGGCCCTTAAAGGGCCTATCAAATTTAATGAGACTAACATCTTGCATGGCCTAGAATCCCAACATGTGCGTAGGCTGCCAGAAGACACCAAAGACATCTATCCAAATTGGATTCTGGACTATTGTTACATATTTTCTAAGCCTATGACACATAACTTTACATGTTATGCCCTCTCAGCAATCAATGGACAGTTGTAGGGTTGAGTAAACAGAGGTCAAAAGGCAAGGGTTCCACATAGCACCAGCAAGAAAATACATCTAGTTTTGATCATTTGACGATCATGTGGGTGCTTGTCCTTTTCATTCAGTTTTCATACTTTTTTTCGGGGCATCGTTAAGCTCTGTGACGTCAAAACGGGTTCCATCTTTCCTCTGATTTTGCTCTCTATTTTAAGACTCCAGTCGAACAGGACATCTAAGGGCGTATGACACATGGCCTTTCATCGTTTCTCCATCTCTATACACTTTCTGGCAGAGTAAGGCTCTATATATATGCCTGTGCACCATAAGCTCCTGCACATTTACTCCAGCATTTGTGGTGAAAGCATTCTACAGTTTTTCTTGCAACACACCTGAGGTTACGCTAGCTCTTAAAATCTGCACCTGTGCGGCTGATTCAATAAAATTACCAATATCAGTGGTTATCACTGAACCAACATCAGAACAAGTGGAAACCGCAAAAGCAAAAGTGGGGGAAAACCTGTACCTACCAATGTATTGCATTTAAGAACTGCAGACCTACTTGGACTCCACCAACCAGAGCTTCGTGTTCCACTTTAAGACCACCGTCTGAAGGCAGCGCGCTATAGCAGACAGACACTAGAAAACCTGCAACACAAAGGTGAGAAATATATCTATTTAAGTATTAGATATAAGCAACTAAGATTTTTGAAGGAATTTTTAAAGGTGGTTACAAGAGAGTACATTTGATCGCTAGTTGGAAAGTTTAAAAGAAAACTAAAAAAGGGAATAACTTTTTTGTGAAATATATTTCAAACACAAAATTAATTTTAATCCCCAATGACAGAAAATAGACTCCCCTATATATCTGATTCATATAATTCTGTCACATGAATGGGTCACCATCATGCTGCAATAAGTGCTTAGCTATATTTAAAATAAAGTAATTTAACTTAATTATTTGTGTTTGTAATTTACTAAGGCAATTATGCATTTATTTGTATGTTAATAAAAAAAAAATGTTTGGAAGGGAAATTTTAATGTGACATAATTCTACGAAAATTTTTAAATGAATCTTGGATTAACCCAAGGATCACCAACCTTGTTCCTGGAGATATACCTTCCTACAGAATTCAGTTCTAGCCCTAATCTGGAGCTGATTCGGCTAATCAAGTAGACTGATTATCTGAAGCAGGTATGTTGGATTCGGGTTGGAACTGACTTCCGTCAGATACTGTGTATGTGATCACTGAATTAACTTCTGATATCACATAAATATTTTATTTTTACATTGTAAATGTAGTAATTTATTTTTCATATCATGCCGTGGCTCTGATAAATGAACTATATGAAAAGGGGAATTCTAGGCAGCCAAAGTTACTGCAGATTTACTTTTTTACATTTCCTGCAGATGGTGGCTCTAACTCTGCCTCCTCGCCCTGCGCTTTTGCTCATTGTCCTGATGCGCATGAGCCTGGTCACTTCTGCCTTCCCCCAACCCAACCTTCAACCCTTCCAGAGGTAAATGCACTCTACTCAACCTTCGCCTTTTAGACTATATCCCTGTAAAAGCAAAATAAAGAAATATAAAATAATAATTATTTTACCACAGAATATCTCCTCCTGTTGGCCAAGAAGATTCTATACAGGAGCAATGGAAGGTCCTCTACCCTTCCATCTTACTCCGTGACTGGAGCATCCAAATGTTGTCCAGCCCAAACTTCGATAGAGCAGAGCCCAGGACGGAGCAGCTGCCTGTGGATGAGTGGATCCCTCTTAGCCAATCACAGATGGAGGAGAAACTGATGAAGGGTTGGCCAGGAGACTGGCAGCAGCGGGTGGGCAACCAAGAAAAGAGAAACATTGTGGTGGCAGATGATGCAGCATTCAGGGAGAAGAGTAAGCTTCTCACAGCCATGGAGAGACAGAAATGGTTAAATTCCTATATGCAGAAACTGCTGGTGGTTAACTCAAAATGAATTGATTGTGTGTTGAAGGATGTACATTACATGTATGAGTAGAAATTAATGTTAATTATTTCACAAAAACGGAAGCCTGTATTGATTACTGTTGATGAAGCAGTAGAACTCTTATCTAGTCTAATGCAAAGCACCCGGATATTCTGTGGTAGGCTGTTTGTTTATGGAGTCAGAATTAAGTTATAAATTAAAATGGCAAAATAGTTTATGATGGGTCTGTTAATTTGTTTGGTTTGATTTTCATAAAATTTTTAGATATTTGAATCATGTCAACAAATGATACATATATGGCCAGATTTGGAATATATACTTAGATAAGTTTGTCATCATCTTTACCACTAAAAATATATATGTCTACAATAAATGTGCATTCTAATTTCTTCTGTAAAGATATCTGACTTGATCGATTTCTTGAATAGAACTTGGTGCAAATAGCACCCAAGAACAGCTTCAGCACTGCTAAATGTTTACGAGGCAATACTTGTGCCTGTGCTGTAACATTATTTTTTTTTGAATACATTGAAAAAATGTGTTTTAAATGTTTTTTTATTAAACATATGAAAGGACATAAAATGCAAATACACAACCAAATACAATCACCTGACATAACCTGATGGTTACGCCATTCATGATTAGAGAGAGAGAGAGAGAGAGAGAGAGAGAGAGAGAGAGAGAGATGGCTTATAAATGAAATGTCATACTGCAGAACTTTAGTTGAGCTTGTACAAATTTTTTTTATAATTTCTCACCTTTTTAGTCCATGTACTGAGGCACTATTTGTGTTCCAAAAATAGCATCAGCAACTGGAGAAAAAACCTCAGAAAAAAACTAATAAAAGCCTATTTTAGCTGTAAGTTGCCGCAAGTTGGTCTCCGCTGTACACTGCTTTGGTCTGACTGGGTATGAGTGAGTGCAAGTTTGAAATTATAAAAATATTACTTTGACTATATATATTTGTTGGACCTATTTCCAATTCATAACCATGTGATCTTAAAGTAAAAATAAAATAAAATAATAATAATAAAAACATTTAATAACTATTAAAAAGTTAATAAACTGATAAGTTGAAAACACACACACACACACACACCCACACCCACCCC
>JAOUQW010000002.1:3270686-3286581 GCA_028565825.1 Olivaichthys viedmensis | reverse complement strand
GGCAGAGCTGAGGTTTGAACCCACGACCTTCTGATCAGTAGCCCAGTGCCCTAACCACTGAGCCACCACTGCCCTAAAAAAGTGAACAAAACCTCACCGTGTAGCTGATCGCTGTAATGTTATGGGGGCAGCCATCTTGGACAACGGGAATAGTATTTTTCTTTTGGTTGTTTTTTTTTTGCGCACTTTGGTGTCATTTCGTCCCCTAGGCCCCGCCACCCAAAGTTTGATGATGGAATTGTAGCAGACATCTGGAAGTTATGCAGATGATAATATTGTTCGTTCCACTTTGAGCTTAAATTTGCAAATATGTACCATCCTTGCTATTTTACAAAGTCTTATATTTAACCGTGAGATGATTAACAATGTTGTTTGAAGAATATGAAGATTTGGGTATGTATTTAAAGAAAAGATTTTGAGTGAGACGTCCATTACATGTTCCATTACTGGCAAAACTAAAGTAGCAAACATCAGACACCAAACATGCTTTGCCTGATTGACTACATTTGGGGAAGAGGAACATTTTGTAGATTTGTTTGTTACTTTGTCTCTTTCCGCTACATACTGTTCCCCATGTTAGCTATAGGTTTTTCACACACACATGCACCTATTTCCCAAATCCACAGGAAGTCTAATTGGATCGCGGACCGGATGAAAAAGCTGATAAAGCCTAAAGGAGGCAGGGAGGGTCGAGCTCAGTTCATCGTCGTAGGCAGCACGGACTACCTGGAAGAGCCGGGAGACTCTGTGCTGGCTTCCTCCTCCCTCACCTCAACACTCAGTGAGAGACAGCAGGGTTACTGCAGCGCTGTTAGACCTCACACAGAGCAGCACACACACTAAACAGGCAGCTATGGACTCTGTAAAAAAGGCATAAAAGTCTTACAAAGCCCATTACAATAAGAGGCTTGCAGTCTAAAGCAGTCTTGCTATAATTCTCACTCTTGGACCTCGACCAGAGGTGTTCACTTTAGCCCACCTTAGAGAGCACTAACTCTTTATAGAGCTGCGGAAGTCTGCTCTAAAGCCAATATCTCATAAGCAGCCCCTTGATGAACTGAATCTCAAAATAAATTTTCACAGCGTGGATGTTAGCAATGTTTATAAGCAGTGCTGTAATATGACTGATATGTAACGAGCGTGTCTGTACAGGTCAGGAGCAAGACCCTGTCAGTGCCCCGGTGTCGCCGTCACCCCTGAGAAGAGTGTCCTCTCAGGGAGACACAGAGGAGCCGTCCAAAGTGGTACTGAGGACATCGCGCCGTAAACTGGGCTCGTCCAGACACGGCTGGGGTTTAGGCAGGAGTCGAGAGGGAGGAGTGTCCCAATCCTTCAGCCCCGGAGACAATCGCTCACGGCCCTTACAGCGCTTCCACACGCCATCCAGTGCCTTGTGGGAAAAAGAACAGGACGGCAGCCCAACGCCTAGTGAGGAGGGAAGAGGTGAGGGGAAGAAGAGATACCGAGGAGAGAGAAGAGGAAGGAAAAAAATTAGCAAGAGAGAGGAATAGAAGGATTGAGAAGGAGAAAGGAAGGCAGGGAGGAGAAGAGTATTGAGATTGGGCAGCGCCCATGTACAGTTAGTTACCATGGGAACATGCCCCCATGACGGTAAAATTAATTTAAAAAACTGCCAATAATAATAATTTTATTGTTTTTTTTTGTAAAAAAAATTCACATTTTTCTTTTTAATGAATTCATTTGTATTACACAAACAAAGGTATAATCTTCCCATGCACCATATAACTGATGACTAAAAACTCACTTGTAACTAACTTGTGAAGTATAAATGCTAGACATGTTACCGTTGTGTTGCGCTTCATGCCATTCATGCCAAAACAGTGCTTGGATAATTCCACAGAAAGTACGAAGCATTTGTAATGCAGCAAAACTGCTGTCAGGAATCATTTTGTATTTATTATATTATTGTAATTACCCCATTTTCCTCCCAATTTAGCCGCTGCCACTCTGGAGTCAACGATTTGTAGTTAAATAATTTTCCCCAAGTAAAAAAAACAACAATCTTGTGTCTGTGTCTATTTTTGACTAAGTAAAAATGTGTGTCTATGGAAAAAAACAAACAAACATTAATATAGTAAACATATAATGCATATTAAACTATATGAAATTTGTTCCAGAATCAAAAACTGTTTTCCTCCTAAATCAGTATTGAATAATGTGTGTGTGTGTGTGTGTTTCAGGTGAGAGTGAAGAGAACGTCACTCCTGAGCACTCAGACGTTAGCCGTGTCTCCTCCGGAGCTGAAGGTCAGTCGATTCGAACGAGCTGCACACTGCTGGTCATTAATAACTTATCTCTCAGGTCCAGCCTTCAGAAACTCACCCAACCGAGGTAATTCCCTGTAACATAACCACTGTCCATTTCTCTCTCTTCCCTTCAGATTTACATTCCAGCTTTGACAAAGCCCTGGATTAGAAACAGCAGCAAGATTCAAACAACTATATTCCAAGAATGCCCAGTTACTTATTATTATTATTTTTTTTAAATCATTTTTTCGTTTGTTTGTTTTGTATACCCGGTATTTTATTTTTTATAAGCATGCAACAGTCCAGGCTATTTGTTGATTTGAGAACTAGATGGTTTTTCACTGTTTTGCACTATTATTAAAAAAAAAAAAATTAAAATAATAAATAATAATAATAATTTTTTTAACAAAGCTTAAATAAATCCATTTTTGCACATTGAAGACGCTGTTTTCTGACCTACAAATGTACTATCATTGCAGAGCAACAATAATAAAGCGTTCCCCTCCATCACCACTCGGGGGCAGCAGTGATGCTCTGGAGCCGTTGAACGCGGCGCGTCTCTGTCAGTAGAGTGAACATTAGCGCGTCTCTCACACAAAGTGATGCCATCAAGATATTTATGAGGGTAGATTAATTCCGCCTGCCTCACACCGCACCAGCTGACTCTGACATTTGGGAGGGGAAGAGATCGGGCGGGTGGGGGGCAGGATCTTAAAACATCATGGGTGTGCGAGCAAAAAGGTTTTTTTGACAATCCCTGGAGTGAATCATAACTCAAAAGTGACAAATGGAACGCTAATACAAATTCATGAATTATGCAGTTGTCATGGCGACATTCATCAAAACGCATATCCGTCCGCAGACCATTTTGTTTATGAATTGATGATATACCGTGTCTGACTGCTCACTGACGACCAGACACTGCCATTGTGCTGGCCGCAGATTACACCGTGTCAGGAAGATTCGGCTTGAAAGTTGGTGGGCGTGCATATTAGATAAAGCGTCGGGAAAAGGCCACCGCGTCCGTGTGGCCTTGGCTAAGGCAGAAATGTGTGTGTGTGTAATGTGTGTGTAATGTGTGTGTGTGTGTGTAATGTGTGTGTGTGTGTTGTGTGTGTGAACAGGAAAGACCTACACTATGATTGGGAAGGACGACTCGATGCAGAATCTGGGCATTATCCCCTGCGCCGTTTCCTGGCTCTTTAAGATCATCAACGAGCGGAAAGAGAAGACGGGCGCTCGGTTCTCCGTCCGCGTCTCCGCCGTCGAGGTCTGGGGGAAAGACGAGAACCTGAAGGACCTCCTGTCCGACGTGGCCACGGGCAGTTTACAGGACGGCCAATCACCTGGAGTTTACCTGTGTGAGGACCCTATCTGTGGCATGCAGGTAAGCGGACTACTGTAGGGCCCTAAAGTATGAGTGCACTTCAGAGATTGTATTTATAGATGAGGGGTGTGTCGATATATCAGCTAATAACATTTGGTCATGGTTCTTGATATTATCACTGTCTGTAAACATGTCCCTCAGTCAGAGCGACTTGTCTGACGGCCATGTTCTCCCTACACAACAGAATTATGGGACGGCCTTCTCCTACGACACGCCTTCACATCTGTGGACCCCAAAATAAGGACCCTAAGAACTTAGCTGTTCTCGTACTGCCTTCTGAATGGGACAGACTTTATCCTACTGCTCAAAATTGCTCCCTACGTAGGCACCCTCCTCCCAAAGGGAACACAGGGGGAGTGATGATATTCCTTGTGATAACAATATTGTGATGTATTGTGGAAGTGAATATCAGCACATTACTAGAGCATAATAAAATAATAATTAGCATGCTAATAATGACAAACAGGTGCTAAAGATTGGCAGTTTGAAATTGTGGGCGTGGCTTGTGCTATTGTGCCACACGTTCAGGAGGATCGCAGCTTCAGCACAGAGGCAGAGCTTTCATTCAGTGTGAGGAAAATCTCTGGAGCTGTAAATAAAGCGCTTCCTGTCGAGATAAAAAGCCTCCACATTATAAACAGATTAGAAATCAAATCACGAGTGGGATTCTCTTTAAAGCCTCTTTAATCTGATTCAGCAATAAAACCTCAGAGTTCATCACCAGCGACTGTAAACTCTCAACATCTCGTCCACACGCTTCATTTATACACCGTCAAACACAGTGAAGAACATTTTATTGTTATTATTATCATTTAATTATGCTAATTAGTGACAAAAATAACTTTTCACACAGAAACACATAATTAACACTGTTTATTAACACCAAGTCTTGGTGTCTATATGACACATTGTTTATTAGAATGTATTATTTGTTAGCAGGGGTGAGAGACCTTTATTAAAATATTCTAAGTTAGCTAGCCTGTAACCATAGTTACGACATTAGCAGGTCTACCGTAAACAAACTACCACGTAACAGTCCAGCTGATGCGGAGTTTACTTTATGTATATTATTAAATCTATCTGATGGACCTGATTGTGATAATGAGGTGTGTTTTTGTCGTTTAGCTGCAGAATCAGAGTGAGCTGCGAGCGCCCACGGCCGAGAAAGCTGCGTTCTTCCTGGACGCCGCCATCGCAGCGCGCTACAGCAGCCGAGCCGAGTACGACGAGGAAGAACATCGTAACTCACACATGCTCTTTACACTGCACATCTACCAGTACCGCATGGAGAAAACCGGTAAAGGAGGAAGTGAGTATCTGAACATCTCTGCTGACACGGGCTTAAACACACGGCCTCATTTCCTGTTTCCTGTAGCGCCACCTAGTGACCAAACAACACATGTGTTCTCGAGTACCATCAGGACATCGAACTAGAGAAACGTACCAACTTCAGTGTCAATACACGAACACATTGTTGAGAAGGTCTCGCTTCCTGTTTTACAATAGTGCCCCCTAGTGACCAAACAAAATGAAACATTTTATAATCTGGTAATAATCTGGTGAAATATTTTAGGAGGAACATCGACAAAACGGTTTTTGTTCAAATTCAGAAATGCAAATTGAGTTCCCCGGGTTCTATAATGTTAGAATAAAGTCTGGGGTGTGTCCGGGGGCGTGGCTTGGGCGGAACGTTCTGGAAACCAGACTGAGGCCCCGTCCACACGTATAGGGATATTTTTGCAAACGTAGTTTTTTTTTCTCTGTGTTTTGGTCTCCCGTCTACATGAAGACGGCGTTTTTGGGTCACTGAAAAGGAAGCTTTTGAAAACGTCCTCAAAAGGTGGAGAAATTTTAAAACTCTGTTTTCACGGTTTTCGTGTGGACAGGAAAAACGTGTGTTTTCGAAAATGCTGACGTCACAACGTCCACCTGCGCATCATGCCCACTGCGGGTTCTGCATGTGTTCTGAATGTGCTAGGACTTTAGTTTATCATGGCTGCTGAGCAGGTTGATACTTTGTGGTCTGTAATTTCTTATTTAATAACGTCTTTAATTTCATTTTGTTTTATTATTACACACTCATGTGGAGGCGCCAGAATAAATATGCGCTGTACTGCTCCTGAATCCACCGCTCCAGCAGTACAAACCGCACCACGCCTTTTTTACCGCTCAATACGCACGCTCTTAACGTTATTCTTGAGGTGCAGTTACTTTAATTTTGTGTTATTTGTACAATAAAATTGTCAGTCACATTAAAGGAAGAGTTTAATATTCACAGATGAGACATGGCTCGTTAGAATCAGGAGGATTTCAACTTTCTAATCGTGTTGATGTGTGAGGATTAAACCTGGTGTCAATAATTAATCACAGCTCTATTTCTGTGCTTTATCAGCTGCACTCAGACTTTGGAATTTATAAATTAATAGATAAATTAATTATAAACACCATTTAAACTTATAATAACCACCTAATTTGTGGTTCCAATGTATTTTTGGCCTGTGTGTGTGATCATTGTGTGTGTGCGTGTGTGTATGTGCGCGTGTGTGTCTGTACGCGTGTGTGCGTGTATGTGTGTGTGTGTGTGTGTGTTTCAGTGTCTGGAGGCCGCAGTCGTCTGCACCTGATAGATTTGGGGAGCTGTGTGAAGGAGCTGAGTAAATCCCGTGAAAGTGCCACGCCCAGTCTGTGTCTGTCTCTCTCTGCCCTCGGGAACGTCATCCTCGCCCTTGTCAACGGCTCCAAACACATCCCCTACAAGTACACACACGTCACCTACAAGTACACACATGATTGTGTAAACACTGATGTAACCACCGGGCTCCTTCTTCTTCATCTTCCCCCCTTTTGTGTGCTGAGTGTAGCCCAAAGTGTTTAGAGTTTAGACTCCATTCTTTTAAAATGTTGTTCTTCTGTCGTTCACAGGGACAGTAAGCTCACGATGCTGCTACGAGAGTCGCTGGGAAACATGAACTGCCGCACCACCATGATAGCACACATTTCCTCCTCACCTAGTCACTTCTCAGAAACACTTTCTACCCTTCAGATTGCTTCTCGAGTGCTTAGGATGAAGAAGAAGAAGACTAAAGTAAGCGTGGTATGACCCAGATCTTTATGTTCCGTTAGGGTCAAAATGAAAAAAAGGTAATTTTAGTGGCGGTTCCATTCCCCCATCTCTTATTGACACTTCTTCCTGTGCATTTTAAAGTATGGGAAGGGCTTTTAGGACTTTATTTCTATGTATATATTTTATATCAATCAGCATTCAGATGAAAAGAAGATGTATGGGGCATTGTACAATTGATTTGTTATAAAAATCAAAAGACATCCATTGCAAAAACTCCTTTATGAATTAAATTTCTAGCTAGTAGTACCTTATAACTATGGACAATTACGCAATGCCTTAGAAACAGGAAGTCGTTCACTACTATGGCTGTGTATGATGGCACAAGGCCCATGTTGACAAGAAATGCAAATCTAATTTACAACTGTGTCTCTTGCAGCAGTACACTTCTAGTTCCTCTGGTGGAGAAAGCTCGTGTGAGGAGGGAAGAATGAGACGCCCAACCCAGCTCCGAAACATCCACTCAAGGAACGTTGGCGACTCTGAAATGCCGCTGCTTCACATTTCCAGTGACCCAGATGACTATTCCAGCAGTGAGCAGTCCTGCGATACTGTAATCTACGTAGGTCCGAACGGTTCAGCGCTTTCGGACAGGGAGCTCACCGATAATGAAGGTCCTCCAGAGTTTGTGCCCATCATCCCATCTATTCATCAAAATAAAAGTGACCAAGCTAATGTACCACAGCCATCTCAGGTAGTTGGATCCCAAATCCAACCCCCACAACCTGTACAGTCACTGCAGATGCTTCATCCACAGCCACTTCCTCCGGTACCTGAAGAGGGTGCTGAGTCCGGCAAGCAAGAAAAGGATTGTCTCAAATGCAACACATTTGCAGAGCTGCAGGAACGACTGGAGTGCATCGACGGCAGTGAGGAGGTAAACAGGTTTACTTTTGAAGAAGTCCCAGTCAGCAGAGTTACCAAAATCGAGGCATCTCAAAGCATCTCGAGTTCTCCCAGGAGAATCTCTAATGATCAGCAACTGGAGGAGATCCGAGAAGTGGTAGAGGAAGCAGAGATTGCACAGTCCATTATAGAAAGTCTGACAAAGTCTTCAATAAACAGCTGTGTGCTTTCTACCAGCCGGAGTGTAACTGGAAGCAGTGGTGTAGGACAGCTCACTTCCCTTCAAAGGGCCAAGAGCTCAAGTCTTCATAACAGCAGGGAGTCCATTAGTGGAGGAAGCAGTAGTGATAGCAAACCACGTCCCATGGGTTCCCCCAGGCTAGGTATCGCTAGCTTGACCAAAACATCAGAATACAAGCCTCCCTCCTCACCATCCCAGCGCTGCAAAATGTACACCCAGAAAGGAGTAATGCCTAGCACGCCTCCTCAGTCCTCACAAAACCTGCACCAGGATTCAGGAAAGTCATCCACTGAATCGTTGCTCCAGCCTGAATTAAGGACATCTCCTGTTGGGATGAGCCCTCAGATACTGAAACGCTCTTCTTCCTCCAACAGTTTGGGCTCTGTGGACACACTATGTGATGATGTCCCTCCGCTACCTTTAGACAACAAGAACAGCACCACGGTCACCCTGCAGCAGCCTTTGGAGCCAAATGGCGAGGATGAATTGGTCTTCACCCTTGTAGAGCTAACAGTCAGTGGGATGATGGAGAATGGCAGGCCCACCAGTATTATCAGCTTTAACAGCGATTGCTCAGTTCAGGCTCTAGCATCAGGTTCACGGCCTGTCAGCATCATCAGCAGTATTAGTGAAGACCTGGAATGCTACAGCAGTGCCACCTCCACTACCACTGCCACCATCTCAGAAGTCAACATTGCTAAATTTCTGCCTCTCAGCAAGGTCGAAGGAGAGGTCATTGCCAGTCAACAGTCCTCCATCAGTTCTTGGCTGAGTGAAATGAACAGAGGAAGTGATGAAGAACAGTCTTCACATAGCTTTGTTGCTCAGCAATGCTTTGGTCAAGGTGAGGGACTTTCTGAGGTTCAGCTTCTGGAAATCAAAGAGGAAGGAGAAAATGAAGAGCTCACAGAACAGAATCATGAGGGTGTATTCTGTAAAACCGAAATGTCTACCAAGATGTCTCCAACCATGGGAAAACCAACTGTCACCATTTCTAATGTTCAGTCATTATGCACCTTGATGAACTTTCCCCCCAACAAAACTAATATTACATTTCAGCCTTGTGCTGCTGTAAAGCCAATTGTTCATGATCCACCATCTGCATCATCATCAACTAAACAGCCTTCAGTCAAAGATTCCAACTCCCCACCAGTTCCCCTCTCAAGTGAGATTATCTTTGATGATCCCTGGATGAAAAGAGAGGGTAACGAGGAATCCAAACCTGAGGAACTTCTCTGTGAGGTAAAGCCAGAGAAAAGAAAATCTGATTCTCTAAAGAGCAAAAGTATGTTTGACAGACATAGCTCAAGCAGTGGTGAAGCAGCATGTTCCCCTGATTCCTTCAAGAGGGTCGTGGATGGTTGTGAAATGGTTCTAAATGCCTCAGAAAGCATCATTCCTGTGTATTCATCAGACATTCTCAGGACTGGCAGCCTTCCTAGAGGGTGGCATCGCCTAAACAAGCAGGATGACCTTGATGACTCTTCCTATCGCTACACGAGTGGGGAATATAAAAGCCTCGGAGTTACGACCTCCACTCCCTGCAGTCCTCGAGCCACATTGGAGAGGAGAGGCTCATCTGGAAGGCAAGGGGTCTTCACTCGTCAGAAAGGAATCCCACCCATGCCACCTGTGAGGAAGTCGAGTCTTGACCAGAGAAACAGAGCCAGTCCCCAGCATAATCCAGCAGGTAACCAGGGTCTAAGCCAACACTTGTCTTTCTTGGGCAGCACACTTGAGGATCTGGGTGGCAATGGTAAACAAAAAGGACCAAACTTGGAGAGTAGCAGGCTCTTCAGTGCCAAACTTGAGCAGTTAGCAAATAGGACCAATTCTCTGGGGAGATCCCATGGTGCCCACTATGATTGTCGTTCTCTAGAGAGAGCGGAAAGCCTGACTTCTGTGGGATCTAAAGCATTTGTAGCAAGAGACAGCACCATGCCCCGAGTTGGCAGGAGCCTCACGCGCAACTCCATCTCCTCTCCTATCAATGGACCAAATGGCAACTCCAACATAACACTGTCACCCAAAGCAAGCCAATCCAAAATCTCAGCTGTTACCAAACTCCTAATGACCAGTCCCAAGTCCCGAAGCCTTTCGACGTCTAGCACCAAGACCCTGAGCTTCTCTACCAAATCTCTTCCACAGTCAGTGAACAGGAGCTCCAGCCTGCCACCTAATGGAAAGAACCCAAATCAAAATTCCTGGTCAACTCAGTCCCTGAGCCGCTGCAGGGGTTCGGTACTTGCCTCGAAGCTACCTCTTAGGGCTGTAAATGGACGAATCTCAGAACTTCTGCAAGGCAGTGGCAGCCAGGCCGGTCATGGACGAGGTACATCTGATATTGAGGAAAAAGGAGGACCGGTCCATGGTGAGGAAAGACAATTGGTCCACACTTTGCCCTCCCCTTACAGTAAGATCACGGCTCCAAGAAGGGCCCATCGTTGCAGCAGCGGCCACGCTAGTGACAACAGCAGTGTTTTGAGTGGTGAGTTGCCTCCAGCCATGGGAAAAACTGCCCTTTTCTACCACAGCGGGGGCAGCAGTGGCTACGAAAGCATGATACGTGACAGCGAGGCCACAGGAAGTACATCTTCTGCCCAGGACTCTATGAGTGAAAACAGCAGCTCTGTTAGTGGACGAAGGAGTCTGAAAAATTCAAAGAAAAGGAACAATACAGGTATGTAGATTTGGACACAACCTCTATTGAGCTTCTCCTCGTCACTATACACATACATTTAGTGTTAAAATATGATTCTGCCCAAAGAAATAGTGAGACTTTTAGTCAGCAGTTAGCGTGTGAGATTAAACTTTACACTTTATTTTATTACACACTCATCTGAATGTTACATTTATAAACCCACTCACCGCTTGTAGTGCATTATGGGTAATACACACACTCCCTCACACTGAGAATAACGGCGTATGAACACAGTGCATTATGGGTAATACACACACTCCCTCACACCGAATAACATGGTACGAATACAGTGCATTATGGGTAACACGGAGTGTGTGTGTTACCCATAATGCACTGTGTTCATACGCCGTTATTCTCAGTGTGAGGGAGTGTGTGTATTACCCATAATGCACTGCAAGCGGTGAGTGGGTTTATAAATGTAACACACCGAGAATAATGCCGTATGAACACAGTGCATTATGGGTAACACACACACTCCCTCACACACCGAGAATAATGCCGTAAATGGTCAGTAACAGTAATCAGGAACATTTCCTGTCTTATTTAATATCTCTTTGTGAGTTAGTCTGATTAAATGACCTAAATGTAATATAAATAGAATTTAAACAGAACCCCGCAGGTTCTCCTAACTGCCACCCACACATTCCTGCCTGAGTGTTTATGATAGCCATCTTGAAATAAACAGACTTTTAGTTGTCAGAGAGGATTGTGGGTGGTCTCTCATTATTTAGTGCCCTACTCCTCCCCCACTTTTCCCCTAAGGCTAAATGTTTTTCCTCCACTTCACTGGTGCAGACTTTTCTGCCTGCTAATTTAACCCCATATGTTCTGTTCTGAACATGGAACAATACTAAAAATCATGTGCATTTAAATAAAAACACACTTTATATGTATTTATATTACAGACATGATGTTCAGGTCATTTAGAGCTCTGGAATAAAAGTGTTGAGTTAAAAATGGTTGATGTTTGTAAATGTGAAGCAGAAAGCTCACGTTAGTTGGAGAAAAAAAACGTTTCAGTTGTAGTGCTATAAAATTAAACAAGACGGCGTGGGGCAAGGGGACACAACAGTGCTAAGAAGTGCACACTACAGGGTGGTTAACAGCACTGAACTGTGAAGCAGAAAAGCAGATTTATAATCATGTTTTAGACACTCGAGCAGTCAGGAATGTAGAGTGAGCCTGAGCAGAGCCATGGACCATCGCCTACCTCGTTATCTGTTCAGGCTGTGTTCCAAATTCAGTTTTAATGATCCAAAGGTCTGGAGGAACCAATAATCTTAAACTAAGTGCACTTTGGTATGTAGCAACGACATAACATTTAAAAACTAATCACGACAGGGGCTGAACGCCAAATGGCTCCCTGTAGTGCACTACATAGGGTGTAGGGTCAATTATTTCATCCCCAGTAAAGTGTACTAATATATGGACAGAGAGCAGAATTCTAAATGGTTTCTGATAGTGCACCCGAATAAGGAAGTGGATGTAGTGCATGCGCTGTATGTAGTAGTGCACTTATATAGGGAATAGGATTCAGTCATTAAGCCATGGCTCAATCCTAAATGGCTTTCTATAGTGCACTACATAAGATGTACCCTATGTAATGCATTTATGTAGTGAGTAGAGAGCTTAATCCTAAATGGATCCCTATAGTGCACAGAAAAGAGGTAATCCTTATGCCCTGTGTAGTGCACTTATATAGTGAATCCTAAACAAGTCCCAATAGTGGACTACATAGAGTAGTGTATCTATGTAGTGCATCTGAATCGTGAGTAGAGAGCTAAATCTTAAATGCACTACATAGAGTGCAGATGCCATTATTTCATACCCGATGTAGTGCACTATATAGGGTTCATGCAGGTCATCTTGCTCCTCTTTAGAATCGTCTACACCTCAGGAGTGGATGGAAATTAGCATAATTAGCATGTTAGCTAAATAACATTAGCATGAGTCACTAAGCCATGGCTCATTGTTTTTCACTCTTAGGGACCCAGAGAAGGCGCCTCATTCCGAATTTGACCCTTGACCCCACCTCCCCAGTGAGGAAGCCAATCCTGAGCCCTGGAGTGCGCTGGGTGGATGGTCCGCTCCGGCCACCGCAGAGGGGCGTGGCCGAACCCTTCGAGATCAAAGTGTATGAGATCGATGATGTGGAGCGTCTACAGAGGAGGCGGACCACTGGCAGTAAGGTGAAAAAAATTTAACCTTTTATTGTTACATTTTTACACAGTTACTGATTACTGTTTTATTTACATTTCCTCTTTATGACCACTTCCTGTTGATGTAAGTGTATATGTGTACTCCCTATATCAGTGCACTACGTACGGCTCTTACACTCAGTGTAGTGCACTATAAGGAACTCCCTATTAGGAAACAGACGGCCTGAGACAATAGGACAGAAGAGTGCTCAGTAGTGCGCACTACAGGAGGGGTGTAGGGGTCAGTAGTGCGCACTACAGGAGGGGTGATAGATAGATAGATGTACTTTATTGATCCCCAAGGGGAAATTTGGGCACTACAGTAACCTAATTTCACATACTACACATATTTACACGTACACACAGTGCAAAGACATAACATCACAACATCGACTGAAACATTCACCTTCACACAGTTTTGTGTGAAGGAACAATCACAAGTGTGCAAAACATTAAGGTGTGCAAAGAAACATTAAGGTGTGCAAAATTAGCAAAGAACATTGGATGGTGTTTGTATGTGGGTAAATTATTGTAAAATAAGATAGGATTGTGTCTTATTATTTGTCCTGAGAAACAGGGGGCATGATAGCAAGCTGGGAGGAGAAAAAAGAACACTGGCCACAATAGACTGGTAGAAGAGCCCCAGTAACCTGCTGCACCCATTGAAAGACCTGAGCCTCCATAGAAAGAAGAGCGTGCTATGGCCTTTCCTGTACAGCACCTCTGTGTTGTCTATCCAGTCCAGTCTATTGTTCAGGTAGACCCCCAGGTATTTGTATCACTTTACCATCTCCACATCCTCCCCCTAGATGGTGACTGGTTTAGTGGGCCCTCTAACATGCCGGAAATCCACCACCAGTTCTTTTTAGTTATTAGAGCATCCAAAGTTGTAATCAGGTTTCATCAGGCATTTGACACGCTTACTATTGGCCGATTGGCACAAAATGTGCTATGCTGATGGGGCACTACCCCATCTTAAAATCTTCTTTCTTCACCAACAAGCCAAATTTGATCTTAAATTTCCACTCATATCATCTGAACCATAGGATCATGAGTCTTTTATCTTGTTATCTTGTTTTAACTTGTTCTAGGTTGTTCATCCAAATCTCATGAAATTAGATCAACCAATTAGGTATCAACAAAAACCTAACAGAAAGCTGGAAGGCCAAGCCATGCAGCTATAAGCCAGTGAAAGTGATGTGACCCATATTGACTGAAGAATAATTTGAATTTGAATGCATGATGTGTAGGCAGCTGGACATTTGTAAGACACTAATCAAATATTGTACAAAAATTACACCAGGGGGAACGTAATGTTCAAATAGCACTTTTGTGCTAGTCTGTCAACAGGTTTCATAGGATGACTTGATTATTTGAAAAAGTAACATGGCTTTTTTGACAGCTTTATCACTGGCCCATTGTCGTGAAAGTTAAGTGATATGTCCACGTATTTAAAATTAATACGGAATTAAAAGAAAGTATATAACTTACCACGTTTATTCTGGAGACATGAAATTGGATTTACATTATGCGCCTCTGTGAGTCAGACAGCTTTGCAAATACAAGTACTTTTGTACTCCTTATTGGTTTTTTTCCATAATTGTCAGTTGTTTGGGGGGGGAAAAAACACTTTTCAAACTTGTCCCAGGATTTTCCTCAGATTTTCTGAACTAGACGGCAGTGGTGACTTAGCAGCAGGCCAAATTATATCAAATTATATCTTACCAAATTTGGGCTAGTGGTTGGGCCTCTGTTAGGCCCTTGAGCAAGACACAGGCCCTGACCCTGATATACTTCTAAGATGGAACACAAACGGAAGCATAATGTATGTATAATGTATATGGCAATAAGGAGAATCTTTTATCTTTTTCTATCCCTCAAAATTGGCATTGAGAAAGCCTTGGGATTCCTAGAGTACACACTTATTATGATGTTTACTTTTTCATCGATTGTCATCTGTGTCTGTATAGCTTTATATATTTTTGGGGGTTATTGATTATTTTTCCCCAAGGATTATGTTGTGTAAAAATAGAGGTATAGAAAGTGACAGATTTAAACAACTAAAGCTAGTTTGGGGGGGTGAAGTCTTTAACTAGTATCTCAGAGTCAGAGTCACATCCTGTGGGATCTCAAGCTGGGCACAGACACGCACCATCTTGAGGTGCTAAGTAGGGTGTTGGAGATTGGCAATCTGGCTCCCGCTTACTCACCAGTGGTGTGGCAATGAGCCCATGGTGAGGAGAGGATAGCAGCAACCCTCTGACTCTCTAGGGCTCTGTGCCCAGCAAACCCAACCGGCTATTATTTCCAAGGCCTGCTGATACCCTCCTTTGAAAACTGGTGCTGTGTCTTGCATTGGGGCTGGATAGAGCATGCCCTAGGGGCTGAGTGGCATGTATGGTGGTCCCAGCTCTTCACTTGGGACCACATAGCACTGTTAATAAGCAGTTTCTGAAAAGTGATGAAGGAACTGAATGGTGTTCTTTGGAGTAATAGTGACAGCCTCATTTGTAGTCCCCTGATAAGAAAAAACAGTTTGTTAACTGTTGCTGTGTCCATGAAATTGCATATATAATTCAAAGTAGGGACGTGGACGATGATATTTCAGTATGACGGCATACTATGATAAGGAAATCTGGGTAAACACTTAAGGGCGGTATTCATAGGGCTATATGACACCTACATAAGCCATTCATGTCAACTGACATAAACCTACATAAACATGTGTAAAGGCTTATTCCAACAAGCATCAGCTGTCATAAAGACTGCTTTTGTCAATTTGTCAAGTTGACATAAAACCTGACTTAGACGTTTGTTGATATAAGGTTGTGTTATGACACTTTCTCTGGCCCTATTTACTATTTATTAATTTTATACAAATCTATGACAATGCCATGACCCCATAATGATAGAGTTATGTATGGGTTTGTGTGCGAGTTTGAGAGAGAAAAGACATTATTTGGAAGTCTTGGCAAGCTATGTCACATCACTATGCTGGGGCAGTGGTGGCTCAGTGGTTAGGGTGCTGGGCTACTGATCAGAAGGTCGTGGGTTCACGCCTCAGCTCCACCAAGCTGCCACTGTTGGGCCCTTGAGCAAGGCCCTTAACCCTCCCTGCTCCAGGGGCGCTGTAT
>JAOUQW010000002.1:3195834-3209034 GCA_028565825.1 Olivaichthys viedmensis | reverse complement strand
ACAGCAGCACGCTATACAGGACTACATAAAGTGCAAATACACGACAGTGAGGACGAGTGCAAATATACACAGAACAAGCTGTCCAGCTGTCTGTCCAGAGCGAGTTCCTCTCAGTAGTTGATGAAAAATAATAGATTGATTTTTTACCCACCAGGAGTCACTGCACCTTTACTTTAAAGTGCTTCTTTGACCGAAAACGAAACGTGCACCATCTCCCGTTACCTCTCACGTAGTCCATCAACCACCACGTTAGCCTTGCTCTAGAACCAACTTTAGACCGTCTCAGAGAACCATCCACTGCTCTGCACATCCACTGCTCTGCACTTTAATATCGCGCCACCTGTTCACCGGAAGGCAGGCAACAGATTATAGCTGATTAATTTACACAATACTTCATATTAATCAACATGTGCTAACTGACTTTATTCAAACAGAATGAGTCCAGCTAAGATCATCATCATCATCATCAGTTCTGTGTGGAGAGCTGTGGGAAACATCCCTTCAATAAATCACATGAGCAAAAGAAAAAGGTTTAAAATCCAGCTGAAGTTCTTGAGGCCACTGCTGGAGTTGAACATCGCCCCCTGGCTGTGACAGTGACGTACTGCATGAGTTAAGCTGCAGTGTGTCACGCGCGCGGCCGCGCTTTATGTTTTGTTTCCTTGTCTGTGTCACGCGAGTCATGTTAAATGTTCCCAGCTGTTCCTTGTTGGTCCCTTGATTTCTAAGTGTTTAAATACCCACCTGTGTCCGTCCTGTATTGTCTCCTGTTGTTTGTGTAGTTACTACGCGTGTCACGGCGAGCTTTAAGTTCAGTGTTTTGACCTGTTTGCGAGCACGAAATAAAATATGTTGTTTAGTGAAAGCGGCTTCGTAATTGTGTCCGGACCCCAGCATCTACGCCGGCTGTTCGTCCACGTGTTTACAGAAAGGTCTCGTCTGCTGCTCATTATTATTATTATATCTGCTGATCCCATCTTTAAGTGTTGAATATAAACAGTAAACTTCATGGTTTCACACTGCTTAAAAAATAAATATATAAAAACGTAGGAGGAGTGTCTTTTTATTGTAAAATTGTAAACAAAAAGCCGTCACTATGGCGATCAGGACAGTCAGGGTTCCAAGACAAGAGTGCAAAAAATGTTTTTAAAAATAATAATAAAAAATAATTCTGCATCTTGATTCACGAAAGCACAAAGACGTAAACATTATTGTAAATGAATGAGTAAAATTTAAAAAGCGTGACGGAAATCATTATGTTATTATTAAAGAGTGCTGAAGTGAAATAACAACAATAAAAGCACAAAAGATACTCAATAAAATAAAATAATGTGTGACTTCAGGTCATCAAACCTGCCCAAAAATAAGCCTTTAAAAAACAGCTGTGTGTAAGCTGGAACATGTGGTGGTGGTGTTTTCAGTTTTCACAACAGCAACAGTGTACATGTTAACTATTGTGATGTATTTTATAAGCGATTATCAGCACGTGCTTAAGCCTTTAATCTAAATAAAGTAACGTGTGATGATATCGCTGTGTAGTGCAGAAAGTCATCAATTCCCCAGGAACACCTTTTAACCAAAAATAACAAGTAACAAACTTCACACGTATCAAATTTTATTTATAACACCCCTAAAAGACTATTTACATTTGTAGAAACGGACGTTTTTAAAACTAAGACTTTTTTGGCGTCCCTCGGTGCTGTAAACATCACTTAATGTTTATTTATTATAAAATGAATTCTCTCTCCCAAAATCATAGGTTTGTTTATTTATTCATTCCAAAAATCACCACCGTAATTAGAAGACAGCAGGAGGCGGAGTCGAGGGACAGACCCCCGGACCGGAGGGGAGAAAACAGGGGTTTATCAAATCCATATAGGAAGCTCCGAGAGGCTCTGAAACCATGGCGATGATGGAATCGGTGTTAAAGCTTCTTCCTGCGCGTGACTGGTTTGGGGAAAATGGCCTCCATCATGCGTCGGCGGCGCAGGTTCATCTTGGGAGCGAAGGCCTCTCGGTCGTCGGGCTGGTTGGGCGGAACCGTTCCAGCCGGACTCGCCGACGGAGACAGGAGGTGGAGCGTGACGGGTTCGGGCGCCGCTCTCGCCCGGCTACATACGAGCAGAAAACACACACACACACACACTTTATTTACTGACCCCCACACACACACACACACAGAGTGCTACTCATTTCTTTAATCCCGCCTCCTCGTTTAATGAGTCATCATGGAGCTGAGCGGTGACGTTCCAGGTCCACCGATCAGACACGCCAATGTAACCATGGAAACGGAGCTGAGCAGTTGACGCGTTTAATCGGAAGTTGTGAATTCGTGGTTTTAACGTGAAGCTAGCACGTAGCCGTTAAGTCTTTTATACAGACAGTGTAGAGACACAGTAACCGTGGAAACGAGACGGAACCAACAGGAACACCGACATTTCCCTCAGGTGTGTTGGTAAATGACGGTTTGTCCATTTCTCATGAAAGGTTTTAATGAGGTTTTGCTCTTGATCATGTGACGGCAGCGTGCAGGTTAAATCATCATTAATACGAGGATCAAGTTACAGACGCAGGAAAAGATGGACAGATTCACCTGGTTGTTCTCTTCTTCCTCGGTTTAACCTCAGCTTCAGCTTCCACCGTGACATCATCCGACAAAATCTTGTCCTTCACAAACAAGAACACACACACACACACACACACACACACACACACACACACACACACACACACGTTGGGAACCAATAATCTGTCATTGATAATAAATATGTCATTGTAATTTCTAATTAGACTTTGAGAGTGATGAAGGGGATTTCCAGCGCAGCGCCTACAAAAGGATTCGAGCTTGGGGTAAACGGTGAGGTTAAAGTTCCCCAAAGCTGTGATTTATTCCATTAAAAATGATCCATGTTGAATAAATCAATTGTTACTTATATACCAAAGAAACGACTTAAAAATGGAGCAGGAACATCTCTAAAACTTTACACTCATTAATGCAAGGACACATGAATATTCATGATTATGCTAATTTGAAGCTCCTCCCCCACTACTGTACTGGGCTGTGATTGGTTCAAGCTATACGGTGATGTATAAAACTAAGCTGAAAATTTAACCCAAATCTACATAATCATAATAATCCATCCAAGAGGAGGGAACCGTTTAAAAAGCCCGTTTCTGAACGAGGGGGATTTAAGAGTGTGGATCTGGCAACAGCACGTCTGTGTGTATAAACCAAGTTTTTAGGGTTAAACATTTGATTTTGGGCTGTTTTTGGTTTCTGAAGAAATAAAATCTGAGCGATCACACTTTCATACAGACAGTTCATATGCAGAGGTAAATTATTAAACACGATATCATCAAACTTTCTACAAGACACAGTTATATAATGCATATTAAAGTGTTATGATGGAGTTTCTCACCTGGAGATGAGGGTCAGGAACAGCAGCTGCTTGTCTCATTCGAGTCACAGGTGGAGGAAAAACAGTGTGAGGAACTGTGATGTCCTTTTTCTTTCCTGCATCAGGGGAACGCGGCTGAATTAGAAACAGCGTTCACCAGACGCTCACTCCTTCTGTCTCCACACCACAGACACCGAGTTACGGACTGCGGCCCAAACCACCGGGCTAAATGAGTACTACCCAAAACAGTAGGCATGTACAGGAAGTAGGCTCTCTGTGGTGCGTTCTACGCATTAGTATATGCGGTTAGCACGCTAGCTAAGCCTTTACCTCTTTACATTTTACTGTGAGATTCAGGTGCGTCAAAGTTTCTGGTTTCAATTCAGGTTCGATCACAGACAAATTCTACATTCACATAAACACGAGTGGATGGAAACACTTTACATTACAATCGTACATCAGTCATGCAATATATTGAGATGTTCAACATACGATATTGTTACTGTGGATAAATCTAAATATTAATCTAATATCTTCATTGGGAGCATCCTTCATGGAGAAGGCAATCCTATAATTCTGTTCACTGCACGAGACACAGAACTGTACTGTGGCACGGAGTGAAGTGGGCGAGGCACGGAGCAGCAAGCCGCTACAGGCTTGAAGTGTTCGATACTCAAACAGAGCGGCGCCGGTGTGTTCACCATAAAGACGACAGCGAGATCAAAGAGCACAGACGCAATTTATACACAAACATTTCCCTTCTGAAGTTTCTCATTTTAGCTGGAAGACACCTGATGTGAGGTTAAAAGTTAAAGGTGAGAGTAGATATGAGTGTAAAGGTGAGGTTAAAGGTGAGGTTAGATGTGTGTAGCTAGCTACAGTCAGCTCCAGAAGTATTGGCACCCTTGGTATGATGGGTATTGAGAAATTGTCTTTGTGGTTAATTCTCTTAATCCCATACTGAAAATATGAGAGAAATTAAAACTAAACCAAAAAACGCTTTTATAACAAAAACACATGTTAATTATTGGAAAAATAACCTTTTTACACCCATCTTCACCAAGGGTGACAATACTTCTGGAGCTGACTGTATGGAGTTTGGGCGGCCATATCGCACCAGACAGGGGTTACCATGGCAACCAGCAGTAGCTCGTTGCCGATGGAGACGCAGGGTGGGATACAGGCATGAGAACACGAGCATAAGAGGAAAAGCATCACCTCTTGTTCTCTGAAGGCTGGATGAGAAGACGAACGAGTCTCTGGCGGGCGAGAGGGCGGGTGAGAGGGCGGGCGAGGGGGCGACCTCAGGCACTTTGCTGGCTCTCGTTCTTCTACCAGGCGTCGCTGACGACGACTTCTGCTCCTGCTGTTCAGTAGAAACCTCCGAACCCTGAGCGTCACCATTCCGATCTTCATGATGCACAGGCGGTGCTGCAGACCTGGTGGTCCTCCGTCTGGCGCGCACTATTTCTGTAACCACTTCATGTTCCTGTGCTTGTCCGTCGTTCAGTCTCTCCATCAAAGCATTCGCTAACGGATTGGTGGATTTCAGGTTCTCTGCTTGTTCAGGTTCTTCTCCGTCGTTCCAATGTTGGCTCCTCGTCAGTCGTCTGGAAACACTCTGAAGCTGAGCGCCGTCCACTATGTAGGTTTCGTTGTTGGTTTTTTCCTCCGTAGCGGCTCTGGATGTCTGTCTGCTCCTCGGTGGAGTGACGAGTAAAGTAACATTCTGGACCTCTGAAATCTCCTGGAAGCTCTCCAGCACTAAGCTCAACCTTCTGCTTGACTGGCGAGTTACCCTGCTAGGACTAGCGTTAGCACTAGCTTGATTTTCCGCAGCTCTGTCCTCAGGGATCGGCTCTGGAACCTCGACCGTTGGCGCTTTTCTCGTCTTCCTTGCGCTCTGATTATCAACGATTGACGTTTCCTCCATGTTCTGGACTTCATCGTCGACGCTGTTTGCGCTCGTACTCCTCGTTTTGCGAGATCCTCTCCTGGGCATGGCTTTCTGCGGCGTCTTACGTGTTGGAGTTGCTTTCGTCGAGGGCACTTCCTCCTCCGTGACCTCTGAATCTGTTTTTCTTGTGCTTCTCCTGGGCGTGATGGGAACTTCAGAGTCCTGCAGCTGCTTGCTGCTCCTCGTGACTCGTCTCGGAGTGGAAGGCACTTTCGAATCCACTTGCTCTTCATCCGTAGCGTCTTTCCCGGATTCCGTCACGGTTATTGGAAACGCAACAGTCTTCCTTCCTCTTCTTGCAGGACTTCGTTGCACTTCCTTCGATTTAGCTGTTGTTTTAAGATCTTCCTTAAGCTCTGTATCCCTCTCATCAGCTCCATTAACCTCAGAAACATGGTCTACAGCCACAGGAACCATCTCAGTAGCAACTTTAGAGACTTCATTAGCTTCTACAACGCCCTTTTCTTCTTCAGGCTTTCTTTCATTATGGACCAGTCCGTCCTCCTGGACTTCAGCTGAGCCTGAATCTTGGACCTCACCATTGGCATGTCCAACGGTTAGATCAAAATGCTCTTCAACAGCAGGTTCCTCTGCTGGTTCCTCTTTTGGTTGAGCTTCTTTGTCAGGTTCAGAATCTGCCAATTGTGCCATTTCCTCTTCTGTCTGCTCTGCTTGAGCTCCATCAGCCAATTTATCAACTTGATCTTCCATACTGGCCTCAAGTTCAGCCGTTTTTGCAGATTGCTCTTCCATTGGCTGTGGTTTAACCTCATCTGCTGGTTTATCAGGTTGATCTTCCACGTTTGGTTCAGATTCATTCATTTCCTCTTCTATCTCTACCTCAATTAGTTTATTAGGTTCTTCACCATTTGAGACAACAATTTCCAAAGGCAACTCTTCCATGTTTTCAATTTCTTCATCAGGATCTTGATCGACGTGCTCTACACAAAGGTCCTCCATGTAAGCATTTGGTTGTTTCTCCATATTTATAACTTGCTCCGTGTGTTCGTCGAGAGTTAGAAGGTTATGAGCGTCCATTTCCAAAGCCACAGGTTCCTCGTCTTCAGCTTCCAGCATGAGAGAGAAGTTATTAGAGGCGTCAGGAAGTGTGTCCTCGGCCAAACCCGCTCCATGCAGAAGCTCCTGATGCTCAGCGGCCAGTTCAATAGGAACAAGCAGAGCGGTGGAGGGCTTCAGTTCAGTGTAACACACGTCATCATCCAGGTGTGCAGGTCTCAATCCGACCACCACCACCTCACCTTCCTCACCCTCCTCTTCCTCATCCTCACAGCCGTCCAGCACCTGCACAGTCCAAACACACAACAGAGACACCATAAATACACAGAAATAAAATAAACATAAAAAATGAAAAAGTTAATAATGAAAATAAAGGAAAGTTAATCAGGAAAAAGACAAAAAGTTTAAAATAAATAAATAAATAATAATAATACAATTAAATAAGAAAAAGGACTAGAACAAAATCTATAATATTAAAAAAATTAAATACAAACTAAAAATGAAAAAAAATAAGCAGAATAAAATAAAAATAAAATAAAAAGAGAAGGGAAGGAAAATTATACAGAAGCAAATGGAAAAAGGCAGAAATAGAAACAAAAAGGTAAAAAGAGTAAAATCAGAGAAAAATAAAAAAAAAACAGAAAATTGCTAAAGTAAAATAATAAAAAGAGGAATAAAAATAAAATAAAAAGTCAACACTAATTAAACATAAAAGCTGCTGTAAGAGGACGTGCGGAGAATCAGGAGGTCTGATGAGGATCTGACCTTCAGCTGAGGATCAGCAGTGACGAGGGACAGCACAGCGGCAGTTTGTTCTTGGAGGAACTGATCTTCAGGTGGAAGGTCCTGCAGGTAAAGGTGCTGCTGCCTCCCGTTCCCTTCAACCTCCTTTATAATCTCCACCTCGCTGCCCGAGTCTTCCTCCTCCTCCTCGTCCGCCGCTTCGACATCCTCCTCTTCATCCTCCTCCTCTTCGCTGGAGAGTTCCTCACTGTCGTTCAGGCTGACTACAGCTATGGGAAAAACACTCGTATCAACTCGTACGCAAGCACAGAACTTTAGAATCGAGGAGTTAGGAGATCAATGGGATGACGTTGTATTCTACACAATCTCTCTCGCCTTCCATTACAGTCCTGCTTTAGAGGAGGAGACTAACTGGGAACTGTGGGTAATTGAACACTCACATCGTGACTCTGAGGTCGCGGCTTCAGAGACATGCACATCATCAGCGGCGTCTGGCTCGGACTCTTGCACATCACCAGCTGGCTCGCTGCGCAGACCAAAAGAATGGATCAATACAACAGGAAAGAAGACGAGGAGACAAGAGAACAGAGGAGAATAATGATTTCTGGTACCTGTTGGGTTCTGAAGCCTCTTTACTGTCGGCGTACGAGTGTGGAGGAGAAAGATCTCTGAATAACTGACGCTCCACAAAATCATCCAGATCTGAAAACATCAATACTGCAAGTCAATCAATACTGACTCCGCCCACATCTGCATCACGCCTCTCGCTTTAAAGTGTAAACGGACTCCGCCCACATCTACATCACACGTCTCCCTTTAAAGTGTACACTGGACTACGCCCACATCACGCCTCTCGCTTTAAAGTGTACACTGACTCCACCCACATCACGCCTCTCGCTTTAAAGTGTACACTGGACTCCGCCCACATCTGCATCACGCCTCTCGCTTTAAAGTGTACACTGGACTCCGCCCACATCTACATCACTCCTTTCGCTTTAAAGTGTACACTGACTCCGCCCACATCTGCATCACTCCTCATTGGCTCACCTGATGTCTCCATGGCCTCGGTTTTATTTATCAGCTCTTCAGAAACTCCAGCATCATTATTAACCAAAACTGCAGCAGGAAGGTCGCTGATTGGCTCGTCGTTAACCGCTGAATGTTCTCCGATTGGCTCTTGTGATACAGATTCTGACTCGTTGGGCGCCGCTACTCCTAGACTCTCGCTGATGGGTTTGTTAGCGGTGACGGCGTCTTCAGTGATTGGTTGTTGAGGTGGTTCAGAATCCTGGGTCTCTATGATCTCCCTGACTGGTTCCTCAGACATTTCAGAGGTTCTGATTGGCTCTCGTGGTGCCAAAACTAGTTCATGATTCATTGAATCATACCGATTTGACTCCTCTGGCACGGTTTCTTCTGGCAAATTCTGGGCATTTTCTTTTTCCGCTGTCAGTGCCTCACCGTGTTCCTGCACATGTTCTTCGTTTGTGTCCAGCTGTTCCTCAAATTCAGAAACTTGAGCTTGATCAGTTTTCTCCTCAGTTCCCATTTCCTGTTCTGCAACAGGAAGTGACTCAGCAGCACCATCACCAGCCAAGGCCGGAAACAGCTCCGATTCTGCAGCGTCTGAACGTCTGATGATGACTTCGTCGTCTTCATCCATGTTTTTTGATGGAAGTGTGCGTCTAGTGACATCTGCCGGCGAAAGAGCATCGTAGAATTCCAGCGTGGAATCTGATTGGACGAAGAGTCCGCTCGTCTCGTGTCCCAGACTGGGCCTGCGCACTAACGTGGGTAAAACCTGTTGGGATTCCTCCATCTCTAATTTCTCTTCAAACGTCACTCTGGGCTCTTTATTCTCCTCTTCCTCACAGGAATGTTCACTCCATCTCTCAACGCTGCCCTCTGCTGGCAGAGAGGATCGCTTCAGCTTGCTAATTTCACCATCAGCAGGAAGCTGGGGTCAAAAAGAAAGTTCATTAATACTTGAGTAGAGTAAAAAATGCATTTGGGTCTGTTTATATTTCTCCAACATGGCTCAATCATTCCTCACTAATACACGTGTGTTCTTATGGCCTAGAGCTGCCGGAACTGTTTAAATATTCCCAATGATTCATTATTCCCAATTGCAGTGTTCAAGATTCCTTGCTGTACTTTTAGTTGCCCAATGGAGGTCTATTCAAACACTCGTTCCCTAAACTTCATAGCTTAATGAGCCTTGATTGAGGAACAGCGCTCTGAATAAATGAATGTCATTCATGGCACACTCCCCATTTTTTATTATGCATCAATTAAAATGTAAATTGCCAACAGACTCTTAATGGTGTCGCTCTTTTTTGTGGGTAAACCTCAAAAGCAGTGCTGCTGGACATCTAGTGCACTACATAGGGCCGAGAGCACCATTGTGTTATACCCTATGTAGTGAGCATATATAGTTAAATGGGAAGATTTAACCCTTGTGTGGTCGTAACAGTGTGCACACTCCGCTTGTCCTGAGGGTCAGAAATGACTCTGATGATCTTTATACCCTGCTGCTGCTGGGGTACAGCTTTTATACAAAATATAAACAATAAGGCGATGTTTCACTGTGTTTAATGTTCGGGTCCCTCTAGAAAGAGTCACCAAATTACAGGATGATAAAAGCTCATTGAGGGATTCTCTCTGCTGCTGAACACAGTGGGGGGGTCATTTATGAGCCTTAAGACAACACAAGGGTTAAAGTGTGCAGGAGGTTTAAATAAAAATAATGATTGCTGCATGCACAAGATTGAGGCCTGAACATGGATCCCAGACCAACAAAGACATGTCATATCATTTTTTTACATCTCGCAATAAATTCATAAAAACGCATCTTGGAGGATGATATGTTGGCAAAATATGTTTTTTTTTTCCAATAAGTGGAGATAGATGGATGGATATAGATGGATGGATGGATAGATAGATGTATGGATAGAAACACGTGCCTGTTGAGTAAATCGTGACAGTTTAACCCAAAGAGGGCTTGTGATGTCATAAGCCGTGAGTAAATATGCCCCAGTGTATAACTTCCTGTCTATGTTGAAAGGTTGTATCCATAGCTAGGCTAGAACACTTGACATGGACCTAAATCAGTTTTTCTGTCTCCATCAGCAGTAACAGGAAGTAAATAATTCGTTATAACCCTGTAGGTGAGGAAGTTTTTACCCCGTTGCCCCAGTGCACGGAGCTCTTGTGCAGATCTGGAGATTCACTTTCCTCCATGAAGGTGATGCGACTCTCTTTGGGGCGTAAGGGGGGTGTTATCGATCGAGCAGGTGATGCAGTGGGCGTGGCTATAGGGGTGGGGCGGAGACTGCTCCTCAGGATGGACTGAGGGGTGAAGGAGGAGAAGACCGGGACAGACGCAGCCAAAGCTCGAGCTCGCTGTCAGAGTAACGAGACAGGAAGGATCAAACATTACACATATATATATATATATATATATATACACACACACGTTATATTAATTCATTATAAACGTCTACTCCTAACTCTCTCTTTTACATATTACAATGACATACGAAGAGAACGTACACCGCTGTCCAATGAAAAACATGGAAGGAACAAACACTTTTTATATCATTAATCAGACACAATAAACGTGAAATTGACGGTGTGATTTATCAGCATTGGTCATTTAGATGCGAGATGCTGGGGGGGGTAGGTAGGTGCTGCTGGGGGGGTAGATGGGTGCTGCTGGTTCAGGTTTTTCTTTGGACAGCGACGACACGCACACGCACGTATTTAAGTGGGAAGAGTGTGGAGCGTTACCTTCACCACCTGTGGAGTCTGTAACAGACTGAGCTCAGGAGCCCTGCTGATGTGTTGAGGTCCAGCCCAGGAACTGATGGATTTGGTTGGAGTGGTCTGAGCAGGAGATGATGCAGGAGACGTCTGGGACGACGGCTGCACCGCCAGATCCAGAAGCCTAAAATCAAAATGTTTAAAAAATAAAAAACAACCCATTGCATTTACCTTAAGATTAACACTGCAACAGAAACAATGCTGCTGAGGGAAATAATAAAAAAAAGTGAGTGATTAAAAATAAAGAATTTAATATTATTTGTATCTTTGTGTCATAATGATGATAATCTCCCTCATGCTCAAAATTACACTGAAACAATCAGGAACAAGTCTCATTAGACAGACAGGCGGACAGACAGACAGGCTTTATTGCTCCCCAAGGGGAAATTTAGGGCACTACAGCAGCCATAGAACACATTAAATACACACACACACACACACACACACACACTGCGTGCGTGAGATAGCAGAAACACTCATTGTGTGCAGAATTAAGCAGAAACTGTTCTTATAGTGTGGTTCTGTGCTATTGTGTGTTCCGAGACCGGGGCAGGACGGCATGCCGGGAGGAGGCACCGCGGAACCTCATAACAGTGGGCTGAAAAGATCTCAAACAGCACCTCCTCGAGAACTTCAGGGGAATAAACCGGTGGCTAAACATCCTGGACATCACACCGTGGAGGGGATTCTGTGTTTTAGTGCTCTAGTCGGAGTTCCAGTAAGAACTCTCTAGCAATGTTGGGTTCTCTACGCTCAGTTCTTCTGTAGCTCAGCTTCAGCAGATATTATATTCATGATAACGGATGTGGAACCAGGAAGGCTGATGTTCTGAGACGTACCTCGACATCCTTTTGGTCAGCATGTTAATCGGTGTTCCAACAAAAGCCTCGGGAACGCTCAGGCTTGGAGGATTGGGACGGAGCAGCAGAGCTTCACACACTCGGGGGCTGAAATACACAACACTGAAGTTCGGTTTTTCCTCCGTGTCGTCATGGGAACAGCCCGGAGGCTGTGTTAGAACTCATTTGCATAAAAACCCGGCTTTATTAAACCAGATCAGAACACACACCTCTTCAGTGGGGAGGTTTCGGGCGTGGCGTCCTTCCCGAGCCACACTTCCTCGATCTTCGTGAGGACGTTCTTAATAAACGCGGCTCTGCTCAGGACGTTCTCGTTAGCGGATGGTTTAGCCACCGTGGATAGTGGCTGAGGCCTCGTGACTACAGGAGGGAACAGAACATCCAGACAATGAACCCCAAATCTACTCATTACTATAATACCCAGAAATCAGGCATGTGCTGATACCCGGGCCACCAGGACTCGAGTTCATAACCGCCCATCATCAGTAAGAGTTCATAACAGCTGGGGTTATTACAGTGATATGAATATTTAATATGATGAAGATCACACATGCCTTCTCTGAGGATGGTGGGAGGATGCTGATATGGTTTTGCGCGTTCGATCGCGAGCTTCCTCTGAGCGCGTGGTAACACTTTCCCATACTGATTCATGATGGAGTTCCTCGTGTTTGATCTCTCCTTCATCTTCGGATCACGATCAGCCTGGAGAACCAGAGAACAAAAACATGATGCACAAGGAGAAAATATAGCAAAAATATCTGAGCACTGAGTTCTTGTTTCATTGTGCAGCTCCTCTAGCGGGTAAACATCTGCATTCAACCAACCAGATACAAGATTTATCATGCCAATGTTTTCACTCAAGTAAAAGATGGCCACCACCTAACATTCCGACATTCCTACATTCCTAGATGGACAAACACTTTTTTTCCGTTATGAAATCAGTGTCTGATCTTAGGAGCATAATCTAGACCTGACTGCAAAAGAAATGTAATGATAGCAGAGGAAAAAACCCTTTCTAGCTAATTACGCTAGTTAGCAACAGACACGGTTGAGCTTCATTTATCCTGTAAGCTGAGCGATGGCCTTCACCATGTTACAGTGGCCAGACCCTTTATTATTATGATGATGATAATAATAATAATAATAATTATGATTATTGAGGATTTGATGATGGAGGTGTGAGCTGCTCAACTCACGGCCAGGTTCATCTTCAGCGTCTGATTGATCTGCAGTGCAGGAACGTAGTTGGCCTGCTGAAGGTAGTGAACCATGAGGAGCTCTCTGTTCTGAAATCCTCCTGTTTCCTGCAGAAAGCGCTGCAAACCATCCTACACACACACACACACACACACACACACACACACACACACACACACACACACACACACACACACACACACAC
>JAOUQW010000002.1:3160882-3172357 GCA_028565825.1 Olivaichthys viedmensis | reverse complement strand
TTGAACACTTTTCTTGGTCACTGCATAATTCCAGATGTGTTATTTCATCGTGTTCATGTCTTCATTATTATTCTAAACTAGGAGATAATAGTACAAATGAAGAAAAACCCTTCTACAAACTTTTACATGGTAGTGCAGGTCCACGTACCGCGATTTACCATAGAAACACGTTTTCCCCGAATAGAAGAAGTGGAACGCATTTAGATCGTTAGTACTGACAGGCAGCTTCAGTGTTCCTACTAGGACGTTGGTCATTTTAGGGCTCCGCCCCCAAACACGAGAACACACAGACTCTGTTATAAAGAGACGTCTTAGTGGTTATTTGATGTTGGAGTGTTCATACAGTGTTATTCTTGGTATGTGGGCGTATGTGTGTATTACCCATAATGCACTGCAAGCCCATTAGCTAGTGTAGCAATACCTTAATGTTATTGTGTTCACTTTACTCTCAAAAACTACATGTTCCTTTAAGCTTTCTTTCTGCCGTTTGGGACACAGCCAGAGAATCCTTTCACCTCCTTTTACATGAGGTGAAATGTGATGACCCATTACTTCTAATGACCCATGCCTGCAGCTCTAATCTGATAGGCAACATCTGCTACGTTTAAAATAGCTTCAGGGCTCCAGAGGGATTTTGGGAAAATTAAAATAAAGCTCGTACCTCGTTCTCCTTTGAGACCTGAAACAAGAAAAAAAAATTAATTAAATGAGCGTGTTTACTTACGTTCCTGTCATTCAAACTCTTTATAAAAGTCAAGTCCATTTTTATTTTATTGTGGCCATTTTTACAACACACACTGTTCCAACTAGAGGTGGAGCGATACGATAAATTCCCAGTACAATTATTATCATCATTATTATTAGTAGTAGTATTTATAGAGCAGGAATTTAGAAGTTACTTTAGTCTTTCATCAACACTGAGCCAATAAACCTAAGTTTATTACTTATTTATCTTATTTGATTAATGTAATGAGGTTTTTACCTGGCGGTCCTCTTGGTCCATCCACACCTTGTTTACCAAGTGGTCCTTGTGGTCCAGGAAGTCCAGGAAGTCCTCTTTCTCCTGTCTCTCCGTTAGGACCTGGGGGTCCAGGGGGTCCAGGCAGACCTGAGATCACAAATCTAACTGTTTACACGCTTTAAACACGGAGCAGGTTAAATGAATTCTATGTGTGTTTGGACATCTGATCTAGAAAAGCGATGAAGTGAAACTATTTCCTGTTTATACACTGACCGCTGTTCGTCATTTAACACTGATTTTGCAGGCAAAGGAAATGTTACACCTTTACTGTTCAGGTTTATCTAAAAAAGGAAGTCAGATTTAGCTTGGTTGATATGTTTACACTTGAATTAAAACCTAAAAATAGATGTGTTGAACTTTTTCCGAAGCACTTGATCACATTTCTAGTTAATGACGTCGAGCCTTAACATCTCACACAGTCGCAGTGTATTATGGACTCAGATGGTAAGACACTATAATTCCGTAACGTGACGTTTTTCCAAGTGAAACAGGCTCAGGCTCCAATAACTCTGGAGCTGACTGTAACAATCCATTCTTCTACAACCAGAATGTCTATATAATATCCATTGAGTGACCAGTGTCTCTGGGTCAACAAGGGGCGGAGCTGAAGTAAAATTTGATCAGCCAATTGCAAACTTGATTATATGGCATCACAATAGTTTACCTAATATTAACTGGCTTTGGTAGCTCTTTAACGTCAGATAGCTAGCTATGGTTGGAGAGGTAACGTTAAAATGAGCAAAGGTATCTGGTTAGCTGGTTGTTGTGCAATCTTACCAGTATTTCATGCTAAGCACTAGATTAAGCCAAAAAGAAAGCCTAGTGGTGATGTCATGTGATTAAGTTTGTGATTGGCTGATCAAATTTAAATTTAGCTTCGACCCAGTGAGGCCTGTCACATGGCAAATCAGTGTATCTTCATCTCAATATTAATGCAATGGAGCCCCAATGCTTGGAGATCCTCCTGATTCTCCTCCTGTGTGTGTGTGTGCATAATTTCTGTAAATATATAAACTTATAAGACTTAAAGACAAACCTGTGAAGTCTTGCTCCGTTAGGCTTTTGAACTCCTTGTGAAGTTGCAGCATTGAGGAGTTGAGATGTTTGATTTTGCCATGGATGCCGTCCAGATGCGTGTTCTCCATGGTGTCGATGAAGCTGCTGTGGTGGATCACCGTAGTGTTCAGCCCGTTTACGCAGTTCCACAGTCCGGACACGTGCTTGTTAAGTCCCTCTTTGATCTTCTGCAAGTTCTCGGAGACAGAATCTAGCCGACCACACACCCCTTCGAGTTTGGCAAGCCTCTTGTCGAGGCCGTCGCCCGTTTTCTTGCAATCGCCCATCTCGACCACAAAGTTGTTCCCGAATCGCTTCATGTCGCGATCAATGTTGTCGAAGCGCATCTTGCTGTCCTCGACATGCTCCGCCACTTCCTGCTGGATCTTATCGAGCTCAGAGATGATCTTGTCCTTGGTGTTTCCCAGATCTGTGATGACGCTGTCGTGTTTCCGGACACTGTGCTCCAGCCCTTTCAGAGTGTCGTTGATGGAACTGAAGGTCAAAATGACGCCAGATAACTCGCCCTGGATTGATCCGAGGTTAGCGTTGTTGCTGCTGATGACACTGTGGCCATCGAGAGGTTTCTGAGGATCGTCCAGGTCTTCTGGTGGGACTCCCGTGGGAGTCTCCAGACCAATCTTGCATTTTTGCACATCCTCTTTCAGTTTTCCTACTTCCTCTTGCAGGGTGGTGCACACGTCTGAGCAACCTGAATCCACTTTGCCCTTAATGTAGTTCATATCCGTTTGCCACTTGTCCATGGCGTGGTTTGTGATGTTCTTGAGCTTCCTCAGGTCATCTTGCACTGTCCTACAAAGGTCCGTTTGGCAGTTCTCGATCTCGGTAACGATACGAGTGAAATGTTCACCGTTGTCGCCGGTCACCTCTTTGATCTTGCGAACGTCGGAGCTGAGATCGATCACTTTGTCCAATAGAGAGTCGCCGGACACGGAGATATCTTTGAGCCTTGTGTCAAATCTCTTTATCTCATCCTCATTAGCGATAACCCTCCATACCAGGGACTTCACTGTATCCGTATCCGTATCCTCAGTGGGTCTGATGCCATTTCCTCCTAAGGGTCTTCTAGAACCGGAGCACGAAGAGCATTCGTTTATCCTCCTGTCCATATGAGACGTGACATTCTCCAGCCGAGACAATCGCTTGTCCAGATCAAACACGGTCTCTTTTACAATCCCAATGTCAAGGTCCATATCTGTGATTCTGTCATCTTGAACATCAAGATGTGCAGTGACCTCGTTACGCAGGTCTATGAGCTCTTTTTGGAACAGATCCTTCAAATCGTTCTCCATGTAGGCACAGTTTTCTTCCGTCCTCTGCACTGTGTTGTTAAGCCGTCTTTCCAAGTCTTCCAGGTAACCGTTCAGTTTATCCTCTGGTAGTCTTGGTGCTCCTCCACCTCCTCCACTTCCTCCACTTCCTCCCACTCCTCCGATACCGCCACTGCCTCCTGTGCCTCGAATCTCCTTCTCCAGGCGATCTTCGAGGCTGGCACACCTCTCTGACGTTGAGGTGATCTTCTTGTCCACATCTCTAAGTCTCGTCTCAAGATCTCTGATCTTATCACAGCACGTTTGAGATCGACTCAGATCCCGACGCAGTCCGTCCAGAACCAAGCGGTGGCGATGTTCCACGTCGTTGATCTTCTTTTCCAAAGCTGATATCCTCTCTCTGTCCCTCTGCTGCTGCCTCCTCAGGTCTTCCACACCGGCCTGGCAAGCTGTGCAGGACAGCGAAACCCGGCGTTCCAACTCTCGCAGGATTTCCTCCTTTAAGGTGTTGAATTTGCTCCCTTCAGAGACATCCAAATCGTTTCCGCCTCTTCCATTAACCAGGTGGTTATTGATGCTATCTAGAGTTTTATCATGAGCCTGAGTCCGGTTGTCCAACTGGTCCAGCTTGGTCTGGATGTTGTGAATCGTTTCCTTCATTTCGGGCTGAGCCGCGTCGGCCGGTGTTTTTCCACCGTTCGATCCTGGCTTTTTCAGCTCCTCCTGGAACCTCTCGTTCATGCCCCGTAACGTCGTCTGCAAATCATGAAGGTCTTTGGTCAAACGCTGAATTTTGTCCTCTAGCTGCTTTGTCTTGTCGCTCTCGCCTCTCCCTAGTCACACAACAAAAACATTAGTGTCAAATTATACTTCTCAAACATCATTCTTCAGTAATATACATCCATCTTATTGGCCGAAAGCAGTAGGGGCGATAACACGTAAGGCCGGGGTTATACTTGCTGTTAACTGCGTGTATGTGTACTGAAGATGGCTGCCGTACATATCCTGTGTTCATTCGGCACGTCAATTGTGCACGTCCCAAAAAATTAACACGACGCATGCGTGTGGTGTAATACCAGTGTAAACGGCAGGGGGCAGTATAGTGAAGCAACGCACGGATCGGTAGGATGAGAGAAATAAACTCTCCGTTGTGGTGATGAGACGGTTTAATGGCCTGATGCACCGTCTATGTCTGCGGCACTGTTTCTGCCGTTTTCTCAACATACACATTATCATTATCATAGCCTCCTCAACTCCCGCCATCTTCACTGTTTACCTCACTGTGCAAAATCAGAGGAAGTGGTCGAAGAAGATATTCCGGTGCTGGTGATGTTTCAGCTCTGACCTGCTCCCTAGTGGACAGTAGTCACAGTTCGCAAGTATAACCTGGCCTAATGCATACAGGATTGTACCAATTGAGTCAATACCAGGTGATGGTCATTAAGAGACGACGGCAATTAAACACTATGTTTTTTTGTTAAACTATTCCTTTAAAGATGATATAAAAATAATAAACGTACCATTTCCTCCGTTCTGTCCGTGTCCTGTGTGTCCCGGGTTCGAGGGTTTAGGCCACGGTCTTGCTGTGGAAATCTGAGTGACGGATCCTCCATTCCCTCCATCATTACAGTCGTCTCCGCTGTATCCATGGCAACACTTCCACTCCATCTCTGTGACCGCTTTGTACGCCACCTTATACCTTGGCCTCAGGTACGTCCGATACCTTCAACACACGAGAAGCTTCATGAGCAAAATTTATGAAAGTTTTCCTTTTATAATTTCCTTTAAAGTTCATACCAGCTTCCTACAAAAGAACGAAAGAATAAGATCTAAAAATGGCTAAAATATGCTTACGTGTAACTGTTATATATATACCTTATTAAAGTATTTAAAGATATAAAACTTACAGTATTCTTTAAATATGCTAAAGTTTCACAATGTTTTTTTAGCTGCATGAAGTGCATGTATATGGGAACAATAAAGAATTACAGCAGCAATTATTTATGAAAATATAAAAATATATATACGCATATTACTTATATACAGTAGTTATATTGTATTTACATATTACTCCTATATAATTGTATTTTCTATTTCCTATCACAATATAGACTTCGCTTAATATTTATAATTTAATAACTTGTTTGTATAAAATAAAGCATCTAAAAATACCATTAGGTGTCTGGTTTATATGATTTTGATCTACAGTGTAGAATTTTGCTCGATATGAGCAGTTTATTAAAGTTTATTCAGTTCAGTGGTGTTTTTGGGTTCCACAGTCAGCGTGAGAAAATCGCAGTGAGAGCAAACCCTGTCGCGGAGTGGAAATATAACTGCTGATGTTTATGGTAGGGTTCAAGCCTGATTCCTGTGGTTGTGGACTTTGGAATGAAGCGTCATCTCATTCCTTAAATAGTCATGTGTGTGTGTGTGTGTGTGTATGTGTCGCTAGCTGCTCCTCACTTGAACAACTGTTTCTTATTATGTCTTCGGTTTGTATTCTGCTTTTTCTCCATTATTCAGCATGACCTTAAAGAAGCAGTTTGCCCAAAACTGAATTTACTCCAAATGTAGTGGATCAGCCGAGACATGTTTCATAAATGCGATTTTTAATTTTTAGTATGGAAACTGTATTTGGACACTAGATTGAATCTATATTTTTCATTGTCTTAAAGACATTTTGATAAAGGGCTTCTGGTTGAAATTAGTTTCTAAGACAAATGTTAATAGTGAAGTTAACGCTCATGTTTACATTTATTTCTGAATTTAAATGTAGTTTTTAACTTAAAACCAGTAGTTTATGATTTAGAGTGTTAGGAGAAGCAGAACAACAAGTGACTCGGTCTATCTGGGTGAAGCTCCCTCATGAAGCTGGTTGAGAAGATGGGGTCTGTTAAAAATGCAGAACTACGGATCGAGTGAATTTTTTAAACAGAAAATAATAACAATATCATAAATCTTAATAAAATGTTAGATAAGTACCGTGATATAAACATTTATTACCAGCAGCATGCATAATGTACACACACACACACACACACACACACACACACACACACATACACACACACACACACGTGTACTCACACTACGATGCGAGGACACTGCACTCCCCAGGAACACGGCTGATAATCAGGCTTCACGTACGTCTCCACTCCGTCCTCCACTACGCAGCTCACCGTCTTCGTCACCACATACGCACACCAGTTCCTAGACACAAACACACACACACACACACATTATGTAGACTTTAGTGTAGCCGCCATAAACAGATGTCACACATTTTTGTAATAAATGGTTTAACATTAGCAGCCACATTGAGAGCTTTAAACATGAAACGAGCCAAATATCCTAAATAATGTACGCTTTAGGAGGTGGAACATCATGGAATAAATGTAAAATGTAGTTTATGTCTCCAACACAAACTGAAACACACACACACACGTTTACTTTTCTTTACTCGGCCGGTTTCTTAACACTCGAGCTTTCCAAACTGTGGATAAAACACAGACGTGAGATGAAAACGGCGCATGACCAATGTGTTAAGAATGCAGATCGCTCAAGATCCAACACACACACACACACACGCACACACACACACACACACACAGTCGGATACTTTCTTTATTATATCATACATGCACAGTGCAATATTCAGTCTACTATTTATTTATTTTACTATGCAACACATCTCTTGTATTTTATTTTATTGTATTTTTTTTTTTACTTTCCTTCTCTACTATTTTCTTCATACCATTCTTATTTAAACTGTACCTGACTGCTTTATTGTTGGAGCCCTGCAACATAAGAATTTCACTCGCCTTTTATACTTTTTAAACTGTAAACTGTGTAAACTGTGATGTGACAATAAAATCTAAATCTGAATCTAAAAGCTAGTGTTTTCCCCTACACCCTGTGCTATATAAACGAATATAATATATATATAAACTAAATGTATTATTCGTAGTAAATCATTGGAAATGCAGCAGTGTTTATTATTTTATTAGACGTTCTCGTGGTGTTCATTTTGAGCTCGTGGCTCTGATTCTGCTTCACTATTCATCCTACAAAGAGCCCGTTATTCCCTCAGATTACACTGAATGTCCAACATCCTGTCGTTTAGCTCACGCAGCACATTATTTCCTGACGTCATTCCATCATTTACAAGCAGATGTGACAGCCAGGAAGTTCACACACAGGTCCCTGATGGTCGAGAGGAAGAACAGGTGCAGGCTAACATTCAACACTGGTGTTTGATAGAAGAGTTTTTATTAGGATAATAAATACAAATAATAAAGTAATGCTTTGGCAAAAAATTAAATGTCCACAGTTTTCCCTTTATCCAAAATGTAATCGATTAGCTAGTTCTGCACTGGAGCTATGAGGCTAATGTGGAAAACAAGTAATCAAAGCTAATAGCCACCGGTTTAGCTTTGTGCACTAAATCTCAGTAACACCATTTGTACATGAAGTTTTCTAAAATAGCAAATATAGAAATAAAATGTGAACTACATTATCATCCGAATCACTGATTTCTGAACTTCTGAAGGTTTATAAGATGAACACTGTGTACGATACATTACACTTCCTGGAAGTATTAATGTATAGCTGTATTGTGTTCAGAGAACAGAAATGTTTTACACACACACACACACACACACACACGGCCCCCGTGACCCCACTGATACTGAGTCACTGTGAGACGATGAAGTTAGACATTTTGTCTGTAATGGAGGTGGTTTATTAACTGTAATTGCAGCTCTGACAGAATTAATGAGCGTCTTTACTGTGTGACGATGAAGTGCTGTCAGAAAAACAGCACGGCTGCAACTAAACTTTGTAATAGTGCTCCAGAGAACGTTAGGAACGCTCTATAGCTTGGTTCTGTAATGTTGCCACGACGTAGCGGTGGGAGGACACAGGCGCAAGCCGATAACAATCCGATAATAATCCGATAATAACCTGATAATCATCCGATAATATTCCGATAATAATCCGATAATAACCTGATAATCATCCGATAATATTCCGATAATAACCTGATAATAATCCGTCTAATAGCTCCTTCAGGAAAAAAAACGTTTATGTATAATACCGGAATCAGAACAGAGTAAACTGATTGAGGCCAGTCTAAATGAAATTCATTTAATTAAATCTAATCCAATGATCGGTTAAATAGAAAAATAATAATCGTTTGTATCCGATTACTTTTACTATCGGAATCTTTGCATATCCTCTGCGCATGCGTGCTGGCCAACACGACTGGGGTAAAAAACGGTCCTGTAAAGAAATAAAGTTCCTGTTACACGTTTTTGACGATTTAAAAATAATTGTGAGGTTGGATGGGCAGGAGGAGGGACATGAAACGTACATTTTGAGGCAGAATTCAGCGCAGTAAAGGTGCTCAGGGTTTGATATTCACCATTTAGCAAGAATACTACTGTATGGTTAAAAACAACAGAAAATGTTTATATGGAAGAATATCGAATGCTGAGCCAAATTTTACTGCAGTCACAAATCTTTCTCGCTGTCTTTGGCGAACGTTTGTGAGACTGACGTTGTTAAAAACACAAACTTAACGTTAACGCTTAAACACTGCGAACAGGTCGAACTCGACACGACGTAAACAGATTTTTAACAGAGTTTCAGGTTTATGGTGCATTCGGAAGAGCTGTTTGATGAAAAAACTGTTTATTTGCTGCTTTCACTCAGATTTACTGGCGTGTTCAATAACGACAAGTCTGTGTTGAGTTATATGACATTTAGGAGTATCTCCTAATCCACTTTCTCCCTAGTGATCGGCCTCAGACATGACTTTTGACTTCCGACCTCTGTGTGGAACAGGAAGTGGTCACAGCGGTTGGTGTGGTTGGATGGTTGATGTGTTTTTGTGGTTTTGTTTGTGTCCCAGTGGGAAAGGAAATGTGTGTGTGTGTGTGTGTACTGAAATTGAATACTGACACAATAGTGATGGACATTACGACTCACTTTACTGCATAGATCTCCGCATTAGAGCCCTAGATAGGGGACAGAGTGCGCACTACAGAAGCCCTGGAAGTGATTTCCCACTGATTAACACTGACGTTTAAAGCTCTTTTTCTTTAAAACTCCATGACAGAATAAAAGGCATTTCTGTTTTCTGCAGAGAACATCTGATTTTTCTTACAATTATGCTTTTTTCTTATTTGAAAATGTAAACAACCTCACAAAAGTCCTTCAAAATCCAACATTATTGACACAGTCAGTTACTCGATGACATAACGGATCAGAGAACGTCATCACATAAATAGTCTATAGCACAATAATGTAGTGAGGTAACGTTAGCAAAGAAAACTGACTAACTAACATAGCTAATGAGTCTTCGAGTAACACTAGACAACACGTGTTCATGCTAACGTCACCTTTTAAAGCAATGACATTTATTTTACACGGACACTAACACATGAAACGTCTCACCACGACACTTAAAATGAGTGGTGCAGGAAAATACAGCGTTATTTTTTGCATTGTTTGGGAAAATGTTTAAATTACGTCTATAAATAACCGTTTATTTTACAGCGTGCAGAGGAAACAGCCGTCTGGACGCCTCATCATGAGCTCTGTGGATAAAACGACGTCATCAGATATCTACAGCCCTAATAAGATTTGTGGTTTAAAAATGTAAATTTTGAATTGCCAATTTTCAGAATTTTGGATATTTTTCTTTAACTGTAACTTCCAAACTTCCACAATATGTAAAAATAAACGATTGATTATTACAAGTATTGATATACTTTATTTTTATCCTTGTATTCCAACTCCATTTCCTACACATAACATCATTTATTTTGCATTTTTTATTTTGTAGGTAGACGTTCAACAGATGTCTTTAAATCTCTCCATATTGAGTCATATATCGTTGGAAAGCTTATTTCTTAAATCATAATCTTCTGAAGTTCATGAACATACTTTTCCTTAGATGACGTAATGATTCATGCTGAAAGATTCACTGTGTCCTGGGATGCTGTTGGTTACTGACGTTATGTTTTGGAAGTGAGGGGGCTTCTTACAGTAATATCTTGAATAGTTTTGACTTGAAGTGACATTTTATACACAAAACTTCCTACATGTGAATATTGCGATTCGATTTGCCCGACTGACTCACTTTAGTTAAACAGTCACTAAAAGAGAGAATGATTCGTTCGTGAATTCCCATTGCGGGTAAACACACAGGAAATTAAACCACTATAATACAAACACATTTTTGAGCTTCTTCACTAAAAGGCGAGTCGTTTCCAAACCTGTCTTTTTCTGAACTCTCCTTTTTTCCCCCGTTATTGTGCAAGTGTGTTAAAGTTTACACACAGCTCATGGAAAGTATGTGAGTGGAAACGAGACGCAGCTCCAAACCTGTAATCACAGAGAACATGTGGCAGCTCACCTGTTTTACACACTGTACAATGAACCACTCACAAAACACACATGCAGCACAAGTTCCTGAGCATAAAAAGATACTGTGAAGAGCGGTAAATAGTAAAAAACTAAACCAAAACAAAGTGTTGATCAGTTTTGTAGAAGTACCTACAATACTCAGGCTTCTCTGGAAAACGCTGATCGTGACATAATTTACCATGATATCGATATCATATCGTCATATTGTCCATCATATTAATTATAAACAATTTACAACTGGTCCTGTTTCTCTCATACTCAAAAAACTTATTGGCCAAAATTATTATTATTACGGAGGAATTCCAGATATTGTGAAACCAAGTCAAGTGGGTTTTTATTGTTATTCCTCCATATACCTTGTATACATTGGAACGAAATGTCGTTTCTACAGGACCATGGTGCAACACGCAACCATACAGCAGCACCACACAACACTACAACATCACCACACAACACTACAGCATCACCACACGACACTACAGCAGCAACACACGACACTACAGCAGCAACACACAACACTACAGCATCACCACACGACACTACAGCAGCTCACACAACGCTACAGCATCAACACACAACACTACAGCAGCAACACACAACACTACAGCAGCTCACACAACACTACAGCATCAACACACGACACTACAGCATCACCACACGACACTACAGCATCAT
>JAOUQW010000002.1:3076656-3088926 GCA_028565825.1 Olivaichthys viedmensis | reverse complement strand
CATCCATCCAATATCTATTATCCATCCATCCATCCAGCCAATATCTATTATCCATCCATCCATTATCCATCCATCCATCCAATATCTATTATCATCCATCCATCCATTATCCATCCATCCATCATCTATTATCCATCCATCCATCCAATATCTATTATCCATCCATCCATCCATCCAATATCTATTATCCATCCATCCATCCATTATCCATCCATCCATCATCTATTATCCATCCATCCATTATCCATCCATCCATCCATCCAATATCTATTATCCATCCATCCATCCAGCCAATATCTATTATCCATCCATCCATTATCCATCCATCCAGCCAATATCTATTATCCATCCATTATCCATCCATCATTCATTCATTATCCATCCATCCATCCATCATCCATCCATTATCCATCCATCCAATATCTATTATCCATCCATCCATCCATTATCCATCCATCCATCCAATATCTATTATCCATCCATCCATCCAGCCAATATCCATTATCCATCCATCCATCCAATATCTATTATCCATCCATCCATCCATCCATTATCCATCCTCCATCCAATATCTATTATCCATCCATCCATTATCCATCCATCCATCCATTATCCATCCTCCATCCAATATCTATTATCCATCCATCCATCCATCAATGCAATATCCATTATCCATCCATTGTCTGTTTCATGTAATATTTTGTGTGATTTTAGTTTGAAATGTTTTAACTTTGATGATGTACATTTTTCCACCACGTTGTTGCAATTTAGCCAATGTGTTCGTAAAGAAATGTGCATTTTGTGACGTTGCCTTGCTTTTGCTGGCGTCCTGATTCCCCACAGGAGCAGCTTCCACCTGCTGAAGAAGAACGAGAAGCTGCTGAGGGAGCTGAAGAACCTCGACTCCAGACAGTGGTGAGGGAATCTGCACATCACACACTGACCATATCGCTCGTTTCAAAACGCTGCATGTGCATTTTGCTAGTGCTCATTAAAAGGGAACTTTACATGAACACCGTTACTGAGCACCTGAAACAAAGCTGAGCTCACCACTTCTCTTCCTCTCTTCACTTCTTGTGTTTTGACCCTTTTAGCCGCGAGACGCACAAGATCGCGGTGTTTTACGTGGCCGAGGGACAGGAGGACAAACACTCGATTCTGTCCAACACCAGCGGCAGTCAGGCCTACGAGGACTTTGTCTCTGGACTGGGCTGGGAGGTAAGAGCTCTCTTTTCTCACTAGTTGGAGTCTTTGATCCTTAGCCATGCCCATTCAAAGAACCGTGGTGATTACCCAACATGGCGGACTGATCTGGACAGAGCAGCAATTTTCAGCTGAAGCTCCATACTGTCTTGATTTATTTTCACTTAACTTTATGCTAGCTACCTCACCAACACTTTAACAAGCAAATTAAGGGTAGTTTAAATAGTTACAGCGTTGTTGGGGGCAGGATCTGTGTTCTGATTGGTTACAGCGTTGTTGGGGGCAGGAGCTGTGTTCTGATTGTTTACAGTGGCATTGGGGGCGGGGTGCAAGTTCGGTGCATTTGGATCAACCAGGCGTAGAACTGCATAATTAATAGTTTATTCATGATCACAATTTCTGGCCTGCTCAAGTGTTGAAACGTTATTGACTGTATTGGTGAGCTTAGCTAGCTGGCTAATATTAGACAGTGTTGTATTGACTGGAGCATTAAATCATGAGCTCCACATTCATCTATTCAGTCACACACTGTGGCTTATTTATTAAATAATTCATTACACTGGAATCTAATTGTGTTATCACGTTTTAGAAATATGGATATGTGATGACTGTGTGTGTGTGTGTGTGTGTGTGTGTGTAGGTGAACCTGACTAGTCACTGTGGCTTCATGGGAGGTCTTCAGAGGAATAAAAGCACAGGTTTGACCATGCCCTACTTCGCCACATCCACTGTGGAGGTCATGTTCCACGTGTCCACTCGCATGCCGCCGGACTCGGACGACTCGCTCACCAAAAAGGTAAAACTGGGGAGAGGACAGCATCAAAACAGTGTGTGTGTGTGTGTGTGTGTGCCCGTCCGTGAACCACATGCTTGTCTGTATAGGGTACAATCCGCTTTTGTAGACACTGAAATCATTTTATTTTTATTTTTAAGATATCACAGCTGCTCTCTAGAACTGGAAACTCTTGTACCCTATTCTATAGACCCTTAAATTAGTGCCCTATTTCACTGAAATCTACAGACCCTAAAACTGTGATATCTTTATCTTAAACATATCACAGTTTTAGGGTCTATCTACCCTTATAACAGTTGCATCTTCGTTTATAGAACCTTAAAAAGCTTTAATCGTTTGATATAGACCCTTAAACTGTTATATTCCCCTCTATGGACCTTACATCTTCTTTTACAGACCCTTAAACCATTATTACCTGTTCTATATAGCCTTCAGGGTGTTATCGTCTTCAGTTGACTCGTATAGACCCTTAGAACACTTGCATCATCATGCATAGATCCTTGAAATTTACAGCAATCAACAATAACATCAAGATGAAAAAAAAACTAATATTTCCTCTTGTGTATGATGTTATAGACCCATACATGTTCTTCTAGACATCCTGAAAATAATATATTTTCTTCTCTAGACTCTAAAATCCACTGTATGTCTGTTTCTAAAGACCCACAAAAGATCAAGCAGGATCGATTTTCTTCACTTTGCCCTGCTGTAGTTACCTGCAACCTCCTGACCAGTGTGCGGCCGAGACACTGAGAAACCACAGACAGAAATGTCTGTCTTTCTCTCGGCTCTTTCCACACACTCTGAGTGAGAGAGTCGAGCTCCTCCTGTGGTGGGTGAAGTGGCTCACAAAGCCACGCTGATCTCGACCTGCATTTCTACCTGCAGAGAGTCGGCCTTTGTGTTCCCGGCCTGCAGCATTTTCACCTCAGCACGAGAGAAAAGAGGAGCAAATAATGGTGGATAACAGCCCCACATCACCCTCCTTTTCACAGCCGCCTGTCTCCCGCCCGCGTTCCCTCCCTCTCTCTCTCCGACGAGTCGAGTTCACGTCCACCTGCTTTTGTGCCCATTTTGATTTTGCACATAAGACGACCTGAATGGATAATTATGATGAAATAAGGTTTCTCGCTTGTCAGAGGTGTAAAAGTCGTTGTGTGGATGAAGAGATGGGATAAAGTGCTGTAGAGAGCATGGGCCACGTCCCAAACCACATACTGCTGTAGTGAATAGTGTGTCTAAAATAGGGCTCGACTGATGGGACAATTTTATATTCATATCTTAATTTAATATCGTAATTTTATGCAGTCGGGAATTAGCCGCTGATGTTGCTCCGGGATTGTCTCTTGTGGGCGTGTCCATACTGCTAATGTTGCTGCTTGTGGGCGTGGCCTGTCCACGTTCCGATAAGAAACGGTACTAGCCAAATTGTTTACGCTCTACTGAATAGTTTATGCACATTACCGTGTTAATCCAGTTTAATACTGTAATAAAACCCTGGGTTGTGAAAGTGTGCAGGTTGAACCCTGTTGGGAACTAAACACAGCGAGGAACTAAAGTAGAGAACCGGCGGGGGGGTTCTCTGTAGGGTTCTCTGGAGGTTCATCACTCTCCCAGTTTCCGCTCCTTTCTAAATGTCTCTCTGTCTTTCAGTCCGTTTATTGGACAGATGAAATCTAATAATGAGTCTAACGAGCCTGGCTGTAATACGAGCTCGTTTGAGAATGACCAATCACGTGTCGTTAGCGCTGTCGCTGTAGCATTCGTCTCCCGGGCCGAGGAGAAACCGTATGCCACTAATGTCCTCCACATGAGTACAGACAGATGGGGACAGGCCAAGAAACAGATGGACAGACGCAGACAGATCGAAAGACTGACAGGTAGAGAGAAAGCAAGACAGACAGAGACAATTAGACAGAAAAAGACAGTAAGACACTTGTTCAGACAGAAGGACAGATAGACAGATGAACAGGCAAGTAGACAGTAACGGAGAGCTAGACAGATAGATGAGCAGATCGACAGATTGATGGACTGACAGGTAGACAGACAATTAAACAGAGAAAGGCAGTTGTGCAGACAGATGAACAGAGGGATAGATAAATGACAGCGAGGCAGATAGACAGACGAACTTGATGGATGGAGACAGACAGACCGAGATACTGATAGAAAAACAGACAGACAGACAGACAGACAGACATGCAGATAGATGACAGAGAGACACAGACAGACATCAGAAATGTAATCCATAAAGCAGTAACTGCAATCTGATGATGCGTGTTCTCCCGGTCACACGCAGCCCGATACCCCCCGTTACTGCACGCAGATAAAACACACAGAACAATCTATTTAATAATACATTTAAATCAAAAAGAAATATTATTCTTAATATAAATAAATTGGAAATCAAGAAAATCTGAGAGTCTGACAATGCTATCATATAGAACTGTAGTACAAGAAGTGTGTGTGTGTGTGTGTGTGTGTGCACGACAGTCAACTGAGCCATTTCTCTGAGCATCCATGAAAGATGGCAGAAAGTGAAGCGTGTACTCCAGGCAGCTCTTAGTGTCCAATAAACCCCAGATCATTGTCTCACACACACACACACACCCTTAGACGAAATGGCATTGGTGCTCGGCGTTAGCGCGGCTTGTATTTGCTGTAATTCATTGCTGTAATTTGTGTGTGTGTGGTGTTAAAACGGCCTAAAGGGGGAGCCACGCGCGGCCATTCTCCACCCAAATTGGATTGCTCCTGTCCCCTCGCCGCTCGGCCTCGCATGACTTTTCAGGCCCAAATTGGATTTGCAGGGGCTTCTGGGAACTTTAGCTCGAGCGAGATGGGCCAATAGCGACGCTAAACCACGTTAAACAGACGCTAAAGCGTGTCGGCCGAGCCACCATCATCGAAACGCACTCCTTCATCCGCTCGGGGTCGGGCTGTTTTTTCTTTTTCAGTGCTGTTATGATGCCATTTTGCTTCAGGTTTCAGAACAGAGGAGGTCCATAACCTCGTCACATTTATTCAGGTTAACTAATGGCTCCTGAAATGGCCACATTATTCGTGCAAGAATAGAAGGCGGCCATTTGTAACGCAATAAACCACATCCTGAAGGCGGGGGTGTGTGTGTGTGTGTTCAATACATTACTGCGACTTGAGATTTTTCTATTTTTGTTAATTAAGCATTTATCCTAGATAGTGGGGTTTGGCATTTCCTAGCATTGCTAAATAACCTCTTAAGTTCTATGCCAATGCTCGGCGAGTTAAATAGGTAGCTAATGTTAATATAAAATACAGTTTAATTATGTTAAGCCCCGCCCCCTGTGATTTAATTGGCTGACTCAAAATAATTGACAATTTAATGTTTCAGGTTACGGCCACTAACCAACGTCAATATTTACCTTTTTATAATCATATTTTTTATCAGTTGCAATGAGAAATGTGCTAAGTGCTTGTAGAAGGCTTTAAAAAGGGATTTCAATATGGCAATAAAATTTATGTGAATTAAATTCATGGCTTAAATCCAGATGTTGGGACGTTTCCTTTACAATTTCATTCTTTTTATTTAAGAATAATGTCAAATACATTCACAGAAATTCAGCCCATTGAAATGTCCTTCAATCTCACAGATAATTGTCAAAAAAAATCATATAAATCAATACTATTTAGATAATGTACAAACATCATGTTTATCTGTAAAAAGTTCTTGTAAGGATGTGGATTTAATTTAAAATACTATTTCGATTTGTTTTGTATTAATGATAAATACTGCTGTTATACGGTAAACAGATAAACAATGTGCTTTGGGTTCTTTAACATTCACGTTGTGTGTGTTTTGTTCTCCCTCAGTTGAGGCACTTGGGGAACGACGAAGTTCACATCGTGTGGTCGGAGCACGCGCGTGACTACAGGAGGGGGATCATCCCAACCGAGTTCGGAGACGTCCTCATCGTCATCTACCCCATGAAGAACCACATGTACAGCATCCAGATCATCAAGAAACCTGAGGTACCTTAGAACCATTCCTCCTCCGGCAGTAGAACATGAACACCAAGTGACAACTAGATATACATTTCCTTTAAAAAGAGAGAGAAAGACAACAAAGAGGACAAATAGGAAGGGAAGGATAGAGAAAGAAGAAAGAAAGGGGAAAAAAACAAAGGATGAAAAGAAGATAGTAAAAGAGGAAAAGAAAGAACAAAATTAAAAAGGGAAAAAGAAAGAAAGAAAGAGGAGGAAGGGAGAAAGAACAAGAGAGGGGAAAAAAGGAAATTTCTCTTGTGTTGAACCTGATGTAGGCTCGCAGTGCATTATGGGTAATACACATGGTCAGCCACTGAGAATAACAGCATACGAACACACTCGTAAATAAAATATCCACTTTAAAGAACAACGGGTTCTATGCGTTCTGGTCGACATTGTAATAAGAGCCCTAGCTTTGAGGCGAGTTGTGGCGTTTGGGACGAGGCCGAGGTCTCCTGAGCGCTCGCTCTATTGGAGCCGGTGGAAAGCGTATCTGTGTTCAGATGATCCATAACGCCGCTGCTTCCTGCTCAGTGATGTCACACTAATCAAATAAACTGAAACTGACTCTGAGAATCAAATTGGTGGAGACGCATCTGAAGCGAGACGCTGGTCTGAGATGGAGGATGATGATGATGGAGTGAGGAGGATGATGATGATATGATGGAGTGAGGATGATGATGGAGTGAGGAGGATGATGATGGAGTGAGGATGATGATGCAGTGATGAGGAGGATGATGTTGGAGGGAGGAGGATGATGGTGGTGGTGGAGGAGGATGATAGAGGAGTGAGGAGGATGGTGTTGATGATGTTGGAGTGAGGATGATGATGGCAGAGACGCGTCCTGGCTTTTATGAGGCTAATTAAGGGCCATTTTTGTAGACGATGATGGTTCAGTGGAACTCCTGCTTCCTGTCAGTCTCACAGGAAGGGGCGGGGCTTCAGTTTACTGCTGTATAATGTGTGGAGATCATCAAAAACATTTAATCCTTCTTCAGGAACTTTTTTACTGTTTAAGCAGTGCCGTTACTCCTCATATTACTACTTTTTCTTTTTCTTCTCCCCTTTTCTGTGCTGAACACAGCCCGATGTGTTTATCATTCCGACTCCATCTGCACTTGTAGAGAATGTCAGCTTGGGTTTCATCAATTTGCTTAATTTTCTTTTTCTCTTTCTCTCTCACATTCTTTGTTTCTCTCATCTCTCTCACCACCCTTTCTTTTTTCTCTCTCTCAATTTCTTTCTTTTTTTCCTGTATTTTTGCCTTTTTTCTGTTTTTCTCACTTTCATTCTCACCCAACCATTTTACATGATGCATTTACTGAATAAAAAAAAAGAGAAGGAAAGAAATAAAAAATAGAAAGAAGGAATGGAAACAAAAAGAAAGAAAGATGAAATAATTCAAACAAAAAAGAGAAAGTAATATATAAAACAGAAAGAAGGGGAAAGAGGAAGAAGAGAAACAAAGACTCAAACAAAGAAAAAAGACGAGGAAAGAGAATAAAACTGTCCTCTACTGGCGTCCGAACAGGACAGACTTTATCTCCTCCTGAGTGGAACACAGCCACATTAATCGTATATTAAAGTGACCGCAATATATCATATTAAATATCAGCACATACCTGATATTTCTATAAATATCCTCATCTCAGTTAACCATGTGTGCTCTCTCTCGCTCTGTGATGGTGAAATTCTGTCCTCAGTCATTGTCATTAATAGTTAAATCTCAGAACTTTTTTCCTCCTCAGGTGCCATTCTTCGGGCCGCTGTTTGATGGCGCTATAGTGGACAGTAAGATTTTACCCACGATGGTGCGAGCGACGGCCATCAACGCCAGCCGTGCCCTCAAATCCCTCATCGCCCTCTACCAGAACTTGTATCCTTTTACATTTACATTAATTACACTGCGGGATATTTGTGTGTTTTTGTCGCATTCAGCAAAGCTAACGTGTGTAGTGCATTTAGCCAATGTTGTGAGATCTTGCAGTGCATTGTGGGATTTGACCCCTGAGAATCTGCACCCTGTATAAGTGTATATAGTGAAGCTCCGGCTTTAGGAGCTGTTTTTGTGAGTGCATGTGTCATTAATCAGTTCATTCTCTCTCTCTCTCGGCTGTCCTCTCATTCCACACTGACCCGTGTGTGTGTGTGTGTGTGTGAGGCCACTGACTCTGGGACACACACTCGGAGCAGGTAGACAGACAAGCCGTTCGATAGTTATTGATGTTTTTGTTGTGAGCGCTGCATTCGTCTTCTCCCTCGTCTCAGGTGATAGAATCGCTCTGATCACTCACTCACAATCGCTCTCTGGCAATTTACTCCACTTTCTGTCTGTCTGTCTGTTGGTTCACTTAGGCCAGGATTCTACTTGCTTTTAATTACGCCTACAAGTATGTAAGATGGCTGCTGCGTGTATACTGCAGGGACAGAGCGAGAGCCAGACAGCGCGAGAGACAGAGAGAGAGAGACAGAGCGAGACAGACCAGTGATTCTCATCTGGCGTGTCCTCTGAGCCAGAGAAATTGTTTGGCCCAGCTTGAGTCTTCGCTCGCAGCAATCTCACTGAGTGTGTGTGTGTGCGCGCGTGTGCGTGTGTGCGTGCGTGTGTTCGATAGTGCTATTGATTGGCGTGAGATGTGCAGGTCGATGATCCTGACAGTCTGAATTACAGTAATCTGTCATTATCGACGGATGTCTCTCCAAAACCCATTCTCTCTCTCTCCCCCTCTCTCATTCCGTCTCTTCTATCGTTCTGTCCTCCCCACCCCTCTCCTTCCTTCACTCTTGTCTCCACCTCTCTCTGTGCCCTAGTTTTGTTCCCTTGGTGCTGATAATTGTTGGCAGTGTGAGATGTCAGAGTGGCTGTGATTAGACCAGCGCCAGGTTCAGGATTGAGCGAGAGACACTTGCTCTGTGTGTGTGAGAGAGAGAATGAATTATGTTTTCTCTGGATATGTACCAATTAATCGTTTATACGATGCACCGCGATATTCCACACGCCTCGGATCATTATCATGGACCCCTCAAATTACCCTCACTGTCCTTTTGTCCTCCTCCTTCATCCCCCCATCCTTCTCTTTTCCTCTCCTTCTGTCCCACATGCAGCAACTTCTTTCCTCTCTTTTGGCATCTCTCTACTTTCTTACTAGAAATTTCTTTTTCACATTTTCTCTCCCTCTCACTTTTTTTTTTCTTCTCTTTTCTTTATCCCTTATCTCTTTTCCACATCCCTCCTTCTTTCTCTCTTTTTGCTCTTCCATACAGTGTTTAGATACTTTCTAATATTTCTGTTCTTTTCTTTTTATTCCTCTTTTCCTCATCCTTCCTTCCTTTATCTTTCAGTTTCTCTCTCCTCCCTCTTTATATTTTCTACATTTCTCCCTCTCTTTCCACAATGCAAGATTTCTTCTTTTGCTTTTCTGCTTGCTTTTTTTTTTTTTTTTTTTACAAATTTCCCTTCTCTCTCTCTCTGTGTTCCACATCTCTCCTCTTCTTCATTTTTTCCTTAGTCCATCTACTGTTCTCTCATCTCCTACATCCATCCTTCCTTTTATTACTCCTCTCTCTCCCACAATGCAACTCTTCTGTCTTCTCTTACATCTTTCATTCCCACATCCCTCCTTTCTTTCACTTCCCCTTGCTCCCTTTCTTGTTTCCTTGCCTTTCAGTCCCTTAATTTCTCTCCTTTCTCTCCTCCATGCAGTTCTTTTAGCTTTTCTACATCCTTTCTTCCTCTCCCTTTTTTAATCATCTCTTTCCCACATCCATTCCTCCCTCTCTTTTCCTCTTTCTCCTCCATGCAACGTTTTCTGCTCTTCCTGTTTTCCTCTCTTTCAGCACCTCTCTATTTACCTACATTCTCTTCTTCCTTCTCTTTCACTGTCTAACTCCTTTCTCTTTTCTTCCAACGTTTCAGTCCATCTGGTGTTTCTCATCTCTCTATCCTTCATCCCTTCTTCCCGCTCTCTAACCCTCTTGTTCTCCCAGAATTTCTTTTCTACACATCCTAATTTCACTGTTCTCTTTCTTTTCCACATCCCTTTTGACTTTCTGTAATGCGTTTTTATTACCTCCCCCTTTCTTTATTATCTCTTTCCTACATTCCCCCTTCCTTTTATTCATTCTCTTTTCTGTTGTTCTCTCTCTCTCTTTTTTGGCATCCCTCCTTTCTCTCTCTCTGTTGCCCGACGGCTCTGTCCATCTGCCTTCTCTCACTGATCCCTCGCTCGGCGTGACTGTGAAATCGGGACTGGCCTAAAGAAGAAAGGAGCCTCTTTGGCCTCTCTGTGTGTGTGTGTGTGTGTGCGCGCAGAGTAGCTGATAGCGTGGCACTAAGAGGAATCCAAGAATGTGTGTGTGAGTTAAAAATGTAGGGCATGTGGGATTGGGATCAGGCCGAGGAAGTGCGATTAGAGCTGTCTGGAGTGCAGCAGTGCTGATAATGTAGTATCGCGATATTTAACAAAATCGTTATCGTATCATTACTCTATTCGGGACGAGGCCGCCTTTTTGGTCAGCGAGATAAAAGTCTGTTCCATTTGGAACACAGCCGTCTTTTAGGGGTTTCTTTATTTTGGACAGATTTTGAAGGAAACAAAAGTGAGCAAGCCGTCTGTCTCGTAGCTTCAATTATCGAGGTGTGACGTCTGATTTCAACCAGACATCGTTTCCATGGTAACATGTAGAAGCCCTGATGGGCAGCGTGTGTACACACACTGTAGCCAGGACCAGGGTTGACAAACGATCCTAGCCATCGAGGCGTGCTACCAAGGGTTCCTGCGCATGTGCAGCAAGTTTCGGGTTTTATTTCACGTTTCTTCCTGTAGTCTTCTGCTAGAGGCATTTTTCACGGCAATAAAGGAGAAGAGTAGAACAGAATATTGCGGTATTGTTTGACTAACACCTGGATTCGGCGCACGGCAGGACACATCGTCAGAACACCGGTCCTCGCCGTATAGACGGCTTCCCGACCGCCATCTAGAGGAGCGAGTCTTCAACTGCATGCAGAACATTCCGCTGCGCTCATCATGAGTGTTCCCATCAAATGTCCCACTGCAGCCGTGTTTCACGCTCCCACAACACAGAGCGCGGATACGGAAGTGTATCCGAGCGCGACCTTGTGCTCTGAATATTCCGGCGTTTGTCATAAATGAGTAAAGTTTACAAACGGCAAAACAAATTTCATTATTCTAATACTATTTGACTTTACATAATGTTTACGCATGTGATTGCAACAATCCACAAACCCTAATACGGTTCTATAACAGTAATATATTATTTATACTGTGTGTGTGTGTAAGCTAATTATTCAATGAGGGAATCCATAATGACTATATAACCATAGATTTCCACATCATGGTATATGGTCATATTGATGCATCATTACAGCTGTAACCCCGATAAAATGTTCAGTAATCATCACACACACAGTCAGTCTCTCTCTCTCTCTCACACACACACACAGTCAGTCTCCCTCTCTCACACACACACACACACACACACACACACACAGTCAGTCTCTCACACACACACACACACACACACACACACACAGTCAGTCTCTCTCTCTCACACACACACACACACACAGTCAGTCTCTCTTTCTCACACACACACACACACACAGTCAGTCTCTCTCACACACACACACACACACAGTCAGTCTCTCTCTCTCTCTCTCACACAGTCAGTCTCTCTCTCTCACACAGTCTCTCTCTCTCACACACAGTCTCCCTCTCTCACACAGTCAGTCTCCCTCTCTCACACACACACACACACACAGTCAGTCTCTCTTTCTCACTCACACACACACACACAGTCAGTCTCTCTCACACACACACACACACACACACACACACACACAGTCAGTCTCTCTCTCTCTCTCTCACACAGTCAGTCTCTCTCTCTCACACACAGTCTCCCTCTCTCACACAGTCAGTCTCCCTCTCTCACACACACACACACACAGTCAGTCTCTCTCACACACACACACACACACAGTCAGTCTCTCTCTCTCTCTCTCTCACACAGTCAGTCTCTCTCACAGTCAGTCTCTCTCACACACAGTCAGTCTCTCCGTCAGTCTCTCTCTCTCTCTCTCTCACTCACACACACACACACACAGTCAGTCTCTCACACACACACACAGTCACGCACACAGTCAGTCAGTCACTCTCTCGCACACAGTCAGTCAGTCACTCTCTCGCACACAGTCAGTCAGTCACTCTCTCGCACACAGTCAGTCAGTCACTCTC
>JAOUQW010000002.1:3052955-3070121 GCA_028565825.1 Olivaichthys viedmensis | reverse complement strand
TCTGCAAATTCCTGGAGAAATTCAGAATAGGGCCCTGGTGGTCTGTAAATACTAATTAGTAAGAATGACTGAGTAGACATTTTATTGGTGGCTACATCATGTTAATAAAAAGTATTTCAAAGGAGTTAAATTCGTATTGATATTTCGGGTATCGTTATAAATAGTTGTGATGCCTCCTCCTCGGCCAATTGGACGAGGGCGGTGTATATAGCTGTATCTTTTTATACTTTTATTTTCTGATCATATGGGGTGCCATTTATAACATCCTTACAATGTTATTTTCCTTTTGCTGTTGTTATTGTTGACGAGATTTGAATTCAAAATGTGTTTTCGTCAGTAATTTTGCAACCAGAATGATGTTAAACTGATCATTTTTTCCATGTTGGACTTAACACACTATTGTTAAATGCCCAGTTAAACATCATTCCTTTGTGCACAATTACTGACAATTATGCACCGTAATGATGCTGCAGTCACTTTTATTGTCATTGCTGTGGCCGTTTCAGTCATCTCTTTAGTTCAGGAAAATGAACTAGAAATGAACTACCCCAAGTTCCATCAGCTCCTTCAGTTTGGGCCACTTCTTGTTTTTTAACGTGAAATAGAAAAGAACCCTTTGTTTCCTATGTCAACGTGCAGGATCTGTATTGTGTCAGTCAACATCACACGCATTTACGGCACGTATAAAAAATAAGTTTGTGGATCGGATCAGGAAAATATGTCAGATCCAGTCCGGTAGCACCCCAGCGTTTCAGACTGATATTGGTCCAGTATCGGATCAGTGCATCCCCAGTAGATTATAGACCTCAACAGACTTAGAGAATCCACTGGATGCTGACTGGAGGTTTTGAACATCCTGGGTTGGGGGAGAAACATCAGAGACCCTTGATGAGCTGGTGCCAGTCTTCCGTGATGGTGTACTGACATACTTGCCTAAAAGAGCTGCTGAGAGAGCGAGAGAACCAGAACACTTCACCCTGTGTTTAACCCTCCATCACAAACCCTTGACTTTCTTGCCTCGAGCCGAACACGGCCGCGATTACACTCAGGTGGTGTAAATCCCGTGGTGGAGTGGATCAGACTTTCAGGGTTCATGTTGTTTGCCCCAAAGCAGATTGCTGCTTTATTCCTAAAGTAAAAGTGAACTTGGAAAAGTATCACACAAAGGCCTTGCATTCCAACTGTCTTGAGTTTCTTCTAGAACATTCAGCTGAAATTGGGTTTGAGGATGAGTCAAATTTAAAGTGGTGTGTCTACTAGACATGAGATATTAATTTATTCTAGACTTTGTATCTTTCTATAACCAGTTATAGACTATCGACTACTTATATGACTATAACCGATCTGTGTCTCTCTATAACTGGTCTATATGACTATAACTGGTCTGTATGATTCTATAACTGGTCTGTATCTCTATAACTGGTCTATATGACTATAACTGGTCTGTATGATTCTATAACTGGTCTGTATGATTCCCTAACTGGTCTGTATGGCTCTATAACTGGTCTGTATGGCTCTATAACTGGTCTATATGACTATAACTGGTCTATATGGCTCTATAATTGGTCTATATCTCTCTATAACTGATCGGTATGGCTCTATAACCGGTCTGTATGACTATAACCGATCTGTATCTATCTATAACTGGTCTGTATGGCTTTATAACTGGTCTGTATCTCTCTATAACTGGTCTGTATGGCTCTATAACTGACCTGTATGACTATAACTGGCCTGTATGACTATAACTGGTCTGTATGGCTCTATAACTGGTCTGTGTAGCTCTATAACTGGTCTGTATCGCTCTATAACTGGTCTGTATTTTTATAACTGGTCTGTATATCTCTATAACCGGTCTGTATGGCTCTATAAGTGGTCTGTATCTCTATATAACTGGTCTGTATCTCTCTATAACTGGTCTATATGACTCTATAACTGGTTTGTATCTTTATATAACAGGTCTGTATCTCTCTATAACTGATCTGTATCTCTATAACTGGTCTATATGACTATAACTGGTCTGTATCTCTATAACCGGTCTGTATGGCTCTATAACTGGTCTGTGTGGCTCTATAACTGGTCTGTATCTCTCTATAACCGGTCTGTATGGCTCTATAACTGGTCTGTGTGGCTCTATAACTGGTCTGTATCTCTCTATAACTGGTCTGTATCTCTCTATAACTTGTTTATATGACTATAACTGGTCTGTATGACTATAACTGGTCTGTATGGCTCTATAACTGGTCTGTATAGCTCTATAACTGGTCTATATGACTCTATAACTGGTTTGTATCTTTATATAACTGATCTGTATCTCTCTATAATTGGTCTGTATGATTCTATAACTGCTTTGTATGGCTCTATAACTGGTCTGTATCTCTCTATAACTGGTCTGTGTCTCTCTATAACACATTTTATCCTCATGTTCTACAAGTGTAAACACCTCCGTCTCTCCAAAACACATTAAACCACCAAAAAAAACCCCAATACATTACATCATAACAAAGTTCTGATGTTGGCGCCTTTAAGGAAATTAAAAATGGCACACAGACTCACAATTTTTAATGCGGATGCGGGTGTTGGAATGTATAATGAGCTGATTTGCATATTAACGTGTAATAGACCAATCAGATTTCAGTTTGGATAACCGGAGACGCGTCCGACTACAAGTGTAAATGCATGAGGTTAAAATCTGATCCAGATCCAATCCAGATCCACGACTCATGAAACCAGCAGGTGGAAACTCGGGGTCCAAAAGTCAGTTGTGTTTATAAAAATAAAGAATAAACCATCATTGATCACTGAATCTGTCCTTTAAAGCTCAGTAAAAAGTTGGAAACTCGAGGATTGAAATTGTTTCTAACTTGTTTTAAAATCTTTCTATGCTAAGATGGAAGCTTATAGCCACCATCACTTGTTAGCTCCATTAGCCTCGTAGTTTTAGTGCAAAACTAAAGAAGCAAACTTCAGACATTGAACACGTCTCAGCTGATCCACTACATTTGGGGTAAAAGAGGGAAAACTTGTGTACATTTTATATTGTTTTTGGCTGAATTATTGCTTTAATTAGATTATCATTGCTCTTCTTTTCTGTTATACAGAACCACCTTTGTGTTGTTTTTTCACTCCTGATGACACGTGTGTGTGAATATAAATATGAGATAAATGCATATTTAAAGTACGTGTATAGTGTATGAGCAGTATCTGGTCTGTGTACATATTTAACAGTATTTAAAGCTTTATCGCTCTGTCGAGTCTAGACGCAAGACGTGTGCCAATACTTAACACAATATACTGCAATATTCAACACATGCACACCATGCAGGAGCAGGCTGCATACAGTATGCAGCATTTTTAGGGAGCGTTCACGGCCTCTAGATAAAGTGCATCCCTAACGGAAGGCAGCATAAATACAGCCCTTATTTAAGGGCCCTAATCCTGTAATGAAAGTGAAAAACATGGAGGGTGCCAACACTTCTACAAATGTAAGCTAATCATTTTTACACTATTGTAAAGGCCAATATGATGATATCAGAGTTTAATAAGAGCACATGGCTGGTGCGTGCTGAAAAAGAAATGATTTTTATTATCTTCCTTTTCATTTCAGTTCTTTTGCACTTGTGCTAAATAGATAAATGGCTGCGTGTGAGACTAACACCCCTCTCCCCACACACACACACACACGAGCCCTAGATAGGGGACAGAGTGCGCACTACTGAAGCCCCAACTCTCTCCAAAAGTAAGTGCCCCCCCCCCCCATAGACCCACATTGATACGTTACAGAATTATACAGTATTTTTAGTTTTCTGTGAACGTTTTTTTTTCCCCTGAACATGTAATTTCAAAATCAGTAAAATTCATTTTTAATGCCCAAGAAACGACAAAAATATCTCTACACCTTTACTCTCATAAATTTTTAAAAAAAGCCAAGATCTATAAATGTACATGAATATGCAAATTAGGAAGCGCTCCCATGTCCTCCTGCCATCCCTAATATCACTAACAGATATCTAGGGCTCCGATATGGATATAAAATAAAATATGTATAGTTATGGTCCACAAATGCTTTTGCGAGGAAAAAATGGAGATCAAGATTTTCAGCTTTTATAGAATATGTGCGATGTTCATGGGACGTCCCTGAAGCCGGAATATTTTTACATGCTGGTTTTTCGGAAAGGTTTATTGGGTAAACGCTCATCTTTATATCCAGCACCCTGCACACTAATACTATAGTGACTGAAATATATATAGTGCGTATAAAATCATCCCCGTGTGTGTGTGTGTGTGAGACGTACTGTGTGTTATTACTGAGGGAGTGAACGCTGCATGACGCCGGTACCAACTGCATGTGTTAGGAGACCTACACACACACACACACACACACACACACACAGTCGTTCTACACGTGTGTAAAGCGGAAACTCAGACGTGGAATTAAACTCACAAATAAAAAGTATTCTTACCACATCCACTGCTTGTGTTTTTGTTCATTTGGATTTTTTAGTAAGTTCACTTCATGGACAATTTGTAGAGCACTTGTGTGGTTGATACTGAAATAATAATAATAATAATAATGTCATTTAAAGCACGTCTTGGTCGTCCTGAGTGACAGACCTTTCTGGATCAACAAGGGCAGAGCGTACGTTAAATTTGAACAACCAATCACAGACTTGGTGGTGTGACATCATTACTAGCCTCTTTTCATTTCTTTGACTCATTAGTGTTTAGCATAAAATACTGTACAGTGAAACAGGAAGCTGAAGAGTTCCTAAACACCAAAAAAGCTAAATATACATGGGAACATGCTTCAGTTACATTTTGTTCATAAGAATTTCTAGGGGTGCCAATAATTGTGACATGTGGTTTGGATGAGGGTTGTTATTTTCTTAGAATAAATTGACTTCAATTAAAGGTTAGGTTTCTCTCATATCTTCAGTGTGAGATTAAGAAAATTAACTGTAGATTTTCTTCATAACCCATCTTTACCAAGGGTGCCAATAATTATGGAGCTGACTGTACATATAATACATATTATAATCATCATTCCAGCACTTATGAAAGCAGTAATGCACAAGATTGTACAAGCGTATGGATAAAACACGTCTCGGGGTTTATGACCCCCCCCCAAAAAAAAACTGTTCCTCGTAGCGGCTGGGTGCCAAAATTTTTACAAATCAAAGTGTTGAAGGGAGCGGAAAGTTCTAGACCTTTGATTTATTCAATTATTTGTGGCACTCGTATCATAATTCACTGTAATATCTGTTATGGATATTAAATAATCACCAGCGCTCGAACACCAAGTTTGCTAAATCGTTGGTTTTTTTGCTGTCCATATTCTCCAGTTGCCTCGAAACTGTTTAAAAAACACAAGGTTCATTTTAACGCACTAAAATTGTAGTTTATCGTCAGACTTTTTATTGGTGAATCTGATTTTGTGACAAACAGCTGGAAGTTTTATAGTGTGCGTGTGTGTAATTATAATATATGTATAAATAAAATATTGAAATACACTTAAAAAGGAAAAACTTATTTATTTTTTTAATACAACCAGCTTTTTATTTTCTCCTGTTAATGTTGAATAGCCGAAAGAAAGAAATCGGGCATAAATGTTTACTTTCTATGGTTTTATACTTTGTGTGTATTTTTTGTTGTTGTTCTTTTGCAGATTATTCAGGTTTACACTCTATGGATGCCTCAGATGATATCCATGGGAGAATTTGTAGAATTAGTTTTAAGGACCTTTGGATTGATTTTTAGCACTCCAGCTGGACATGTAGAAGAATATAAAAGGTCACACAGTGTATTATTACTACATGTACACCTTTCTTTATTAGGAATTCTGACATTTCCTGGCAAATTGCCTGATTTTATACATTCTCTTTTCAGAAAAACACAAAAAATAAGTGATCACAAATACGTTCAGACGTGAGCCAGAAGAAACGACGATGAAAGCACATTAACATAAACTTTCCATGGGAACTACATTCATTTACATAGACACACGACATATTTGATGGGTTTTATTCAATCTTATAAGCTATTAATAGACAATAATGGCATGTCGTTAATTGTCATCAAGCCAGTTCTTGCAATAGAATCGCTTTACTTGGTCTGTGACCCATTTCAGATAAAATTATTGGCTTTAACATCGGTAATGGGTTGGATCTGAGAAAAAAAAAAAAACCTTCACATGCTGAAGTTGATATACAGTCGTTTAACACACATCAGTCAGTGCTATTATCATATAAACCATGAGGGAGCATGATGGGGTCACCGGCTACGTCCTAAACCACATGTAGTAAATATTATGTCAAAATACAACCATACTACCTGTGGTAACTATGGAAAACCTGTAGTGATGGGCTATTTAGTATGCGATTTTGGATGTAGTCAGTGGTCAAATAAAATAAATAAATAAATAAAACATTGTAGGTTAGTGTTAGACTTTAGTACCGTGTCGTGACGTCGCCACGAATTTGAGACGCTGCTTATTTGATTGACAAGCTGTCAAAACACATCATCGTGCTCGTCTACACAGACACTACACGCTCTTAGGAAAAAACAAACAAACAAACAAAAAAACTCTGGTAAAATCTGGAACCCTCAAAAGGTTTCTCCAGAGGGACAACTGAAGAACCCTAAAGAGTTTCAGATTTTACTTTTTTTTTTTCCTTAAGTGCGTGTAGTGTCTGTGTAGACGAGCACGATGATGTGTTTTGGTATCTTGTCGATCTGTGTAGAACCCTACAACTGAGTGGTTCCCTATCAGAAAGGGTTTGGAGTAAGAACCCTTTTAAGAAGCTAAGAACCTTAAACTATCCAAAGAACCCTTTTGTAGCTAGTAAGAGAACAGTAAAACATCAGGCCTCGTGAATGTGGGCTTTTAGAAATTTGTGAGCCGAGATTTTCACACAGTAAAGTAAAAAAAGACTAGAAAGGAAACGGATGCATGTGTGTTTAAACTGCTGTACATCCGGCCGTGGGGTCGTGGAGTCGTAGAGAACGACGTTCTCACTGCTTTAAAACTCGTTTTTAGTTTCTTTTTTTTTAGTGTAGGCTTTACTTTGTTTCCCTGAATGAATAAATCCAATTTTAAAAAAGCTATTTGAGTCTTAAGGTCTGTAGTATCGACTTTTTTGTCCTGTGGTTTTGCCTTTTCCTGCATTTTATTGTTTTATTTACTTATTAATTTATTTCATTTTTATCTGCATTTTATTTCTGTTTGAAATGACTTGATTTTATTGTGCAGCACTTTGGCCGTTGTCTTTTAAATGTGTTGTATAAATAAATGGGACTTGATTTGACACAAAAGAAATACACAAAGTCAGAATATTAAAACCTGCAACAAAAAGTGGCACAAAAAAAAAAAAAAAGCCTCATGGTCAGTTTGGCAAATTCATGCGAGAGCAATAATACGTGTGCTGGATAATTTCTGCCTCTCTCTGTCTTTCTCTGTCTGCCTGCCTCTCTCTGCCTGCCTCTCTCTGCCTGTCTGTCTGCCTGCCTCTCTCTTTCTGTCTGTCTGTCTGCCTGCCTCTCTCTTTCTGTCTGTCTGTCTGTCTGCCTGCCTCTCTCTGTCTGTCTGTCTGCCTGCCTCTCTCTGTCTGTCTGCCTGCCTCTCTCTGTCTGTCTGCCTGTCTGTCTGCCTCTCTCTGTCTGACATTGGTTTGAACATTTTTTGGGGTTTTATTTTTACGTCTGTGGCTAGTGCAATATTATTTCACTAAAAATTCTTCCCTTTTAATAAAAGTCTTATTGTGAACTTGAACTCGGTTAAGACTACATCATGTGCCTGGTATCCTAGCAACATGTGGAAGAGACAAATTAGACATGATCAATGAAAAAGGCCAACTACAGCAAATGCATCGTTGAGTGAACCCGCAATACAAGAGGACCACCGTGAGGACCACCGTGAGGACCACCGTGAGGACCACCGTGAGGTTCTTGAATGATAGAAGTTTTAACACTGGGGTTGGTGAAAATCCAAATAGCAGTTGATGATCTGCCCAAATTGGGTTTTCTGCTAAAGCCTGAACTAGTTCTTGTTTGTGAAGTTCCTCAGGTTCATCTGCATTTCATAGTACCAGCCAGTGCACGGTTTAGGTCCTAACATTAGTACACACAATTGCACAGTTAACATCACATAGCATGATTAGAATTATGATTCTTAATAAGAAATGATTTGGTATAACGCAAGCCTAGGGTTATGCACGGGCCATGAAAGATACCCTCTCCTTTCCCCCCCCCACAAAGCGTCCATGTCTGATTCTCTCCAGCTCTAACTGCAGCGCGCTCAAGTCGGGACGTCCCACATTCGGCTGGGTTTGGACGGCACCATGAGGTCCGCGCGCATCTTGCCCGGTCCCGCGAGCGCGTGCCAGAGCCGATGCTTCTCGCGCGTCTCCGCCGAGGGGAAGCGCGCGCCGCACAGGTGGCACGTGAACGGGATCGGTCCGCTCTCCGCGTGGACGCTCTGGTGAGCAGCGAGGTGCTTCCTCAGGTACGCGTGCCTCCGGAATGTCTTGCCGCAGTAGGGACACGCGAACTCTTCCTCTCCTCCTCCTCCTCCTCCTCCTCCTCCTCCTCGCGCGCACAGATAGCCAGGCGCGGAAGAGTCCGTGTGGTCGTTGGAGCTCGCGCGCAGGTCGAAGCATTTGTCCGCCGCGCCGTAGCGCGTGTCCGCGGGTTGCGCGCTGGCCTGCACGCTCTCCGCGGAGAAAAAGAGGAGCTGGTGCTGATGCTGCTGATGCTGCTGCTGCTTCGCCCTCATGTCGCTCGCGTTCTCCTTCCCTTCCACCGACGCCTTCTCGTGCACCTGAGACCTCTTCCCGCCCTGAGCGTCACCGGCGCCGCGCGGTTTGTGCCAGCGGCGGTGCGACGCCAGATTGGCGGGGCAGCTGAACACCTTGTCGCACTCGGGGCAGCGGTACTCGACCCGGACGATGCGCGAGCACCGGTGCTGCGCCAGAGAAAAGGGGTCCGGGTACTCCTCCTTACAGAGCTGGCAGATGAACTCCCCCAGCGGCTTGGGTTTTCTCGCGGAACCGGACGGCGCCAGCGCGGATTCAGGAGCCTCCTTCTTGATCCGCAGTCCCAGCACCGGAGAGGTGGTGACCTCGTCTTCGAAGGTGAGCTTCCGGGCGGCTTTAGGTTTCCTCACCGGCGGCTTGCTCTTGGCTTCGGACTTCAGGCTCTGCTGAAGTGAGGGCGGGTAGAGGCCGAACTTCATGTCCGCGTGGCTGGCAAGGAGGAGGCGCTCGATGGAGGACACCGGCGCGCTCAGAGGGAACGGAGCGCGCTTCATTCCGGCGCTCATCGGCATGGCAGGGCTGCGGAAATCCTCATCCTCCTCATCCTCCTCCTCATCCTCATCCTCATCAGCACCGAGACCGATGATGCTGCTGCTGATGCTGCTGATGCTGCTGATGCTGCTGATGCTGATGCTGCTGATGCTGACACTCGGCCCGGGCGCGAGAGCCAGGTGTTCGGGCGGCTGCGCGTGCAAGGCGCGTGCGCTCGTCGCATCTGCGCAAGGTGCTCTGACCAGGTCGCGCGCATTCTCCGAGTCCAGCATCTCCGAGTCCAGCATCTCCGAGTCCAGCATCTCCGAGTCCAGCATCTCCGCGCATTCGTGTCGGACTCGGTAAGACGCCCCCGAGGCGCGTTTACTCCGTTTCACCAAAAATCCCCGAGGCATCTTCACTTTCTTTCCTTCTTTTATTCTCTTGCACTACAATCTGCTTTTCTTCCTCAAAAAAAAAAAAAAAGTGTTCGTTTTATATCCGACATTCAAATCTTCTGTTCTCGCGCCAAGTTGCGTGGTGAGCTCAGGAGAGGATGGAGAGGATGGAGAAGGAGGATGGAGAAGGAGGATGGAGAAGGAAGATGGAGAAGGAAGATGGAGAAGGAAGATGGAGAAGGAAGATGGAGAAGGAAGATGGAGAAGGAGGATGGAGAAGGAAGATGGAGAAGGAGGATGGAGAAGGAAGATGGAGAAGGAGGATGGAGGAGGATGCTCGGGCTCGAGCTCGGTATGAAACCTCCTCTGACGCATTCACGCTCCTGGTTTGTTGTTTTATCCTGTGGCTTTTTTCTTTTTCTTTTTTTTTTTTTTTGGTTCCCCCTTCATTTAGTCCCTGTCAATTCCAAACCTTCGACCAATCACAGCGCTGACCGCAAAGAGGAGGCGTGGCTAGTGTTAATTAGCATATCAGATCGCAGATTAATTGCTAATAGACATCAAAGCGCGTCTCTCCCATTTCCCAGTATGTTTATGATCGGACCAGCAGCTTGAACCTGCTGCATCATCATCAGACATTTTCGGGATCAGGGTCCTGATGCAGCTTTATTTCACATCATTAAATTAAGCTTTTAGTGCCAAGACTGAAAACGTTTAAGAAAAAAAAAAAAAACTATTCAAATAAATAAACCGAAATAAGACTCCATTTTAAAAAGTTTAAGACCTTCATTTTTATTATTATTTATTGCTAATAAATTTTTTTTTTACGTATTTCACTTTTCTTTCACTCAGCTCATTCATGTCTAAAACTAATTTTATGTACTTTGTACTTACTTGTGTCCGTTTTAAGTATAAAGTGTTATTAATAATAATAATAAAAACAACTTTACTACTAATACTAACACTACTTCATGTTTTTTATTATTATTAATTATTATTATTATTAAACATAAGGTAACGTCACGCCTAGCTAAGTGTAATGACCCATGACGTATGGTGTCTTAATTATTCCAGTTTATTTATGAATAAGCATTTGTGAAAAAGGACACAGTTGATTTTAGTTTTAGCCGACAATAATTTTTAATAGTAATATAAAGTAATAAGTTGATATCTTGACGTCCTGAATGGAAGTTTAATAAAAGTCTCCTGTGTCTTGGCAGTATATACATGAAATAGTCGTGGTTATTCTCTTGATTAGCCAACGACGTTAAACCGAACACAGCCCAGGACAGAATATAGAACTTCAGGTCTAATTTTCTCCATTGGATTTAGAAGTGAATTTGCCTAAAAAATAAAAAAGGTAATAAACTGTACCTTTCCTCGTCACCCTAAACAGTACATCTTTGGTACCTTTAGTGTGCATCTTTTACCTGGGAAGGTGCATGTAGTGTGATTTTAAAGCTTTACTCTAGAAGCGAATTAAAGGTACAACAAGTGGTCCTTAAGGTCTAATTATGTTTAAAGGGACACTATATTCACATTTCCAGGTAAAAGATACAGACTAAAGCTACAAAAGATGTACCGTTAAGGGTACAGTTCAGTACCTTTCCCCCCCCAGAGAGTGTACGTGTGATGTTCTGTGGTCCCATCTGTGCTCTGAGATGTAATCAGTTCTGTTCACAGATTGTAGGAAAGGACACCGGGGACTGAGGACATGTCTGAGTAACGCATCTTTAATTCCGGTCTCTGTGTGGCCAGTGATGGGAATATCGTTTCCCTCGTTTCCCATGCGGGAGCGTCGCTTATCTCAGGGCAGAGTCTGATCCGAGTCTGATCATCAGGGTCCTGACAGGACTGGGTTCAGAGCCAACTGGTCATGGAAGCGACTCTGAGCTTCTCCTGCATATGCTGGGTCAGTCGGCCCAAAATTCTGGCCCAGGCCTTGCCTCTATCATTTCAGCACGTCTTAGCTAGCATCTAAAACAACACGCGACAAACGGGTACGTCTGTGCGACTGATTTATAGCAAAAATGGTTTAGCAGGGGGAAAGAAATGTCATTTACAAAAATGATCCATGTAAATAAACTCAATGTTCCCCTTTAGCCCAGATGTAGACAAATCAGCCATGCTATGATTTAGTGCATGATGCTAAACTGGAGGCTATAAGCTTCCATTAATTGTTAGCCACATTAGCCTTGTTGCTCCAGTGCAAACCTGTCTTGGATGATCGACAACATTTCAGGCCATTTCGTTACTTTAAGAAAATTCATCAAATGCGTACGCCTAGACTGCGTAGCTGAAGTGAAGGCAGAATTTTGTACCAATCCCACCACCGTACACCGTGAAGCTGCCTGGAGGATGCCGATAAGAGATCAGAGACGCTGTTCTGCTTTATTGTGTTCAGGAGACGGGGGGGAGACAAAAGCACTCGACCCTTTTACACCCCATTCAGGATGCCATTATGCGCCGCTGTGGTTTGGGACGCGTCCCACGACATTAATCTCAGGATAATGGGCGTCAGAATTGACTGTCGTGGACGCGCTGGGCTCGTTTTCATGGACACGTCTATGTGTTGCAGATTTCTTTTAAGACAGAATTATTACAAATGATGATATAAAACTATACAAAAAAAAAACCTGCCATTGTTTCTTTTCTTTTTTTAATATGAAATGAATATATTTTAAATTACCAGATCATTAGAAACACAATAGAACCTGAATAAATAAAACACAGGAACTGAATAAAAGGCCAAACTACTTCAGAAATATTTCATTATGCTAATACAGTTACTAAAAGGATGATGGAAACTTTTATAAATGGTTATTATGAGCTTTTTTTAAATGTCCTCTGTGTGTTCGATTTGCGCTAATGTGTCTGTAAAATAAATAAAAAAATCACAGAAATCTCAAATAAAAGTACTAATTAGATTTTGATTAATTAGGGCCAAGACTCCGACTTGTTCTAAATCAGGTCAGTGTTTAGGGGGGTGACAATTAATCGATCTGATTTAGCATTGATGAAATCAGTGCAATGCAAATGTGCAAGGCGTAAAACATGAAGACCAGCTTTTAAATCCACATGCAATGCAAAATTCAGTAAATGGGCGTCTGAACAAATGTAATTGGGGGGGGGTCGTTAAACTTCCTGCAGCAAAGAAATCAATGATACCAAGAAAAGATATTGGACTTTGTCGCCATCTTCAGGCTATTCAGTGAAGTGCATCTACCAGATTTATAAATCCTGCAATCCCTAAAGCAGGAGGTACAGACGATGAGAAGCACAGACACACTTCCCAACATCACCCAAACACAGGCCTCGAGCCTACCATGGCATATCACATCTTTAATGCACGACCAGGCTGGACATAAAATCGGAAAAATAAATCATTAACCAATTTAACAACCGATAAGAACAAGGCTGCAAACTTCACGTAATCATGACACCAAGCAAACATCACTTCCCACCAGAACAGCTGCATTAATGCTGATAACGTCTCTCTCTCATACTCTCTCTCTCACACACACACTCACACACACACACTCTCTCTCTCTCTCTCACACACACACTCTCTCTCACACACACACACACACACTCTCTCTCTCTCTCACACACACACACACACTCTCTCTCTCACACACACACACACACACACACTCTCTCTCTCTCTCTCTCTCACACACACACTCTCTCTCTCACACACACACACACACACTCTCTCTCACACACACACTCACACACACTCTCTCTCTCTCTCTCTCACACACACACACACTCTCTCTCTCTCTCTCTCTCTCTCACACACACACACACTCTCTCTCTCTCTCTCTCTCTCTCTCTCTCTCTCACACACACACACACACACACACACACACTACCATGTCAGTGTCACTACTGTACTGAGAATAAACCACCACCCAGATAATATCTGCTCAGTGGTGCTCAAACTCTTTCTATTGATGGATGGATGGGGTGGGGGGGTGCCAATACTTTGTGCAGAGCAACAGATGGACTACAGTCATTAAATGTACACCTACAAAGTGACCTGTATGGAGCTGGACCTAATAAAATGGCCACTGAGTTTACTACAGAAACCAGCAGATGTTCTAATCTCTTCTCGCACTATTTATTAGTGTTTTGCTCATTACAAAGTCTGTCAACTCGAGAAACTGTATAATCTTATAAAATCCCATAAAATCTTAATTTTGTTTCTGAAACAGATCAATTTCAAGAACAAGGCTCTCAGTTTACTCTGCATAAAAGAACAGTTTAGCCAAAAATGAATGTATAAATGCATGAATATGCTTTTTTTCCCCTTTCCCCAAATGTAGTGGATCAGCCAATGATGTAGTTTTAGTAATGACACAAACGAGGGGTTAATTCTAGCACAAGCGCTGTTGCTGACATGGCAAATAACTTTTAACTCCACCGTTAAAGGGAGATCATGTGACTACTAAACTTAAATTTAATTGGTTGAATGGTTATTGTTTAAAAGACCACTAGCCTTTCTTTTCCTGGTTAGCATAATGTTTTTCATTATACAGTGTAATAGTTTAGCAATATTAGCCAGCTTAGCTAACGTTAACGTTACCTCTCTAGCAGTAGCTACATAGCCATGTTCACTGGCAAGCTAGCTAGCATTAGCCAAACTATTTTATTGTGTAATTAAATCCATTTAATGGAGCACTATGTCGAGCCATAGACGTTAAAGGAAAACTAGTATTTGTCATATTACAGGTTTTGCAATTAGATGATTAAATTTAACGTAAGCACCGCCCACTTTGACCCAGGGACGACATTGAGGGTTAAATGGATTCATTTGGATGGAAACAGATTCTCTCAGGTGCTGGGAATGAAATCTGTGACGCCTCCCAGATGCACATCTTCTTCTGTACCTTGTGGATTTTTTTTCAGCAACGTGGCTGCAGGTGATTAAGCGTCTCTGGTGGTGCAGATGCAGACGTGCTGCTCGTTTATTGCTAATCTCTTAAACAAAGTGCACAGGAGAGCCGAGCTCCTGCTTCCCCGCTGAACCGCTGCAGCGGCGGGCGAACAGGAAGCTGCAGGCGTCCTGCGGGAGCTAAATGCCCCGGCCATGGGGTTTTTCTTTCTTTCTTTCTGGCGAGAATGCTGTCCCTTTCTCTCGGAAAGGGCAACTCAGCGTGAGCCTCTAGGGCCCCAAGCCCAATCCGATGCCGTGTATAGTGTGTGTGTAGGAGTCACAGATTGGGTCGGTTCTGCTGTCCCAGCGTGGTACCCAACACGGGGGACAGACATCAAAAGGAACCCAGACGGATTCACACCGGAGAGGAGAGGAGACACCGCTATCAACCATATGACAGGAATAAGAGGACTGTGGGCATGCAGGTGCTCTCTCTCTCTCACACACACACACACACACACACACACACATACGCCAAAAGCACAGCGGGAGCCACCAGCATGGACAGAGATGGAGACGGACTTTTCAGTTCACTTTCAATGAAGAGCTCAACAATTAAAGCAGAACAATAAACAAACCTTTATCATTTCATTAACTGTGAAACACATCCTGGATCCTGGTGCCATTCAATGGCTTAAACCCTGTTTACACCTGCTCGTTTTACGCTGAGTATCAATCAGGACAGGGGTTTAGCCTTTATGGTAATCCTTAAACCATGGCCTATGTGTGCTAGCATGAGTCAGTTTTTCAATAGAGACTTCTGTAGCACTTCTAAACGATGCAAATGTAAATGTAAATGTAAATCAGGATTATAATCTGGATCGGGATTATCGTGTCAGGGGAGACCCCGCCTTCCTGTAGTACCGCAATAACAGGAACATGGCGTACGCCAACCTCGTCAGTTTTTCGTGGCTGTGATCTGTGCTGAAAACATAATCCGCGATAAGCCTGCCAGAATGAATTTCAATGTTAGATACCATTTCAGTTTTTATTTAAAAAAAATCACAATTAACTACTGTTAATCCCGAGCATCACTTGCAGCTCAGCCGGTGGAACATGTTTTTCTTATTTCACCCCTAAACTCTGGAACGTTAGGAACGCTCTATAGCTCTATAAGTGTTTAATTTAGTTTATTCATAGCTATTGAATCTTTTATCTTGTTAAATAAACTTTTCATGATTTATAGCACTAACACTATATTTATAATCAGTTCATTAGTGACTGTACATTGTTCTTTAATGTGTTTTACCATAAATACTTTGTTTTGACTTTCTGATCTTTTGTATGTAAAGCACTTTGAGATTTCAAACTCAAAATGAAAAGTGCAATATAAAAAAAAAAGATTCTTCTTCTTCTTCTTCTTCTTATAAATGTTAAATGTAAAAAAAGATCTACTTTTGATCACCTAATGTGAAGTCACACGTTTCTCAAACCTTTTGGTTTTTTTTATGTGGCTGAATCTTAAAGTTCTATTGGGCATATAGTGCACACTATGTAGAGTCTACATCGCTGTAATGTTGTACCCTATGTAGTGAGCATATATAGCGAATATGGGATTTGTCCTAACTGTGTGGTTAGACAGATATTACACAAGTGTATATGCATGTGGTTAAAAAACTTCCAATCCAGGTACAAGACGCATCAAACAACGAGATCAGGCTGTGTGTGTGTGTGTGTGTTGGGTTTTTAAACAAAATGAAACAGGGGCAGTTTTATGAACACAAGTTTCAGGGCAGGATTCGTATCTGAGCTGATTTCGCCGTGACCTGGGTGTGTTTGTGTGCTTCAGCCTGCTGGGACTCATTTCTCTTCTCTGAATCATCAAAGTCATTAAGAGGTGGAGATTAGAAGAAAAAAGGACAAGTGTCCCACTTCACAGCCCAGGACTCATCTGAATTTTGTCATGACTCACACACCTTCTAGACGTCACGCTGCACAAACCTGAGCACGTCTGTCATTTACTGAATTAATTCGTGGAAAATTTTGAAAACAATGCAAATTCAACGTGTGTAATCAGAGCGTGACGCCATCAGAGAGGATATAAATATCCCTGTTTTTCTAGTTATTATGCAGACGGGAAGGTTTTACTCTACTCATGAAGGGTGTGACGATATAACAATAATAACGACATACAGTGATAAGGAAAGTTGAAATAGGCTAGTTATACAGTTAACACTATACCCTGTACCAATATAGCTAATGACATCACACAAAATATATAATATATAATATATATATTTCAAGCTGTGGTGCTTCATTTAAAATCCGCTACATGCAATTGAACTAGCTAGCATGCAGCTGCTAAGCCTTTCATACAGACAATGTAAAGGCATAGAGAGTAAAAATGAGACAAACTCATCAGGAGCACCAACATTTCCCTCAGATGTGTTGATAAACACATCTGTCATGGGGCAGTGGTGGCTCAGTGGTTAGGGCACTGGGCTACTGATCAGAAGGTCGTGGGTTCAAGCTGTCACTGTTGGGCCCTTGAGCAAGGCCCTTAACTCTCCCTGCTCCAGGGGCGCTGTATCATGGCTGACCCTGACCTCTG
>JAOUQW010000002.1:3035012-3045698 GCA_028565825.1 Olivaichthys viedmensis | reverse complement strand
GTTTGTGTGTTCCAGTGGGTGATGTACTTTTGTTTTTGGAGTGTTATAATTTGGTGAGGTCTAATAGTTCTTGTGTCTGGCTGGTCCTGATATAGAACAGTGTTAGTATCTCTCTGTCTCTCTCTCTCTGTCTCTCTCTATCTCTCTCTCTCTCTCTCTGTCTCTCTCTGTTTCTCTCTCTGTCTGTCTCTCTGTTTTTCTGTCTGTCTGTCTCTCTCTCTATCTTTCTTTATCTCTGTCTCTCTCTCTCTTTCTCTATTTCTCTTTCTTTGCTTCTATAATGTGTTGCACGTTTCCTGATCACAGCCGTGGGCTGCGTCCCAAACCGCATAGTATCGCACTATAGTGAGATCAAAGTAGTATAGCATCTATGGATACGTAGTATTTAGTGAGTTGTCTTAGCGAAGCAAAATTAGCGTGTGGTAATTTATCTGGTGGACCAAATGGGACAAAATTACAATATTAATGTTCGTCTTTCAAACAAAATCTTCCATAAATGAGTACTCGATAGTCAGATAAGGCAAGGCCAACTATATTCGCTAATATAGCTAACTAACATGGTCTTAGCGTCCTAAAAGCACCTGTATCGATGTCTTGCTAATCTCCATGTTTGTGACTAGCGTAATATTAACATGCTCTCCATTTGACTCAGCTAGCATCTTAATCTATTGGACTTTGTAGTTGAACTAAAAAAGGTAAAGCTAGCTAACAGTAGCGAGTTTGTTTAGCGATAATACCTGAACCCGCCCACTGAGGTTGATTGACAGATTACCTTACCATAAAAGTCAAACATATATATAATATATTTAATTTTGTCCACTTAGTTTTTTAAAAATAGATTTAGACATGTGGTTTGCACAATGCTAAACTGGAGGCTGTTAGCTACATTAGCGTTGCAACTCTTTACATTTTGTTTTCGGCGAAACTGTTCCTTTAAAGGTGATCCTAATCTACTGAACTCTAAACATTAGCTCTCAGCACTGTGTCATTTGGAGCGTGATTTATAGCTGAATGTTTTTTGGCTCTGCACGGTCCGTTAACCTCGAAAGGTGGAAAATCCTGCATGCAGACGCTACTTCACCTCTGCTTTCGTCTCCGCTTATCTTTAAAAGGCGTGTAAGGACAGAGCTCAGATCGGACGATAACAACGAATCGCAGCTTAGCTTCGACTAACGATTCTCCTTAACCGGTTTTAAATATAGCGTGTCACCCGCGATGGGATCTCAAGTGCTCCGAGCACCTGTGACGGATTTGAGCGGCGCTGAGGAATGCTTTTATGCAGAAATGGCTCATTAGCGTGCTAAGCGGCGACGTGGACGTTCCCGGAGAGCTTTATTTAAAATCAGATCAGACGAGGATGGAGAGAGTTATCATAAAATTGTAAAACGTGTCGAGATGAAGATGCTGTGTGTGCTGGAGGAAATGTTTGAAATAAGTGGAAGCACGTGGCGTGACTCAAACTAGTATCATTAGCAAGCAGCGTTTAGCTTTCCTGCTTGTGGCTACGTCCCAAATCACATACTACTACACTAAATAATATTTACACTACACAGCCTACGCTAAATCATTGGTCGCATTGTAACTTTTTAGCGCTGCACATGTGACACTTGCTAATTCACTAATTATTGCTAGTTTATCAGCTTATCAGTAAGACGGAACCCTGACTAGCGCTGCTGTTTTTCCGCTACTGAACACAAGAAGACTACTGTTCACTCATTAACATAGCAAGTTAGCTCACTAAGGCTGACTAGCAAGTTAGCCACATAAGCTAGCTGCGTAAGCTGTGTGGTAGTGCTACGTTAGCGAAACCACAGAACGACTTTCTGCCAACACAAATGTGACTGTTGGCTACGACAATACACTCCAGTACTTTTATAGCACTGACCACAGATTATCAGTCATAAGTAGCTGATTGGACGTTAAAATCTGTTTTTGTACTGATTCTTTTCGTTTCTTGCCTTTTCCGTGTTTGTAGACGTTAAGTAAAAACAGAATTGAAGTTGTAGTTTTTGGGGATTTTAATTGCAGCCCTGCTGTTTTTCTGGTCCTAAATGTTGTAAAAAAAAAAACTTGTCGTCTATCGTTTAAATATCGGGATAAGATATTTAAACGATAGACGACAAGTTTTTTTCTTATCTCCTTGCTCAGAGCCACAGTTTGGTTGCCATGGTGCGGTGAACTGAATTATGGCATTGCCTATAATGAGAAGGACACGTACGATGCACGTAAGACAGGTCTAAAGGGTTTTAGCTCTGGCGTATCTTGCTGATTTTCTGAAGCAGTACAGCTCATCCCGAGCGCTTCACTCAGCTGAGGCAGGTCTGCTGTTAATCCCGAGCATCACTCACAGCTCAGCCGGTGGAACATGTTCTTCTTATAATCACCCCTAAACTCTGGAACAGTGCTCCAGAGAACGTTAGGAACGCTCTATAGCTCTATATGGGTTTTAAAATCCGGATTAAATACATACTTGTTTAATTTAGCATATTCATAGCTATTGGGTCTTTTTTATCTTGTTAAATAAACTTTTCATGATTTATAGCACTAACACTATATTTATATTCATTAATTAGTGCTTGTACATTGTTCTTTAATGTGCTTTATCATAAACACTTTGTTTTGACTTTCTGATCTTTTATATGTAAAGCACTTTAAGATTTTGAACTCAAAGTAATATTAACACTGTTAATATCTTATTTACAAGGTTTAATTTGATAAAAGAGGATCGTTTTGAGTGATGCTTTGTCCTTTTTTGCTCTTCAGGTCAGAAATGCTTGCACGTGGTGGCCGTGCACGGGTTTCTCTCATTGGTCGAGAGCCTCGTCTCTCTCGGAGCGGACATCAACGAACAGGTAACAAACAAAACAGTGGTTTATTCCTCGACATTATTGAACGTTTAAATGCACCTCAATGTGCTTTATGAATAATTTGATTTTAAATAATAGGGTCAAATAAATAGTTGTTGCATTAATAAAAAACATTTCATATCAAGCAGCAAAAAAAGCTAAACACATTTATAATATTTTAATAAAAAAAGTAGCTTCCCTACGTTTCCCATGTTTCACCTTTTGGGATGATCCTGAACGTCTCTTTTCCTGCATGTGTGTTCTCAGGAGCAGTGTAACGGCAGGACGGCTCTCCACTTAGCCGTGGACCTGCAGAACCTCGAGCTGGTGAAGCTCCTGATTAGCAGAGGTGCCGACGTGAACAGCTTAACGTACGGCGGTCACTCGGCGTATCATCTCACACACGGCCGCCACAACACCGACATCCAGGAGTCGCTGCATGACGTCACGGCTTACGACCTCCGCGATCTGCCCGAGAGCGAGAGCGAGGAGAGCGAATACGAATCCGACGATGAGGTGTGTGTGTGTGATAATTTTTGACCCTAATGTTAGTGTATTTACGGCAGCGCTGCTACTCTGGTAATTACGGTAGTTAATTTATTAGTCTTTATAGCTTGGCTCTAACAAAAAACAATAAAAGCCACATTAGAAGAAATTAGAATTATAATATTCGGCGTTATCATTTTGACAAACAGAAAGCAGACAGAATTTAAGAAAGTTCGCCTCGTAGTCCGGGAATTACTCGCGCAATCAGTTTTCCAGTTTCCAGTTTTTCAGTTTCCTTGTTTCTCCTCTCCACAGTACGATGACATTAAAATGATGGGGCAGAAATAGACAAGTGCGTCGGTGGTTCTGAAAGTCGAAGATGATCAGGGAAAAAAAACTGTCCATTCCTGTGAAGGAGACCTGGGGAAAGGCTACAGCAGGACACGCTGAGATAAACGTGAACCTGAGCAGCCGGGAAACAGAACTGAGGACGGCGTGAAGCAAACGCGCAGGAGGAAAAGATGGACAGAAAAACAGGAGAGAAGACGAAAGGCGTGCCGATGTCGTATTTTAATATCATGATATTTCCATAACATTATATCACGGTTTACGATAGTATCGCTCTATTGAATTCGGAAAAAGGACACGCCTTTCGATTACGTCCAAAATAAGGACACTTGGAGGACGGCCGGAACCGATTATCGGCACGTGCCTGTGGGGTCTGTGATGGACCGAGGCTCCTTTCCCTGCAGTACTCGTTGTAATAAAGTGTAATATATTGTGTATACAGATAGATTTATTTTTATAAATGTGTATACAGAAGTGAGAGGGGGAAATGTAAATATGATTCTTTTATTTTGTTGGAAATCCCAACATTCTGAAATGCTAAATTAAAACTCCTTAATTGCACAGTACGTGTCGTTCCTCATTCCTCTTTACTGGTGGGGGGGGGAGTGTAACTGGAGCCAGATGGCCTTTTTTTTTTTTTTGTTATTTATGGCTGTGGAGAAGTGTGTGTGTGTGTGTGTGTGTGTGTGTGTTCTCGAGCTTCAATCAGCTGAGAAAGACTGGAATTTCCTGTGGGGGATGAGACGCTCGAGATTGGCAATGCTAAAAATTCCGTCCGAGTCATTTGTCCTGCCGAAATTCCAGATACGAGACGCTTCATGGAAAAACTCTGTTCTGCGAATCGGAACGTGACATGATTAGTCAGATGCTGTGCCACAGTGATGCCAGATTTTAGCCTCAATGCGGAACTCGGGCACTAGACACTACTACAGATTAACTACCAGTGTGTCCTACAGTGTCAAAGTTCATGTCTTGGCTGATTGCTAATGTAGCTAACAAGTAATGTAAACTTATAGCCACCAGTTTAGCATCGTGGTTTCTCTCAAATTTTAGGTTAATTATGTAAATTATTATAAAAAAAATTCTTTGGCCAAACTATTGGTTTAAAGTTCGGGTGAGGGCTGGGGTTCGCTTCAGACATGTGGGAGAGTTCCTTCATCGTGGCTTTGTCTAGCGTGACCTGTTTTCACGTTAGCATCACTGGAGGAGATGTGTCAAATTGATCATCTATTAAGTAAAGCACATCGCGGCTCTTTGCCATGTACGCTGTGCGATAGCCGTGCCGCTTGGAATTGTGGGAGGAGGAAATTCTGCGACTGCATTAAAATGCACCATTTTATTTCAGGGTTTACAAATTAATCACGAGTTAACGTGAAAAGCCAATTAAATCTGCACTTCTGTACCTGTAAGACATGTTTTCTGAGTTTAAATCATGCAACTCGGTTAACAACGAGGAAGATCTCAAACTTCACTGACTTCCTTTTACAGTCAGTGAGCACAAAGGAGTGGAAATTCACATAAAATGTTTTTATTTATTCATTTTTATAAAGACAATATGCAAACTTAAAGTAAAAATCTGCCTTACTGTACACCTTTAGCACAAACAAACTAAATTAAAATAAAAGTTTCAAGTCAGGATTCACAGAATCAAGCAAATAAAACAGCCCATTATTATAAACACTGAAATGATCAGACCATAAAAAAGCAAATCATTTTCAGTTTAACGAAGCTCTTTGTGCAGATCTGATGTGCTCATGTCTTCACTGCATTTGGAAATATTTGTATTTAAGCAGCCTGAAGAATGAAGCAGTCAATATGCAACACACACACACACACGGTTGTGAATTCCACAATTGCAGTAACTTTTGGAATGCAACAATATTTGGCCAAATATTGGTTTGGCCAGAAATAAAAATGTACACAGGGTTCCCCTTTAACCTGCATGTAGTCCATCAGTTAATCGTGTGAAATTTTCTTCTTTAGTTTGTTGCTGATGAGTAATAGAAGCTTATAACCTTCAGTTTAGCACTGAATCTGCATGTCTGAGGATTAGTCCACACTAACACACGGGTGAATTTGAAATCTTTTCTCCGTTTTGCTTTTCATTCACACTGAAACTGTTTTTTTGACCACCGAAAACGCATCTTTTCGAATGCAAAGTAACATCATTTATACATCTTCATAAAATAAAACAAATAATGACTCTACAAATCAAATGTGAACTATATTAGTATTAAAATAACTTCTAACATACAAACTTCGCCTTCAAACCTTAGACCACGCCCCCCACCTGAGTCTGATGTCTTTAGGCCATGTCCCCACCTGAGTCTGATGTCTTTAGGCCATGCCCCCACCTGAGTCTGATGTCTTTAGGCCATGCCCCCACCTGAGTCTGATGTGCTACACCTGGGGTAAAGCGGGAAACTGTGTACATTAATACATTCCAGGAATGCAGTCGTTCATTTTGGAATATAACAAGCGTATCATTTGTTTGAGGAAATAAGCAGCGTGTGGTTGTAAATTCCAACAATGGTGTCACTTTTGGGATATGACAATGTTCGATCATTTGTTTAAGCAAATACACAGACACACACACACTGTACCTGACACTGATACTGCTGTTTATCTGCGTATTGTCCGCGTAACAAGCGTGTTTTCAGCCCTTGGTAACTTCCTTTTACAGTAAACGCAGACGGAAAGGTGATGCGTGTGGTTTTGCTGATTTAAATACAAATCTGAGAGATTGGCACGGGGCTGTACCTCCGTCTCAGGCTCTAGCGTCACTCTCCTGAGAAAACTCTCACACTCATGCAAATCTCAGAGTCATAACTCTCCCTCTGTCTCTGGAGTGCACAAAGTCACCCCGACACACACACACACACACACACAGAGACAGAGAGAGAAACACAAAAAACGCAAGACGCTCCGATGATTCAGCGTGATCCGAGAAATGGCAGTCGGAAAATCCGTCTCTCTCTCTCTCTCTCTCTCTGAGCTTTTCATCGGGGATTTATCACATTTTATTCACCGGACCCTCGACTCTATGCAAATACAGGACACACGGGAAAATCTGAGGTGATGATGTGGAACATGTTTCATTTACATCTCAAGGAGGGTGAAAAATCCGGAGATGAAAATACAGAGCGTGAGAATGTACACGTTTATAAAGTCCTCCAGCAGTTATCAATACATATTTACTTTCAGACAGATAGATGGATACTTTGATCATATATAAAGATGGATAGACAGAAACGGAGACAGTCGGAGAGACAGACAGACAGATAGATATAGACATATTCTAACAGACAGACAGACAATATAGATATAGATAGACAGATCTACAAACAGATAGAGACAGAGACAAATACTTAGATGGACAGATCTGCACATACAGATAAGTTAAATCTAAAGACAGTGAGACAGACAGATAGACAAAAAGACAGAAATAAGAGAGACAGACAGACAGACAGATAAAAAGACAGACAGCTAGATACATAGACAAAAGGACAGGCAGACAGAAAAAAGACAGATAGATGGACATACAGACAAAAAGACAGACAGATCGAGAGAGAGAGCTCCTTTACTGATGTTGTGAGGGGAAACTGCAGTGTTCAGAAGGAGTGATAAACACACAGAGACTCAGTGATAAAGGAATCTGTATCACCTGAGGAATATTCTGTATTAGTTCTTAATAACTGGTTAATAAAACCCTATAAACCAGGACACCGACGGCCTCGTCTCTAAACGCACTTCAGTGAACATGTTCATGAAAATGAGACGGAACGAGAGAGTAAGGGTGCAGAGTTGAAGCCCTCTGTATAGGTTTTAATGTACAGTTGTGCAGGCGTGAGGAAACTCGGCGCGCTCGGCACCAACACACAGGAAGTCGCATGTTGCTGCAATAACCCACTCCTCAGAAAACGTTGAGTAAGCGGCGGATTTCGTAAACGCTTAGCAACAATAGGTTGGGAATATTTACTGACGTTATAATGCCGTCTCCTGAGAAATGTGTTAAATAGGACAGCTAAAAAAAAGAAAAGCCCAACAGATTTTCAAAAACAGTTCCATTTTATTGAGGAGTTGCATGAGAAAACAAAATAAACAGCAGAGAGCGGCGCAGAGGGCGACCTGAATACTGAGGATATGACGTAGTGCTTCCCACAATCGCGCTCGCAAATTAACGCCTTCAGCACCGAGAGCGTTCGTTCTCAATCACGCTCAGAGAGCGCCACGAGATGGACATCGATCTCAGACTGCGACAAAATCCTGAGAGGAAATAAAACCACAGAAAAACAATATACAATGATGTATTGCTGCCTCCATTAAGGCCTCTTACACACTTAATGCAAACTGAACTCGGTAAAAGTACGCACTTAACGCAAAAGTGAAGCCAGTGAAAATGTGCACTTAGCACTAAGTGTGTATTTGTACTGAGCGCTCTTTTGCGTTAAGTGCGTATTTAACACGAAGCTTGCTTTTTGCGCTTAGTTTAAATAGTCAGTAAGCTCACGTTTGCATTAAGTGCGTAGTTTTATTGTTAGGTGTGTAGTTTTATCGTTAAGTGTGCAGTTTTATCGTTAGGTGTGTAGTTTTATTGTTAAGTGTGTAGTTTTATTGTTAAGTGCGTAGTTTTATTGTCAGGTGTGTAGTTTTATTGTTAGGTGCGTAGTTTTATTGTTAAGTGCGTAGTTTTATTGTTAGGTGCGTAGTTTTGTAGTTTTATTGTTAGGTGCGTAGTTTTATTGTTAGGTGCGTATTGTTAGGTGCGTAGTTTTATTGTTAAGTGCGTAGTTTTATTGTCAGGTGCGTAGTTTTATTGTTAGGTGTGAAGTTTTATTGTTAAGTGCATAGTTTTATTGTTAGGTGTGTAGTTTTATTGTTAGGTGCGTAGTTTTATTGTTAGGTGCGTAGTTTTATTGTTAAGTGTGTAGTTTTATTGTTAAGTGTGTAGTTTTATTGTTAAGTGCATAGTTTTATTGTTAAGTGTGTAGTTTTATTGTTAGGTGCGTAGTTTTATTGTTAGGTGTGAAGTTTTATTGTTAAATGCATAGTTTTATTGTTAAGTGCGTAGTTTTATTGTTAAGTGCATAGTTTTATTGTTAAGTGTGTAGTTTTATTGTTAGGTGCGTAGTTTTATTGTTAAGTGTGTAGTTTTATTGTTAAGTGCGTAGTTTTATTGTTAAGTGTGTAGTTTTATTGTTAGGTTTGCAGTTAGCGTATAAGAATCCTGACCAAGGAACACAGAGAGACTAAACCCATGTGACCACGAGCTCCATGTTCCAGATAAAAGAGCTTTAACTTTACACTATTTCATTACACACTCATCTGAATGCTACATTAATAAACCCACTCACCGCTCGCACTGCATTATGGGTAACACACACATGGAGAATAACGCTGTATGAACACAGTGCATTATGGGTAATACACACACCATAGCAGCATATGAACACTCCAATAGCAATTAACCACCATCAATTAAAAATAGATATGTTTGGGGCGGAGCCTATTTGACTCACCTGAACATGGGCTCCTCTGTGGTGATCACGCCCACCTCCAGCTCTGAGGGCTTAAAGTCAATGGACAGAACTGTAGACAGGCAGCTGATTGCAGTCTATTGGATCAAAAACAAACTCTATTCAGGATTTTTAATAAAAAAAGAACCGCAGACCAAGGCATGAACATTATAGCGGTACATTATAGCGGTACGATATAGCGTTACATTATAGTACGTTATAGCGGTACATTATAGCGGTACATTATAGTACGTTATATCGGTACATTATTGTACGTTATAGCGGTACATTATAGTACATAATAGCGGTACATTGCCGTGGTTCATTATAGTACGGTTTAGCTGTGCATTGTAGTACATTATAGCGGTACATTATAGTACATTGTAGCGGTACATTATAGTACATTATAGCGGTATATTATAAAGGTACATTATTGCGGTATGTCATAGCGGTACATTATTGTAGTACGTTATCGTGGTATGTTATAGCGGTACATTATAGTACGTTATCGTAGTACATTACATTATCGTGGTACGTTATTGTAGTACATTGTCGTAGTATATTATCACGGTACGTTATCGCGGTATGTTATTGTAGTATGCTTTCGTAGTACATTATCGTGGTACATTACATTATCGCAGTACGTTATTGTAGTACATTATCGTGGTACGTTATTGTAGTACATTGTCGCACTACATTATCGCGGTTAATTACATTAATGCGGTACATTACATTATCGCGGTACGTTATCGTAGTACATTGTCGCGGTACATTATCGCGGTACGTTATCGTAGTACATTGTCGCGGTACGTTATCGCGGTTAATTACATTATTGCGGTACATTGCATTATCGCGGTACGTTATCGTAGTACGTTATCATGGTACATTATCGCAATGACTGTGATGGCCACCACACCGAAATACAGATATATCGTCACACCTGTATGGCATATGGAGGCCATTTTTACCTCTATGGTCTGCTCGAAGGTCCAGTCTAACTTCTTCTTGACCTTTTTCTCCAGGAAGCTGGTGGCCTCCGTCTGTTTGACGCCGGTGGCGGTGGCTTTAAAGCCGCAGTAATAACCGGCGGGATCGCACTTATAGACCTGCGGCCCACATTCATCATCCACCCCGACCACGATCATACCTGAAACAGAGATACACAACACAAATCTGACAATTTACACACACCTCCAACACCAGTCAGACATTTGGACACACTAGACTGAATATCACAATGTCTTTCAGACAATGAAAAATATATAAATATATCAGGCCTCTGGTTGAAATTAGTTTCTAAGACAAATGTAAATAGTGAAGTTAACGCCCAGGTTTACATTTATTTCTGAATTTAAATGTAGTTTTTACTTAAAACCAGTCGTTTATGATTTAGAGCGTTAGGAGAAGCAGAACACAAGTGACTCGGTCTATTTGGGAAGTTTAAGAAAAGGCTCCTGGGTGAAGCTCCCTCATGAAGCTGGTTGAGAAGA
>JAOUQW010000002.1:2957168-2975044 GCA_028565825.1 Olivaichthys viedmensis | reverse complement strand
CTGTGTGCTCAAAACAGTCCTGAAGTGCTGAGATGGCCCCCTCGGGCCAGGTTCTCACCTGCTTCAGAACCGGTTTGGCACGTTTGAGCAGTGATCTGTATGCTGGAATTAGCAATACAGAGATGTGGTCCGAGCAGCCGAGGTGGGGTCGGGGTGTAGCCTTGTATGCACCATGGATGTTAGTGTAAACTAGGTCCAGTGTGTTTGCTCCACGGGTCACGAAATTCACATGTTGGTAGAATGTAGGCAGTACTGACTTCAGGTTAACATGGTTGAAGTCCCCTGTGACAATGAAAAATCCGTCGGGGTAGCAGTCTGTAGATTGCTGATAGCCCCATAGAATTCATTCAGTGCTTCCCTCACGTTAGCGCCGGGTGGAATGTACACTGCGACAATGAGTATCATGGTAAACTCTCTGGGGAGGTAGTATGGCCAGCACTTTACAGTCATAAACTCCACCAGCGTCGAGCAGTAACTCAAGACTACTACAGCATTCCTGCACCATTCGTTGTTAATGTAAACACACAGGCCACCACCGCAAGTCTAACCGGACAGTGCTGCTATCCTGTCGGCACGATGAGTGGTTAGCCCGACAAGCTGAATGGCCCCATCCTGAATGCTGTCATTGAGCCATGTCTCAGTAAAAAAACAAAAACACAGCAATCCCTGAGTTCTTTAGCTGAAGCCCAAGGTAGTCCAGTTTATTGTCGAGAGCGGACATTGGAGAGAAGGACGGATGGTAGGGCTGGGCGGCTAGAGTTAGCCTTTAGCTTAGCACGGATGCCCGCCCGCTTTCTGCGCTTCCACTTCCTCATGCACCGCTTTCGGTGTCCCCTCCCCCGGTCGACGGTATCAGGCAATGCCGCAGTCCCGAGGCCCGGCTCTCATAGAATTCCGAAGTCGCGTAGCTCCTCCAACAGTTCATGGTTACAAAGAGTAAAGTTTTGTTTTCCGATGTCCACCGATGTTTCTGATGAACATTACAAGTAAAATTATCTATTGAAAACAGGCTACAAGTAACAAAAGCACAATTTATTCTTGACCCGGAGTGGCCGCTGCGTGCTACCGCGCCACCATCTTGTCCTTACATTTTCCTTACAGATTCCTTCTCTTATATAGCTCTTGCTGTCCTTTCTGCCCTTCCACCTGTTCTTCACGTAGCTCCTTTCATCCCTTTCTCTATGCAGCTCATTTTATCTCTCTTTTATGTACCTCCCTCCATCTCTGTCACAGTCAACCCCGACCCCGCCTACGCATGCACTTCCACTCCGCACCACCGGAGTTCTCCCTCACCTGAATATTGACTGTTTGCTGCACACACCTGACCATCATCACTTCCTCATTACCACAGTGTTTATAAACCTGTAGACATTGCGAAGTCTTGCCATTTCCTAGTTGATTTGTTTTCTGTTTGAAATCTCCGGTTTTGATTTGTGTTTGTTTTCTGGTTTCCGTTTTTCGCTTTGCCTTTTGGATTTGGTTGCTATATGGACTGATTACCTGGACTTTGATCTATTTGCCTGTTTTATGACTACGGATCCCTGTATTCAATAAAGCTCTGTGCTTGGCTTCTACCTGTGCTTCCCGTGTTCTCCATTACAATCCCCTTCTCTGAGGCACCCCCATTTCATTCCTCTCTGTATTCAGGGCATGGTTGGATAACCCCATCTCTCTCTCTGACACACACATATCTTTTCCAGTGGCTTTGCATAGTTCGTCTCCCACAAGTTGCTACCTAGGAACGACATGGACAGATTACTCATCTGTTTATCAGTAACGCACAGGAATCTGAGATATTCAGCACAATTGCTGAATTTCATTGGGCAGTTCCTGATTTCACAATACATATATTTGAGTAAATACAGAATAATGCAATTACAGTAGAGGGTATTACATTTGTTCACTGAGTCTATGAACTAACCAGACTTTCCAGGACTGAAGACACATGACTGCCATACGGGGGATATTTTTATGCAACAATTTCCATGCAGTGTTAATGACATTTGCATTGATCAGATAGCTGTCAGATCTTAGTTCAGCGCCATCGTTCAAACACAACAGAAGGGGTTTGAGGATAACTCTGCTATTTCGTAATACTGCAGATCATATAATATGCCTCATCACTCATGTGCTAATCTTTGTACCATGTTCCTCGAGTTCCGCAACGACATCTAGTCACCAGAAAATGTTATATTGAAATTGAATATAGCTGATCCGCTTGTTTACAGTGGCTCCCATTGTTTGTCTGTGAGCAGCAATTCTCTCCTATTCTGTCCTGTTGCTCTTAGCTAGCTAGCTAAGATTTAGCACGTAACAAATGACAATCAGACATCTGGTTTAATGAATTTCTTAATGAAGATGGGCAGTGAAGAATGAATTTGTGTCTGACCTCTCGAGGGTTGTGTTACAGTCATTTGATTAGCTGAATAAAAGCTTGCTCATTTCCAAACTAGCTGTGCTTGACATGGCTGCTAACTGGTTCATGCTAAAAGCCAACCTCCACGGTGTGGTTGTGTTATGACTAACTAGCCATTTACCAAAACACACATGAATTTCAGTTTGAGACACTTCTGTGTTTTGCTTTTGACTGATACGGCTGCGTTTCACAAGAAAAGAAGCGGCACTAATTCCACAACGTCTTAGCATGTAGCTACACATGTAACTCCAGGAAGCACTTGGTTACGGCTCCTGTCTCTTCAGGTTAACAGAGCCTCATTTGGAGGAAAAGAGCAAGCCATAACTCAGTACTGAGTTAAAGTGGGAGAAGAGATGAAACGTTTGTTTCTAGGTTGAGACCCCTTAGATTCTCACTGTGCTCAGTCTATGTTCTTATGCACTAAATCTCTCTTTTCCGATTTTAAGCATTTATTACATAGAATGAATTAAATAAATGACATCTACTAGGTACACAAAGAAACTGTACATAAAAGCATGACTCTAGAGTAACATTACTCTAACTCAGAGTTTCGTGGTGGCATTGCATGGGGTTTGTGAGATTGTGATGAAAACGTCAATCTCAAAGAAAATTAAAGTAATCAAAATGTAACACTTTACTCTGACTTTATATGTAAAAATGAGACAGAATTAGCTGACTGAAACCATTGTTGAATATAATGTAATCAACAGGGTTATCCCGCCACAGTTTAACGTAGGTTATAGCTGGCTAAATCATGCTTCATATGGGGCTAAAACATATTAATATTTCAAGCCCTGTAAAATCACTCAAAATGGAGAGACACATTGTCAGTAAAAATAAAAATCGAAGGCACGTAAAAGAGAGGAAAGATGAGTAAATACAGCAAGGTGTATATAATGATCTAATGAAAGTATGAAGCCAGCTTTCTTGAAAAACCATTTGGAACCAAAACATGCAAATCTGGCCTTAAAACCAGTTTAATACAAAACGCCTGTTTGCATTTTAAACAATGCAATAATGTAAGTATTCTAAAAATGGAAGAATTATTGTCTTACAGATTAGAAAATATCTCAAATCCGATCCAATACAGTATTTTAGGCCGATATCTGTCCAATGCCAATACTCAGTATTGTCTCAGTGAATTCTTAGTCAAGATCACAGAAATTTCTTATTTATTTATTTATTTAACAGAAGAGTTAAAAGGAGGGGAGAGAAAAGGAAAAGGAAAATGAGAACAAGGAAAAGTTTCAAATAAACTAATAACAGTAATGAAGTAGTGTCCTCCAAAGCTATTTTGAAAAAATCACCCATCCTATGTTGCATAAAAAGATTTTTTCTTTTCTTGCAGGATTTTAGTTTTACTGGAAAAACACAGGGTCTATAGTTGTGTCCCAAATGCTAAAATTCATGTCTTGATAGCGTTCTTACTAGAACGTCAGCCATTTTAAGAAACGTCCCAAACACAATCTTCGTTTCTAGAACGCATAGAACTTTTTCACAGTCGTTATTTACCAGTGTTCATATGATTATTCTTGAATATAAGAAGCATATATATTACCCATAATGCACTGTGAATGGAGAAATGACTGTGTAATGCGTAAAGCTAGCTAATCTGCAACATACAGGTCTGTTTAGCATCAGGCTTTAGCTGAGTGTGTTTTAAAGTGCTATCTGCTACACTTGGTCAGTTAGCTAGCAGGCTATTTGCTAGCTACCAAAATAAGCAACAATTTACAACCTATTTAGTTATGACATTTTCTTTTCTCGAGAATGCTTCTCTTTCTCATGGCGTATCTATGTACAGTTTTTTACTGTTACTTGTTGGAATAAATTCTAGTGAGAAGTCGTTTGTCGAACACTCGCATTTCGGATACACCCCGTATCTGTCACAGGTGTTTCCTTACTCATACAGCTCAGGTGAGATCTGAGTAATCGCTCCTTCTGATCCGCCCACACAGCACTCAAAGAATGACTGGAATTTCAGTTCATGCCTCAGAGCAGCGTGCTTGCTTGAGATGCTTTTCGTCACTTCACTTCTGCGTAAACAAGGCTGTTTTACATCTTACTGAACTCAATTACACTTCAAAGGGGTGTGTACAGTGTTGCCAAACCCTTCGCACTGAAAAAAGTCGCCAAATATGAAAACATTTTTACTGCACGGAACATGACCTGAGAGCACGAACTCAGCGTTCAGCACTACTCAGTGATTGATGGAATACAAAATTACATTGCTTGGCTGGGGAAAAGTTTGTGTCGGGGTTCAACAAATACTTGTAGATGTTGTGGATGTTTAACCCATTGGACAAATGCAAGTAGTGTTTTGTAAAAGAAAATAGATAAAATAGCTCCTTGTCACAAAAGTTTTTTATGGCTACCGCCACGCTATGTCCCGGGAATTTTCAGGAACACAAATTTTTCATAGAGAGTATCATACACAATAAATCTGAAATTGATTTGTCAGCTTTTCATTGGTCCTTTAGATGTCAACTGCTATCGGTAGATAGAGGTTTTTGCCCACATTACATACATGAAAATGTTTTTCATTGGACAGCGACGATATGAATATATGTGCAAGATTTAAAAGAGTATTATACAGTAATGAGAGTAAATACAGCAGACAAGAGCTAGTTACAGTGCTCTCTCTCTCTCTCTCTCTCTCTCTCTCTCTCTCTCTCTCATTCCTACAGTTGAGACACTGGTGTATCATTTTCCTTCAAGAAAACTCAACAGGTTTTAGGGCACAAACAAATGTATTTCCTCAACCCGTTTTGCGGGGTTCCCTCTTTGAGTACAAGGAAAGAACGAATCCTCACTGTGGAACTTCCTTTAAATCTGTCAGCCTACACACAACTCAGCACCAGTTCCAGGAAAGTCTTGTTTGCCATCAGATAAAGAGAAAAAAACAGAATTTGCAGTTTCACATCCAGTGGAATAATCATGTTATAGGATATGACAATTATTATAGGTTTTGTGAACTAACTCCTATCAAATAAATAAATCCCTTTAAAAGTTATCATTGTACCTGGACAGAAATCATGCTGACAAAAATTAAAAAGATATGGGTGGGCTTTTCTTTTCTTTTTTTCAGTACTCGTGAATAACTATTGAACTCAGTGGTGTGAAACGATTTTCTTTTAGTGTGTTATAACACAGAAGGGTGAGGCTACTCACACACTGAGACATTTAGAGAAGTTAGAGTTGCTTGGTGTGTTAAAAATGATCAATATATAGTACAGATATATACAGTACATTACATGTTGTTAAGTGAAACATTTGAAACCTTTTTATTTTAAAGGTATTTCGATCAAAATGATTTGGCTGACACAGATTGAAGACGCAGCTGCAGACTTCTGTACAAGACTTTTCTTTTCGGTCCACTTTTGTATGAGTTTGTATGGAGGGCAGAAAAGATTTGAGATGTTCTTCTGTGGCACTGCATGTGAATGTTCTGGATCAGTTTCAAAGATTCCCCTTCAAAATGATGACTGTGATGAATTTATAATGTAAAAAATGGAGTTGTACTGTAATAAAATGTCTTAACCCACACATGGCGCTCAGTTTTATTTTTGCTCTGTTACAATTGCAATGTTTTTTCATTCATATTTGTACGCGGCATCAGACGGCCTCTTTGGGGAAATATGACATTAAAAGCTCTTCATATTTATTAATTTATTTCAAAGTGTTTATACAAATAGGATGATGCAATATTATAAATCATTGCATTAAATTTTTATTTTTTTTTAAGTGTAAAGATACAATTTTATTAATATACAAATAGCTTTTTGTGTTTTTTATTTATTTTTATTTTTTTTACTTTTTTGTTAAATCTTACTACCACTATTTAAATGTAAAAAAAATAAAAATAAAAATACTTCTTATTTTTAATTTCTAATTTCATTCATTCTAACTCTCCAATTCTCAGTCTGGGTGTGTTTTTAAAAAAAAAAAAAAAAAAAAAAAAAAAAAAATCCACATTAAAGTGCACTTGTTTGGCCTATTCTTAATTCTTACGTCTTTTATCTTGTTGTTAAATATGCTTTTTTCATGATTTGCAATAATTCTCAGAAATTTATGCTCAACTCGTTAATAATTTATAGATTGTTTCATTCTTTTAATTGAATTTATTTCTTTTGCTTTATTATTATTAAATATTATTATTACTATCATTATTTATTCTGGGTGTCGATTCTCCTCGGTCACTGCTAGGCGCTGGTATTAAAAAAAAAAAAGATATACCGCCCGTTTGACCCACCCATCAACTTGTAACAACGATTTCTATTGGGTAACATCTCTGTCAATCAGGGGCGTTATCCTAGCGTTCTCGCTTCCTATTGGCTGTTGCCTCTGTCAATCATAAGACTGACCTTTTTTTTTTTTTTTTAAAGCCACTCAGCCGCGCGTGCATGCTAAGCAGAACGGCAGCGGACTAGCAAGATGGCGGTGGCTGTGCGCGCGTTGCAGGACCAGCTCGAAAAAGCGAAGGAGAGCTTGAAGAACGTGGACGAAAACATAAAGAAATTGACCGGCAGAGACCCGAACGAGTTACGGTAACAAAAAAACAAACAAAAACAAACCCGCTCTCTGTTGTGCGTGGATAGCAACGAGACCCCTTTTTAGCTTGAGGCTAACTGACGAAGCGTAGCTACGCGACGGAAGGCGTGTAAGCGCGTTAGCCTAGCAAGGTTAGCTTAGCATGCTAATTTCACCGCGTCTCCGCCTGATTTCAGGCCGGGGTTGCAGTTCAGACCATGCAGGCTATAACTACCTTTTAATAATTAATAATAATTATTAATAATAATTAATAATAAGATGCCTAAATGGCTCGTTATTGGACATTACAGTGCACACTACGTAGTGCACACTTGTAGTGCACACTTGCAGGAAGTCGCCATGTTTCTTATCATGGTTGCTCCATGGCGAAAGGAGTGAAGTTGGTTAATACGTCACAAGTTTCTTTTGGCGTCCTGTGCATTAATCAGGACCAAAGCCAATGGTTTAATTATAATAACTACATTTAATTTCCATGTGTGTTATAGTTATGTAGTGTGTGTGTGTGTTTTATGTGTTTATGTATAATGCATTTTAACTCCAGGTCTCTTTTTCCACTAGGATTAACAGTGACATTTCTTGTCCATGCTCCTGGTTTTTGTGCGCGTATGATCTAACAGTCATGATGTTTTTTTAAATAATACCTTTTTCTGCAGACCCGGTCAGACCAGACGGCTTTCCGTCACAGGCCCAGGTGGAGGTAGAGGCCGAGGAATCAACATACTGAGGTACAGTTTGATTTCACGCTTCCTCTGAGTGACGGCGTAAACTAATTAACGGTTTATATATCGTGTAATTTAACGTGACGTGTTTGCGTTTGAAGGCGTGGACTCTCCGAAGGCGGTGGAGGACCCCCAGCCAAACAGAGGGACATAGAAGGGGCACTGTTGAGGTATACGAGTTGGAGCAAGTCGTTTTGCTGTACTATGGTGGTTTTGCATGTACGTTTCATGTTCGACATCTCCGTGTTTTTGTTTTGAGCAGTGCAGCGTGATTAAACGGTTGGTGTTGAATGTCAAAGAACATTTTTTTATTATAGTATTCAACCCTTTTTAAAAAAATAATAAAATCTTTAAACAGGCTGGCGGGGGATCAGCGAGCCAGGAGAGATTCACGGCATGACAGCGACGCTGAGGAGGACGATGATGTCAAAAAAGTAAGAGCACTAACATTGCTGAATAAGCTAATTATTAAGGATTATTCTGCAGCAATTACTTCCTTATTAATATAAATTATTTAATTAAACTAAATACTATTGTGTTTGTCAAGTGCCTATATAACAAATGTACTTATTATACACGCACATGGCAAATCAACAGTAATTCATTTAATTGGTTAGATCGAATTACTAAATTTTGTTTTCTGAATTTTAGATTGATTCATAAGGGCTCGCGTCGCACTTTACGACCCGAACGAAACGAAAGTGCCGAATGTGTAAAGTTCACACTTCAATCGGTTTCTGCTGCGTGTCACTAGACGCGTACACACACTACATTTCCAACTCGTTGCTTGTGTAAAAATAAAAGCGGATGGAAGTGCTAGTCATTCTGTGAAGCTTGTTTGACCAATCAGCAACCTAGTAGGATAAACCCCGCCCATTTTAACTACACATAACACTTCCACTTGTATAAATCACACTTATTTCTGTTATTCTATAATGTGTATGTATATTTTAACGTCTTTAATCTTGTCTGCGAAAGGCGGGTGTGCCTGCAGGTTTTTATTCCGGCCGAATAGAAGTCACGCCGGCTTTTTGCAGATATTTGAGACCCTGGTTTGATGCTACTGTATTTTTGTTGATCCTTTGTGCGTCTTGTGCTCGATAAAGACATATTTAGATCCTGTGGAATGTGTGCAAGTCCTTTTCTGAGGACCAAATGTCCCCATAATGATAAATTTACTTTTTTTTTAGGCTAACTGTGGTTAGGCAGAAGTGTGCACGTAGCGTTATTTAGCGACAGTAATGCACAATAAAATAAACCAACCGTTTCTCTTTGCAGCCAGCGTTGCAGTCATCAGTAGTCGCTACCTCCAAAGAACGCACACGTCGAGATCTTATTCAAGATCAGACCATGGATGAGAGAGGAAAACAAAGGTAGCAGGCGCTCTGTCATTTCTCATGTTTTATCTTTCTGATGTTGCATTTCTCTACACTTCAACATTGTATTTTATCTCTTTGTTTTAAGAAATGGCAGGTTACACACACGCATGCCTGAAAGCTGTCCGTCTCACATACACAGCGTTTTACACACACTGACTGCACCACCGAGTGCTTGCCGTTTTATGCTGGCATTAAAAATAAACTGCATTAGAAAATAAGGTTTTTAGCGGTTACATTAAAAGAACATGATTACAGCTTAGCCCTGTATCTTTTTGAAAAATAGGCCTTGAAATGATTAAATGGGCAGGCTTTATGAATTAGTGTAAATAAAATGTATATTTAAATGCACAATTAAAGCATAAAATAAACATGTCCAGGCTACAACAACAGGAAACACAGATTTATACAAAATGGCAGGTTCACCTGTTCCGTTATGCAGTCACACTGTACGCTTTACATCATGTTTCATATGATTATAAATTATATATAAATCCACTTTGTTCGTCTTTGTTTTTTTTCTTTATAAAGTCGAGTTGACTCTCATTTCCTGTTTTGCTTGCAGAAATCGCCGCATGTTTGGCCTGTTGATGGGAACGCTACAGAAATTTAAGCAGGAGTCGACCGTGTCCACAGAGAGGGTAGGATTTATTTATTTTAGAAAGCATAATATTATTTCTGAATTATGATACTTGGCTTGAAAAGTGAGCTCCGCAGTTCAATCGTAGCGTTCGATCAAAAGGGGTTTGAAACGGGGACGAAAGGTTTTTAACCACTTCTTAAAAATCTACTTTTCTTTTTCCCCCTCCAGCTGAAAAGACGTCAGGAGATTGAGCAGAAGCTGGAAGTTCAGGCAGAACAAGAGCGCAAGAAGGTGGAGAGCGCGAGACGCGAGCTGTTCGAGGAGAGACGAGCCAAGCAGACGGAGCTCAAGCTTCTGGAACATAAAGTGGAGCTGGCTCAGCTGGTAATCGCCTACCTGATCCATCCTAGTTTACCTAAATTGGGATTTTATAAGCCCTCCTGTCATGTTCAGTACTCGGCAGTGCTGCGTCTCGCTGCCGCGGGCTCCCTCTAAAGATTTTAGAGCAGTACGACTAACATCTAGTTTAAAATCTCAGATGTTTATATTGATTAGAGAAATTGAGCCAGTTTGTCATCATGATGGAACGTTAAGTGTTCATTTTATTTTTATTATTATGTATTTTTATAAATTTTTTCCCAGCAAGAGGAGTGGAACGCACACAACGCCAAGATTATAAAGTTCATTCGCACGAAGACCAAGCCTCCGCTCTTCTACCTGCCGGGCCGCATGTGTTCAGCCACCCAGAAGCTCTTGGACGAGTCCCAGAAAAAAATGAACGGTAATTTCTTTTTCATTTATTTATTTATTTCAAATTAATTAATTTATTTATTTATTTAAAAAAATTCTAATACACATTTATAACGGTGCATACAGTGAGATTCGGTGACCGTCAAACTTAAAAACTCCAAAAGCTTTTTAGTTTAGAGATATGGGTAATAATAAGTCATGCTTGGACTTTTTAGCTCTTTAATAAAAAATTTAAAACTGATGTCGTTGTCTGTAAGACCGTGTGATATTCAGTGAGCAGATTTAATAGATTTGTCCGTGAAGGTGTTTCAGCCATTCATGTCTGCTATTAAGAGTATAAAGGTGACTAGACGATTTTTTTTTGTTCTCTAGAATTTATTTCTTCACATTTTAAAGACAAGCTGAAATCAGAAATAACCTTTTTACCTCGTTAGTTCATGTGCTTCATCAGATTGGAGACGATTCATCTGCACCGATCACTTAAAACATTAAATTCTTGTCCGTGATCTTTCATTTAAGTGCAGCAACGTTTTCCCGCCTCTAAACGGCCCCTGATTTATTGATGACGTCATGGTAGAATTGTGGGCGGGACAAAACTATATAACCAATCATTTTATGTCATGTTTCACCTCAAACCTTGGGTCACATGAGTCATTTATATATTTCTACCAGTTTATTACTTACTATATCTAAAGCATCTCAAAAAGTGGAAACATGGATGGATTTAAAAAAGAAAGATGTATTTAGCACAAAATTCTCATATATTAATAATTCTAATCCTCTTATTTTAAAACTTTAATGCTCTTAAACTTGTTAGAGTTATGATACGGTCGTTCTAATCTGTGTACGCGCTCCTTCACCGCTGTTTTCTAGATGTGATCGTACAAACTTGATATCTGAGAAATTTGAATGCCCTCGGCTCACGAAATCCGCTGGCATGTAAAACTGCTAAAGATGGAGGAGGTATAAAGGCACAGCATGAGCACGTTAGAGAGAATATCACATTCAGAAAGGGGGATGCAAACTTTTGCACTCAACTGTATTTGGAATATACTTTTTAAAGACGGAGCTTCCGACGGGCAAAATTATTATTTAACAATGACACTTCGTTAGATTTATTGTGTGCACTCTAAAACTAATTTACCACATTTACAGCTGCTTCTTTATTTATTTATTTTTCTTTTCTTTCTGCAGACATGTTTGACGAGAGGCACGAGGCGTTCGCCGAGCACCTGAACAAGATGGAGGCTCGTCCGAGGCGTCAGTCTCTGCGTGCCGGAAAAAGGGACACGGAGAACGCTGAAGAGCAGAAGAAAGAAGAGGAAGATGAAGAGGAGGGTAAGCAGAAGGAAAGGCTGACAGGTAAACGACATGATGTGGAGATGGAGGAGGAGGAGGATGAGGAGGAAGAAATAGAAGAGAGGGAGGAGAGTTCAGAGGTCAGGGAGAGGGAAGGAGAGGGGGAGGGGGAGCAGAAGCAGCAGCAGGTGGTGGAGGAGGAGGAGGAAGTGATGGAGAAGGATGAGGGAAAGGTCAAGAGAGAGGAGGAGGAAGAAAAGGCGCCAGCAGAGGCTAAAGAGGTAGAGGAGAAAATGGAGGTGGAGACAGTAGTGAGGGATTTAGAGGGGGAGCGAGAAGAGCAGCAGTTGAAGGAGGAGCAGGAAAAGAGTCCAGTGGTAGAAGAGGTAGGTAATGAGAGTAGAGAAGAGGGGGAGAAAGAGAAGGAGAAGGAACAAGGGAAGGAAACCCATCAGGAAGCCATCGAGTCCCAGAAACCCTCTGAAAACAACATGGAAGTCCAAGCGGATGAATGTAAAGATCCTCCCGCTGAAGTTTCCTCTCAATCCACAACGGAAAAGGACACCACACAGCCAGGGGGCGCTCTCGAGCCCCAAACTGTCTCCGAACAACCAACAGTGGAGGCAAAGCAACCCCAGGAAGTAGTCACGGCGCCACAGGAAGCTGAGGGGGAAGTGGACGAGGCACGAGGTCGAGTCAAAACGAAGCCGACGCAGAGCAGAAGCCAGAGCAGCAGCTCCTCCACGAGCTCCTCATCTAGTTCCTCGTCCAGCGGCTCCAGCTCGTCCTCCAGCAGCTCCGGCAGCTCTTCGTCGGGCTCGTCTTCCTCATCGTCGAGCTCTCGATCCCGCAGCAGAGAGCAACGCAAGAGGAATTCAGAGCGGAGGAAGAGCGACAAGAGTCAAAAGACGAGTAAAAGCAGCGGCGGGCACAAAGAGAGAAAAGAGAGATCCAAAGAGAAGGACAGGAAGAGGACCAGTCCGGAGGAGAGCAGGTCAGGAAAACGGCCGCCACGCACCGAACGAGGCCGAAAGTCAGACAGAAAAGAGAAGAGGCGTTAAAGAAAGAGAACGTCTGCTCTTCATTTTCTCACTTTTGGATAAAAATTTAAAAAAAGGCAAGACGGTGTGTGTGTGAGAATCGTGTGTGTATCGTGGCCTTACGCTTCGACTTCCTGGTCTTGTTTTTAAATCAGTACTGCATACCTGGTTCTTTTTGTTTGTGTCTTTTAATTCTGGCATATAATAATAATAAAAAAAAATTCTGGCTTCCTGTGCTTGCGCTTGTAATTTTTAGCGTTTCTAAATTCTGATTTTAAATGAATGATGCAAAGCACGGCAAATATTTCAGCCCTGTTATCCGATATCTAACTCCCAGAACATGTGAGAATCAGCCATGATGACTTTCTCGTACTGAAAAATGAGCTTTTTGTTTGTTTGCCGTTTGTCACGGTCATGTCGTAGAGTTGGTGATCTTGTTTTGGCTACGTGGGCAGGTGTTGGTTTTCAGCTTTCTGTAAATGCGGCTGCTGTGGCGAGTGAAGTGGAACAGTGCTGATTTATTTTGGAGAAAGTCGCTGACCTTTTGTATGAATGAAACATAACCATTTGTTGGGGGCAAGTTAAATAAAAATGCAAAATAAAACCTTTTTGTTTTGATTATTTGAATCAAGTAAAAAAAAAAAAATTTACACTCCACGTTACGTTACATCCAAACTGAGCACAAAGCAACAGCACTAATACAAGTGTCATTATCCTTTAGCGCTCATCTTTATAACTGGTGGTCACTACTCCCAGAAGTAGTCCCAGACCTCCACTGGTACCCGTTAAGCCATTTTAAGTACCTTTCCATCTATATTCCACCTCTGTTTATTCATAAAGCCATTATTAGTAAAATTGCATCCATATATCGCCTGCGTTGCACTGAAAGGTCAATATCTAGTTTCTGGGTTTAAATGTACATGAAATTAAACAAAAATCCACTTTTAAGACACAAGTTTATTGTGTGTGTGGACCTGAATCCTGTCTTTCCAAGATCAGAATGTACCTGAATTATTTCTGCACTATAAGGTATCACTCTTAAACACGATGAGACCTGTAATACACTTTAAGGCTTATAATGATTTATATAGGGTCAATAATAATGCCTGTAATACTCTATAAGGCCTATGGAGCATTTTAGATGCGATTATAAGACCAATTATAACGCGTGTAATGCATTACAAGACCATTAATAATGCCTGTAATACCACCTTATATAATGCACCAAAAGGACTCTAGTAACACCTATAATATATCACCTATAATACACTTTAATGCATATAATACACTATAACGCCTATAATAACTCCTATAATACACTATAACTCCTGTAATGCATATAATACACTAATGCCTATTATAACTGCCATACACTATAACGCCTATAACACTATCAGGTGTATAATAACACATCATTAATAGCCTTTAAATATTGTATGATGCACTATAAGGCCTGTAATAACGTGTGTAATACACTATGCTATTTATGTAGGCTTAATAGTTCATTGAAGGTGTTATGGGTTTTAAAGTGTATTATAGGCCTTATAAAGTATTATAGGTGTTATGAAGGGCCTTATTAAGTATTGTGCCTGTTATAAGCGGTCTTGTTAGCGCTTATCTTAGGCCTTATAGCATATTATAGGTGTTATTGAACTTCCAGTGGAGCAGAGAAAACGGACTATCGATGGCATTGTTGCACAAAATCTGTAATAACGTATATGTACCTGCATAAGCAGATATCTATAATTTCCTATGTAGTCAGGCAGTTGATATTTAAAGACTGTTGGTGGATGTTAAAGTGCAGATTAAAATGTCCACCGTCTGCTATTATTAGACTTGGGTTAATATTCCTGTTTCAGCCTTTGTCCAATGATTAATAGAGCTTTCTACAACATCCTGATATATGCTGATAAATGTTAGGGAAGAATATTCTTATATTACACTGTAATAGCAGGAAATACCTCATGTAAGTGTAAGACGAGATGAACAAAAGCCTTTGAAGCTGTAAGAGCATTGATTTTAGGTACTTTGTGTCACGTTCATGAAGTTTTCTTGCTCTCCACATGGTGGCAATAGAGCCACAGGTGAAAATGGTGACAACTTGCCGATGTTGTGTCCCACTCACAGGCTTTAAAAAAAAGATTTTATAGCAATACCAATGTATCATTTATTATAAATCCACAATCTGTTTTCTCTTCATCTGAGTGATGATCAATATAAACAGTCCTAATGGAAACGAAGCCCCAAAAGTCGTTTCCCCTGCTCAGGAGTTCTCCTGATTACAGGTGTGTGTGTGTGTGTGTGTGTGTGTGTGTGTAAATAAGAGCTGGAGGAAATGGGATGCCACTAACGTCACGTTTCTGCTTCACATTTACAAACACCACTGATTTTTAATGAACACTTTTTATTTCAGCTTAAAATGAGCTGAACATCATCTCTATAACAGACACAGACATTTAGAACCCAGTGAGAGTCTCAGGTGTTCTAGAACGTTTCAGTCATTACACTGTAACAGTCTCAGGTGTTCTAGAACGTTCCAATCATTACACTGTAACAGTCTCAGCTGTTCTAGGACGTTCCAATCATTACACTGTAACAGTCTCAGCTGTTCTAGGACGTTCCAATCATTGCACTGTAACAGTCTCAGGTGTTCTAGAACGTTCCAATCATTGCACTGTAGCAGTCTCAGGTGTTCTAGAACGTTCCAATCATTACACTGTAACAGTCTCAACTGTTCTAGAATATTTCAGTCATTGCACTGTGACAGTCTCTGATGTTCTAGAATGTTCCAATCGTTACACTGTAACAGTCTCAGGTGTTCTAGAATGTTCCAATCATTGCATTGTAGCAGTCTCAGCTGTTCTAGAACGTTCCAATCATTGCACTGTAACAGTCTCAGGTGTTCTAGAACGTTCCAATCATTACACTGTAACAGTCTCAGCTGTTCTAGAACGTGCCAATCATTGCACTGTAACAGTCTCAGCTGTTGTAGAACGTTCCAAGCATTACACTGTAGCAGTCTCAGCTGTTCTAGAATATTTCAGTCATTGCATTGTGACAGTCTCTGATGTTCTAGAATGTTCCAATCGTTACACTGTAACAGTGTGGAGTTGTAAATTCTAAACTTGACATTTTAGAAGCCTGAAGGTCAGAATGAACACTTACTGCTCTAATGTGCTCTGTGTAGGGCCTAGGGAGCAGGGAGGCATTTGGAACACAGCCCGGGAAACTAAGACACTGAAAACACAGCGTACAGATGTAGAACACACACTTGTGGTTATTTCGCCTTGTTATTCTCAGATTAAAATGAACATCTCTGTATTAATAACAGGAGTTTTAAACATGGTTATTCACGCTCATGAGAGTCGTGCACATAGAGTGTCATGCTGGAGAAATGAGTAAAAGGGTAAAATCGGTTATTTAGATCCGAATAGAACATTACACGATTAACTTCAGATTCTGATAGCGAGTGTGAAAAGCGTCTGGAGGCATGAATGGTGCAGATGAGGAATGGTGAAAAAAAGGATTATTGCGAGTTTCTTTAAGCTTCCGGCAGTCTTTTTTACTCACATAACAAACGCACACTCTGTGTGGATACTGTCGAGTCCAAACGTCTTCAGATCACCAGCTAACACAATATTTTCCTCAGTTGAACCTTATTATTTAAGAATCCATTATTTAACACAGACATCCATAGTTTCCATGTATGAGATTATGTGAATATCCTGTTCACACACCATTCCCGCCATTATTATTTTTTATACTTTATTCAAATGCCAACACAGACGCTCCTAACACACATCCTGCGTTCCATTCAGGGGGCAGCTGCCTAGGTAGGGTGTGATTTTTACACTTACACTCTGGCCCACCAGCATCCAACCAATCAGGACAAGGAGATGTGGATGTGTTTTAGGGGCGTGGCTTTGGAGGGCACAGTGATTCAAAACAGCCAGCTTCAGCTAAAAATCACTGACTATACCTTTAAGGGTTGTTGCCTGTTCTTATGTACTTCAAAAATATCAGTGTGTACCAGATATTACTTGTAGCTTAGCTATTAATAATAATAATAATAATAATAATAATAATAAGGTGTTCTGGATATGAATGTTATTGTATATATCATTCTGCACACATTAAACATTTCTTTTACAGCTTCCTGCATACGTTCGATGTGAAATCGCAGTGCCGCATCATATTCCAGTCGTTTTTATAAATTGCTCTGAAGTTTATATCATTGAGGAGATCGATTGGAAACTTTTGAGCAGCAGTGCAAAGTGAGCAGTCAGCTTTCCTCCGCCTCATTAGCGCTGTGTGTGTGTGTGTGTGATGAAGCAGAATGATGAAGATCTCCTATTGATCCTCTCTGCAGCAGGACGAGCGATGGATTATCAGCGCTCTGAGGGAGATTTCGGCCTGCCACGTTTGTCTCATGTCGGCTCTAGGCTTTCCACTCCTGCTTTTAATGCGCCCTTGTGGACGTTCTTCTTCACCGCTGAGGAAGTGTGGATCTGCTACATCACACTCGCAGCACAACAGGAGGAGGAGTGTGTAGCGGAGGGCTTTTTAACAGGAACACGCTAGACCTCGGCTGTGAGCACAATGTAGCTGATGTCATTTGCACTGAGTCTCCTTCACACTCTGTAAGAGTCATATCGGCACGTTAGCACGCTAGCACGCTAACTAGCAAGCAGGCTAAAGAAACGGCTCCGTCATCATGTACAGATGAAGGACTCGGAGCAGGAATCCGAACACATACAGTGAATATTTGAGCTTTTGAAATAGGAAGCATTTTTATTTGCTCCTGTTTACACTTATAAAACAGCTTCACCCACCATTTAAACAAACAAAAAAAGAAAGGTCAAATGATAGCAATGCTTTCTGGGTAAATTGTAGTCCAGAAGACTCGATCCTCATCTAGCGTTCATCTAATCAACGTGAAGCTGATATAGTGAACAAACAGCCCTTAAGATGGCGATGGAAAATAAGAACCGGGCCGAGCGGCGCGCCTGTTTTTAAGCCGTTTGTATCACTTCCTGAAGGCGCTCTCGTGCCATGAATACAATTATGGGGATCTAGATCTACATCCGGATTTCTGTAAAGCTGCTTTGTGACAATGTCCATTGTTAAAAGCGCTATACAAAT
>JAOUQW010000002.1:2907549-2922973 GCA_028565825.1 Olivaichthys viedmensis | reverse complement strand
TTTCACATAGAAACTAGTTTTGGATTTGTTGAACACTTTTCTTGGTCACTGCATAATTCCAGATGTGTTATTTCATGTCTTCATTATTATTCTACACTAGGAGAAAATAGTACAAATGAAGAAACAACCCTTCGATGAGCAGGGGTGCACAAACTTTTGACTGGTTGTGTATTTACAAATAATCAATGAAATTAAGATTAAACGTAAAGAACGTAAATGTAGAGAAAAAACTTTGGGTAGAAAGAAAAAAAAGAAAGAAAAACTGCACTTTTGAAAGATTTAGCTGTCAGACTTTTGGCCTGTAGTGTGTGTGTGTGTGTGGTCACACACTTTTCTGGCTTGTGGTAATGGAGAATAATAGAAAAAAACTTAACTGTATTTAAAAACTCTGTAATTTCCGAATGCTGATTTGTGTTTTTCTCGCCCCCACAGAATGATTCCCCCGACGAGCAAAAGCTTCCTGGTGAACAATCTGGCGGCGGGGACGCAGTACGATCTTTGTGTCCTCGCCATTTACGACGACGCCGTCACGTCCCTCACGGCCACGCGCGTCGTCGGCTGTGTCCAGTTCACCACCGAGTCCGAGTACCTCCGCTGCCACTTCATGCAGTCGCAGTTCCTCGGCGGAACCATGATCCTGATCATCGGCAGCGTCATCGTGGTGTCTGTCCTCATCTTCATCATCATCCTCATGATCCGCTACAAAGTGTGCATGAGCAGCGACCGCACCAAGGGCACTGCCGTCACCGGGGTGCAGTCCGACACCACCGTCAGTTCCTCGCCCAATAAAGACGGCGCTGTGGCTTCCGAAGTGTGCGGAGACGACTGCCAGAAAAGCTCCGCCCCCTTCCCAGATTCTCTCACTCAGTCGTCAGAGACTTCTCTCCCCGATTGCTCCACCGAGACCTCCGTAGTGAGCCAGAATTGGGACACGGGAGGGTCTTCGGGAGGGTCCATAAAGCCCAAACGGAGACCGGCTCCAAAGCCGGAGGAGAAATCAGAGCCGCTGCTCGGCGCCGAGACTCACAACACCAACCGTAACAACTCCAAAACGCCACTTCTGCCCGTTCCTCCTTTGGGTCCCGCGCCCTTGCTGCCTTCTCGCTTCAGAGACACTCCCATCCTGAGGAGGGCGCCGCCGCCTCGTCCCTCTGTATCAAAATATCTGACACTGCCGCCGGAGGGAATGCGGGCAACACGCAGGTACTCACTGAACGAGGACTTATCCAAACACCACTGCTACATTGGCAGGAAGCCGGCGAACACGCGGTGTAAGCGGAGCGTTTCCATGAACGGCATACTCGCCAAAATGGACCACCCGGATTTAGACAAAGGGGCGTATTCCAGTTCGGAGTGGATCCTCGAGAGCACAGTGTGAACAAAAGTTAGCGTCCAACATCATGAATGTGTGTGTGCAATTCTACTGGTCTCACGTTTTTCAATTTGTAAGAATTCGCATGAGGTGGTGTGTAACGTTACGGTTGTTAGCAGTTGGCGCTTCGTAGCTTTAACGCTTTACAGCCCCATTTATGTGAAAACCTCTCACTTAAACTCTGCAGAATTCCTGCAAATTTGGGCGCGAGATCAGGTTGGTGTCTGTGTGTGTGTTTGTATTTGTGTGTGTGTGTGTGAGTGTGCGTGTGCATTCGTACACATTCGCATGTGAGTTTTCCCTCTTTTTCTTTTTTCGTCCTCAACATTTTTTGTTGGCTTTTTTTTTATTTATTTTTTTATTCCAAGTTCTCTGAAAGCCCGTGGATAAAAAAAGGACGTTTGCTTGCCTTGAGGAAATTTCCTCTCTCTGCTCATCGCGCTGACAAACAAAAAAAAACACACGTCAGTGCCTTTCCTAAGAAACGAGATGTGGCCGATCGAGGACGATATTTCACTGGACCGAGGGTTCTTTCACACAAAAAGCCTTTGTACTCAAAAGGAAATAACATTTTCCTGTCCTTCATACAACAGAGACACTAAGAAAAGGAAAAAAAGACGAATTAAAGACACAAACGAAAACTCTGACCTGTTATTAAATTGATATTTTTTAAAGAAAAAAAAATAACAACATTTTTTTGTTTTTCTTTTCAGTGACATTGCTATTGCCTTTATTCGAAGGCACAAAAAAATTAAAAAGAATCCGTGTACAGAAAGACAACATCTACTGTGTTGGTATGTTGTGTAAAATAAAAAAAAATGTAAAAAAAGGAAACAACTACACATGAATGGTGGTGTTATAAAGAACAAACATCGTTACTGTCGGGTCCAAAAATCAGAGTCCAGGACCTGCCACGAGATGTTTTTAATTTTTTATCAGTTATCAATCGATTCTTTATTATTTAATATCACAATATTATCATAATTATACAACTTGTGAACTAAAAATGTTAAAAGGTTTAGTCTTAATTTCTTCAGTTCACGAAATTTTAGCCAGCTTGCACTTAGTCAATTTGAAAGAAAGAACCTCCAAAAAAATGGAGCCCCAAAATCCCCAATTACCACAGATGAAAGTCTAAGGGCAGCTGTCGAACTCCATCAATAAGTGTTTAAAATCTTACCAAAGCTGCTCGTATGGACTTTTATCTTTTATCTGTAACTTTCTAAAAGTAAAAAGTAGTTCCGGTTACTTTTACACTTTCCTGAAGGTTTTGTGATATCCATGCGCCATCAGAGCCACACAACTAGAACCTTTAAGGGTTCCCCCAGAGGGACAAGCCAAAGAACCATTTAGGGTTCAAGATTGAAACTTTTTTAAATTGCTTTCATCAGTAGGATGAGACCGACATGAGAGGAAGTCCTACCAAAGCTGTTCTTATGGTAAAAGGTAAAAAGTAGTTCCGGTTACTTTTATACTTTCCTGAAGGTTTTGTGATATCCATGCGCCATCAGAGCCACACAACTACCTTTCTAAAAGGGTTCTACTTGGAACGCTCTCTAATAAGGAAACACTGTTGAAAGGTTCTACATAGAACCTTTAAGGGTTCCCCCCAGAAGGACAAGCCGAAGAACCATTAAGGGTTCAAGATTGAACCTTTTTTCTTAGAATGTAGGCTATGGGATGCTTTCATCAAAGCTGTTCTATGGTAAAAAGTGAAAAGTAGTTCCGGTTACTTTTACGCTTTCCTGAAGGTTTTGCGGTATCCATACGCCATCAGAAACACACAACTACACTGCCCATTTTGTACATAGTCACTAATTCTTCCCTCTGAAAAAGTAGTCCCATCTCTAAAAGAACTACAGATTTAGAGCTTCATTTATATACAAACACCTTTAACTGAAGAATTCACTGAAAGCTTTCTACAAAAATATGCAGCATGTTTAAAATAAACGAATATTGACGGAGTTTAACAGCTGCCCTTAGACTTCTATCATTAGTGAGTTAGGAGTAAACAGGTTTTCTGTTGGTTTCTCAGTGCAGGGAAACGTGTGCAAATTCTTGTCCGTGGTAACCACCCACACACACACACACACACACACAAACACACTACAGATGCAGTGGACAGAGGATAAAAAAAAGCAGTATTCCTTCAAAATGAGTGATTTTTGACTTGAACAGACCAGAAGGGTTAAAGAATAAAAAAGAAAAGAGAGCGTGATGGTGGACACACAGGGTCCAAATGTTCGTTTTTACACTGATGCCCTTTTTCTCACTGAGCATGATGACAATTAAAGAGGAAGAAAGAAAATTAAGGAAGACAAAGATCTACACAATGTCCATTTACCCCAAATGTAGTCGCTCAGGCAAGACATGTTTGCTTTGCTTCCTTGGTTTTGCATTGAAGGCTAATGTTGCTAACAAGTAAGGGAAGCTTATAGCCTCCAGTTTAGCATCGTGCACTAAATCTGCAGGTCTAAATCATCACACAGTCGCCTCAAAAGACAAACATTCAAATCAAATGTGAACCGTTTTATCATTGGATTTTTGGCCGGACTGTTTCTTTAAGCGGACAGGAGGACGGTGCATTGATAAGGCAAGGTCAGAATACAGCGTTATCACACGACTGTCACATTGTTCATGACTTTATATTTGGCTCCTCAGAAAAAGAAACATAACAGATTGAACCAGAAAAGGGAGGAAACAAGACAAAGATGTCTGCAGCAGTGGATGTAGAGCTAAAAGTCGAAAGCAGCGCGGTTTATCAGCTTACACACATCTGATACTTTTCAATAACTGGTCACATGTTGGGACACGACGTCCTTCATTTCTCCAGCGCCAGCGTCTTTTAGAATCCCCCTCAGACGTGCAATGGTTTATCCTAATCCATAAAATCAGGACATCCGCTTGCTGGTTTTGTTCTCGATTGGCTCGCGTAATCCTCAGCCTTCGGGAGTTTTGCAGTCTGATTTCATTTCGATATGGAAGTCGACCCTTATTAAAGTGGCTGTCCTGCAGGACGAAGCTCCACGTCGGCCTCAGAGCATCGCCGCTTCTCGGTTCCTTGAGTGAGAAAGGTGCGGTTCTTCTTCTGTAAAACTAGAGCGATCAGCGAGCATCATTTCCTGTTATCATCATATCCTGTTCCTGTTATTGTCCTACTGCCTGGTGCATTAATGTAATGTTTTGTACATGGATCAGTTTTTATTCACCATCTTTGTTGGTGACTTTTTGGATCTTTTGGTTCCAGTATGTCAAAGCACAACCAGTCTGCGCCTGCGTTCACACGAGCAAGCGACAAAGCGACAGGCGACCGTGTAAGTGTGCGACACGGAGCCGTGATTCCGGCAGGAAGCGACATTTGAATTGAGATTTGTCGCTTTACCGCGTCATACCTCATTTGCATAGAATTAAGAAAATCTCAATTGTCGCTCTGTAGCTGTCGCCGGGATCACGGCTCCGCGTCGCACACTTACATAGATATAGACCTTGATAAGTATCATTTTAAAAGAAACAAACTAAAATGGAGGTGTTTTATGACATTTTTACTCATGACGAGGCACAAAATTAGTTCCATAGCCTAAAATAAATCAATGCACAAAAGCGTTTATTAGCCTGCACAGCAGAAAGGTCAACAGACTCTATTGCTCTTTGAATACAGCACATAACCAGACAATCAGCGTGCATTTTGTTTACATGCTCATGAAGTGACATAAAGATTAAACAAAAATGGGGTGAGAATGAATGGCGCTCATTTTTAAAGTAATAGTGTGGTAAACAATTCACAATGTATCCAAATGTAGTCGATCAGCTGAGACATGTTCGGTCTCTGACGTGTTTTATTTTTGGACTGAAGCTACAAGGCTAATGCTAATGGCTAATAAAGCTTATGGCCTCCAGTTTATCTGGGGTGAAGGGAACCCGTTTATTTAACCCGCAGGTGTAGAGGGTCGGAACAGAGTGATAGTAATCCTATAGGAATAAGGAAGAGTGACGTTAATGCAGCTTTTTTAAAGGATTAAAGATATTAAGGCTCATATAGAAGATGTGTTGATAATTCGTGTAGGATTGTGATTGGATGGCGTAATCCTCGGCCTTTGGAGTTTCGATGTGCGTTTAAAAAAAAACAACCAAAAAACCCCACACGCACAAACATCGGGGATTAGCGCAGGAAAGTCCGAAGAGCTTTGACATCTGGATATGTCGTTGTCTCTGGGATTAAATGTGATTTTTTTATTTTGTATACAACTGACAGACTGAATCAGAATCAGCTCTTAAAACCTCCCAAAAGCCTGATTTCCAGTTCAGTGAGTCAGTAAATCAAGTTTTTGCATGACGTCGCTCATGCTGTGTACTCATAAAGCTGTTTACTCTGAAGGCTTGAGGCCGGATGAAAAGCGCCATGCTGGTCTTTTCAGCCAAAACAGGTACACATTTAGAATCAGTTTTCCAGAACCAGCTTAAGCTTAATCTTACAATAATACGTATTTGCAATCGGGAATCATCAACTGCTATTGAAATTCAACAAGAAGACGGAGATTAATCCATGCCTGGCTCTTAAACGCCCAACCAGGAATCTTAGTTTATGGCACTGTGTATTTCAAATTGAATCAAATTGAGTAAATTAAGTAAAACATACACGTTTAAATGTTTACGATTCCGTGTCCTACTTTTACTTACTTTAAGTCTATCGAAACCTTTCTAAATGTTTTTGGCCAAATAACACTTGTGTCACTTAATGTAAGAAAAAAAACTTTAAATGAAATGCATGTCATTAATAACACACTTTATTTTCACATAAAAAAAAAATGCATGTATCAATTCTCTAATTAAATTAAAAATAATTAAAAAATAGTGTATGCCCTTACAATGATATTACATGTAAGTAGGCACTTACTGAAGTTACTTATTCAGTCTCAAATGTTTTATTGAGCATATAGTTCACTACGTAGGGTCTATAACACCATTATCTTATACCCTATGTAGGGAGCATATATAGTAAAAAAGGAAGGCATTTGGGATTTGTAAAAAAAGTGTGTCACTCAATCAGTGGCACTATAACATTATACACTCATTAATATTCATTATACACTCATTAATATTCATTATACACTCATTAATATGCGAATGCGTTTAAATATGAAATCTGTTAAGTAATTCAAATCCAAATGTATTTTTGTAAAGGAATTACACAGCCCTAATTTATATATGTTCATATAATTAAAACATATACAAAGCCTGCGTTTCTTTAAACTCTGGTAAGTGGGCGTGGTCTTCACGTCGTGGTGTTCTTTACCTCCGCCTCGTCCGTTAGTTTCTGATATTGGGACACTTCGATGGGCCTTACATCTTATTTTTAGTCCATGCAATATGATAATTTGGTAAGTTTTGAAACACAGATGTGGTTTCTCTTATCACTATGGAGACAAACAAGTGGACTGCAGGACGAGCGATGCTTCATGCACCACGCTAATAAAAAGCATTCAGTTTCATCTGAGCTGGTGACGGAAGCAGAGTGATTTTGACAGGCTCTGTGTCAGGGACTTTTTTATATGATGTCTCACACACATACACACACACACACACACACACACACACACACACACTGGCCTTGAGTGCAGGGTCAGCTCACAGCATTTCATTTTAGCTGTCACCAAATCATCTCCCTCCAGCCAGAGGAGAAACGGTAGAACAGCAATGGATCAAAACATGACCTCAAAACGTTCGGGCATCTTCAGCTGAGGCTATGACGAGCATGCGCACATTCTATGAAGGCTCATAAGGACTTCATCACATTAAATAACATGATTATAGAATAATGCATGAAAATAGAGCAGTGACTTCTATCAGTATTCGTAAGACGACCTGAGATGCAGAGAAATGAGGACTTAATAACACACATAAGCAGTGAATAAGCACAAAAATGCAACGCTTAAGCATTTATGGGACGTGAACGATTAGTCAGAATAAAAATATATAAATTTGATGAAGTCAACTATTTCCTGGAAGCATAATTGAGTCAATCTTCCAAATAAAAGGTAAACAATATACAACTGTGATATACCGAGGTGTTTATGTAAGAAAAACAAAGTATAGCACGTAAAAAATATTACATTTAGTAAATTACATAATACATTAGCAAAATATCCAAATGCACCAAAATAAAATAAAATAAAATCAAAATCAATAAAATAAAATAAAGTAAAATAAAAAATGAATAGTAATAAAAAATAACAGTAAAATAAAATAAAATATAAAATAAAATAGATAGTTTTATCTTTGGCTCTAAAAAAAAAGAAATGATGGCACTTTTTAAGAGTTTACTTAAAAAACAAACAAATATTAAATCAGTGAAATGTAAAATACATTCGCAAAAAACATTTTAAATAATTACTAAAAAATATATCAACATGTATAAAATGGAAGAATTGGCATGGTTCCAGGAAGTAGTTACAGAAAACTGGCTTTATGACATTATGACATGAAATTAAATAAAATTCTTGTGTCTCAACAAAAGTTTTTTGTCCAACTATATTCTTTTACAACACTTTAGTAGATTGTTATTAGAAGTTCGTATTTTTTATTTTTATTGTTTGACCTACAAGGCTGTTTACGTAATAATACATCTCATCGTAAGTCAACTTTGCGTAATCAATGTTCTATAAAGGTTTTTCAATGCTTATGTGTGCGTTATGAAGTCCTTATGAAGACAGTTGTCAAATAAACAGTTAGCAAATCCGAATATAAACACACACAGAGTATAAGAGCAGCCTTGAATACACAACTAAGATGAATGAGTGCTTCAAATACAAATACAAAGCTGAGAGAGAAAAGCAGACACACGTGTGCATACCAACACGTTAATATATAAACGAAGAAGAAAGAAGTTTGGCTGATTGACAAACAAGCGAGCGAGGATTAAATCCGCCTCTGATGTAGAGTATAAATGAGAGAAAGAGCTCTAATTGCTGGCCATCTGGATTCCCTGCGGAGAAAAGAAAATATCTAAAATATGCATGGATACAAAATCACACATACACACTGTCTCAATCGCAGCAGTGGATTAAAATGGACAAGCGCATACACACACGTTAACAAGGCCTTCAGGGGAAATGGATGTTTCAAGTAAAGAGGTTAAACCAGAATAAGCAGATTACACAATGCTACATTAGCATTAAACACACACACACACACACACACACACACACATATATATACAGAAGTTTGAAAAGGATTTTGTTAATTCATCCATTCATTTAAATGTAATTATTTTCCACTTCAGCTTCATAATGCAGTACAAGATTACTAAAGCTGGTATCAGATAAATATTTCATATTTCAATCAGTCTTGAGGCAATTTATAAGAATATTTTTATTATTATTACTTACTGAAAATTAGTCAAATATTTTTTTAAATAAATGAATAAAAAATTTATTAAAATAAAATAAAACAAATACTGAATAGTGACTGATTTATTTTTGTCAAAATAATAAAATACTAATAAAATAAATGATTTAAAAACAAATAAAATAAAATAATAAAATTCAAATTAAGACTGAATAGTGACTGGCTTATTTCTGGGGTAAACAACAAAAAATTGCGAAAAAATGCTGTAAAACATTCCAGTAGAAAGCTAATGACAGTACAAATGACAGGAGGTTATACTTCTCTAATTGTAATTGTAGTTAAAATCCTTATGTAACATGCAGGTAGTAGAAGATGAGGCAGGACGCAAGTGCGTAATGTTTATTTAAAGGGCAAATCCATAAGTCGTTGTCATAGTTCATAGCGGCAGGTCAAATAACAGAGTAATCATAGGCATTTCCATAATCAAAACCAGAATAACAGGTGAGGGTCGAAACCAGAACAACACGGACACTGGAACAAGGAAATGGGGAAACAATGAACTGGACAAAAGTAATGCTCGGAATTGACTGCACAAACACACGACAAGACTTCGCAAACTAACAGAGAGAAACATGGAGGGTTTAAATACACAAACTGATCAGGGGTAAACGAGACACAGGTGAACATGATGGGATAATCAACAAATGACAGAACAGGGGCGTGAACCAGGCAGAAACCAAAACACAGGCACACGGATGAAACAAAGCAAAACACAGACAAGTAGAGAATTTCTTATACGAAAATACATTCATGACACCTTACATGCACAGTTTTTCAGTGCACAGCAGTTTATTATTTGAATTAGATTAAATTTTGGAGGGTGATGTGGTTGGATTTCATTCAATTTCATATGAATAAAGTCGTAAGAAAAGATACGAACGATAACCCCCGTCCTTAACCCCAACATTAGCTTCGTCACTATTCATACAACTTGAGTTGTGAATTGTTACAAATTTGCAAATTTCTATAATTTTTCGCCAGATCTGTTCATTGGCCAGTAATTTCAAATGATATAAAACAGAGAAAATGTGTTGATTCAGAGCACTTTGTCGAGATGTTCAGCATCTATATAGAGATTCAACATAAGAGATGCCGAAGAGAGAAAAAAAAGATAAATGCACAAAATTTGCATTTACATAAGCGCAAAGCCACATGTTACGTGTCACGTGATATAATTCCATCTTGTTGTGGTTTAATAATGCGGCGTAATGCGCAGCAGATCAGGGGATTCTTTGTGTCACTACGACGTTTAAGAGCGATGGTTGTCAGGGTAACTAATCTGGATTTCATATAGTTCTGTTATCTGGCTAACTTACAAATCATGCTTTTTGGAATAAACCCCTGGTGTTGTTTTGTCTGCTGGTTTTATGAGCCTGTCTGGGTGTCATACAGATGCCTCAATAAAACACCCATACTTTACTCATCCTACTACCTCTGGATTCACACTCGGTTACACATCAACACGATAGCACACTCATCCCTACAGCAAAGCTATTACAGCTGAAATCTGTTCCTAAATCTGTTTAAACAAATGCATGGTTTACTATTTACATTGCTAATAGAGCACATACGATTGCCAAATTCAGTGCGATATTTCATCAAACCTCTGAGTAACTGATGGACAAGTGTGGTTTGGAGAGTTTCTGGAAGCCTGTGCTGCATGTCAGTAAGGAGGTGTCTGGAGGAACATGCTAAATCATTATTGTTTGTAATAAAAGAAGAACACTTGGCCTCCTCTATAGCCCAAACACACGACCAGCCAGAGCTGATCTCTCATTCATTCCTGCCATCGATCTCCAGATTTCTCTCTCAGCCACTCATCTGCCAATCGTCAGCCTCGGAAGCCTTCACTGACATTTAAGGTTATCTGTAAGAGAGAGATGGATTTGATGAAAAGACGTCTGTTCTGGAAGACGCACTGCGTCTGTCGGGAACGCGCAGAGACGTTGAGAAGATTGATGAGAAGCCATTCCTCATGCGCCAAGCGAGTACGTCCCTACACAATGAGTACGTCCGTGTGTCCTGGTGGTCTTGTGTGCCAGATAATCGGCCCTACATGTACAGTAATGTTTACAAATTCCCGTGCTTACAGTTTGCATAATTGATGTTGCAAGTCTGCATTTGATTAAATTTAGCAAATGAATGTTAATACACATCTCACAGGGAATTGTGCTAAAATTACACGTATAATTCACCCTGCGGACCAGAGTATTAACGAGCTTTTACATATGAATATTTAAATATGGAGTTAAACAGAAATTAAATCAAAGCTGTTAGATTAATAGTAGTCAGCAATTGTTCAAATTAACTTGCTCAAATCAAATTAATATGTTTCACCCTGTTCACAGTTTTGACAAATTGTCATTTCCTTTAGATATTTCTGTGACTGTATTAACCTATATATTTAAATGAAATTAGGTAATTGAATATAAGTAAGGAGTAACGGTTATAAGTTTAGAATGTGTATTATGTCTTTATGTCTGAATGCCTGATGATGCAAAGCCTCCAACATTTCAGTCTTTACAAAAAATGTTCCAAAATTAAATTATACTGTAGTAACTAGGGGTATTAACACAGTGAAAAGAAATGAAACATTTCATCACTGTGTGAGGTGAAGCAACATCTCTCTCCATGGGTAGCCATGTGTGGTGGTGGTGGTGATGTGTTTCTACGCAGCACACGCAGCCAAATACGGTTGAGTTTAAGCGTACGTTATGGTGATGACATGTATTGTGGGCCAAAAGTGGCCCAACTGTAAGTTCTGGTCCAGGTCATGCCTGAGATATGGTCTTAATTATGGTCAAGCTGTGGCTGTGTTCTGGCAGCCTGATTTGTACGAGTTCATCGCCATCACTCGGCTGTGCCATGTGTGCCAGATGAAAGTGATAGCCCAGTGTTGAACCACACTTACTGTATCACTCATTTGCCATCCAGGTAGATATTACTGTGGTTTAAAAAAGAGCGAACTACAAAAAAAACACAAAAATGATTCTTTGTCTATCTTTAAGGCCGGGTTCTACTTGCCGTGTGACTACGGCAGCTACACAAGCGTCATTGTTCTCATACTCACTTCCATACTTTCCGTACATCTGGAGGATTAAAAACTCTGTCCACTAGGGGGCAGGTCAGAGCCAAAACATAACCTACCTCGCGAGCACCGGAATACCTTCTTCGACCTCTTCTTCCTCTGATTTTGCACAGCAAGGTAAACAGTGAAGATGGCGGGAGATGAGGAGGCTGTGATAATGATAATGTGTATGTTGAGAAAACGTCAGAAACAGCAACGCCGACGTAAACGGTGTATCAGGCCATTAAACCAATCTCATCTCCACAACAGAGTTTATTTCTCTCATCCTACCGACTGTCTTCACTATACTGCCTGGCATTGCAGCACACACCACGTTATTTTTTTGGGACGTGCCCAATCGACGTGACGAATGAATGCAGGATACATACAGCAGCCATCTTGCGTACACGTATGCATAGTTAACAGCAAGTAAAGTCTCGGCCTAAGTGCTGGGATCCCAATCAGACCCCAATCCCAATAGATCCCAATAGAAACTGGGCCCAGTGTTGGTTATAAGGAAAACTCTCTACACTATGGTGGAAAAATGTCCTACATTACACTTGACGCCATGTGGTTTAAAGCCTTATGCTATAATCTAGTTTCAATGCTGAGATATGAGCAGCCGCTCTGCTGTAACCCAGTTTCATCAGCGGGACATGAATCTTTCCGTGCTGAAATATGAATCTCAACATAGAAACTGAACGCAAGTGCAAAAACGCAATGTAATTTCTCCTACACAAAAATCAGATTAATAAGAAATAAATCAGATTGATGAACAGAAATGAGATCACAGACAGTAAAGGGAAAAAATGAGCCAGAGGCAAGTCTCTGCATTGGGGCTCGGGTCAACACACAGGCAGACCAGCATCAAAACCAGAGGGCAGTACAAATGTGACTCGAAGAACCAGAAAACAAAGAACTAGAAAGCTAGAAATTGGAAAACTAGAGGAACACGGCTTAGAATTGCTGAAACAAACTTCACAAAGTACACAGACAACGAAGTGTATACCATAGCTGCCAGTTTATTAGTTACTAAATCCAACATACCCAATAAATTGTCACATCTCAGGTAGATAAAGTAAAGGAGAGAGAACAGTCTGTGAAGGAGAACGTCTTCTTTTGAATAAATGATAAGGTTTTGATGCCACAGTTCTGAGAGAGGGAGAGAGAGAGAGAGAGAGAGAGAGAGAGAGAATTGTTAAGCAAAGTTATTCAGACTCGTATTGAAGTTCCAAGTCTTTTTGGTCGAGCAAGCACTTTTGTATGCATTAAATAATGAACCACAGGTACACGTTATGCAAATGCAGCACTCTCTCAGAGTTCAAAGCACTCTCGGCCTGCAAAAGGAGCTCCAAAAGAGCCATTACACAGAACATAATGGCTCTCTGCTGCTCTCTCCGAGCCAACAAAAAGGTTTGTGGCTACATATCAATGACATTTTAATGGCAAGTTTGGGGAAGCTAAAAAATATGATGAATTTTGGAATTTTCCTTACATACCCTGGAATAAAGGGCAAAAAAAATTCCAATGGTACAACCCAATTTTTTTACATATAAAGGCGTTTAAATGACAGTAATAGAAAAAAAACAACAAAGTGAAGTCGGGTCAAAAAGTTATCAGTTTCAAAATCTAAGGCAAACTTTTATTCTGTGGAATCTTATCATTCAATAATCAATTTTTTAAAACTGGGACATTGTTCAGCTGTGTGACGAACCCTGCGTCATGACACAACCATAAGCATGTCATAAATGTGTCATGCAGTATGTCTTGAGTTGTCATAACAGTTGATGTGCAGTAAACAGTATTATTTTCCCATTACCGGTAATTTTCACGATAGGTGTTATAATGTTTGATGTCATAACAGGTTATGTCACATGCTGATTTTTGCTTATAATGCATGACAGCTCTTTTCATGACAGCTCGTCTCATATGTATGTATATACGATACCCCAAATGTACTATATTCAACATACATTACAATATTCTATTTATTATTTGTAATACAATGTAGGACAATATATTCCATTTCCATACGGGATATAGGTAAAGATTTCTATTTCAGTAAACACATTTCAGGCGCTTCCCGAGCTTGTATTTAGTGTTGACTGTTACTTTGCCTCCATGGTGTAGTATATAAAATTAAAATCACTTCTGTCCTGTTACTCAGATCAAACAAATTTGCTTTCTCATTAAAATCCATGGAAGCACTAGAAACCCGACGCTGGCAAGCTAATATATGACCAATTTTGTTTCATTTTTATTCAATCCACCTCTATAAAAGGAGAGAAATTACAAATCTGACACTTCACTTAATCGCTATCCGTTTGTGCTCGTGTCAGCTTTTCATTCACGGCTCGAATGAAAGCCAAGGAAATGAATAGTGGCCCAAAAGTCCAAAGAGTCCACGACCACCAACTGTTTTTATATTAAAATTATATTTCTCAGACAAGATGCCATTATTCTTATATACAAATATAAGATAATACATCATGGAGACACTGTTACAGACAACTTCAAATACAAATGAGGCCTTTTAATTAGCATTGTAGTTACAGCCGGGTCCAAAAGTGTGACTTTACTATCAACAACTGTTTTTATTTCGTCACTTATCAAACACTAGTACATTTATGTACTAACATAAGTCCATTATAGTGTGTTCTTGACTGAAAGATAACTTTTCGGGCTCAACTTTTAAGTTCAAAAGATACATCAATATTTACGTGGGGAAAAGTTCTTTGTATTTAGAGTCAAACTTCTGGGCGGCTCATTCTGATTATTAAAATTACAGGTCAAGCCTCAGAGGTTGCCAGATTTTCTCTGAGTAGAAGCGTCTAGACCCCTGCTACTCCCTAATTGTAGTAATTTTATCATAAAATAAGGTGCTCCAGATAAGCGATGTCTCCAGCGATGCCGTCTTCTCCAAGCTCCTCTGTGTGTACGAAAAAATTAATTATTGTGGCCTTTACAGGGATGATATGATTAATTAATTTATAATGTCATATTTATGTATTTAATATTGCCCACAAATTTCATTCCATAGTTCTATGTAATGGACAAATAGTCAGACAGTGCCGCTGGACTTAATGCAGCTCCTCAGTCGAGTCGATATTGCGCAAGAAAAACAGACTTAAGTTCAAGGTCACAATCGGGCGTAAACTAAGACATGCTTCATTAAAAAAATGGTGTTTTAGAAAAGATAACATTCAACTTACATCCTGTAGCCTACTTTGGTCAGTGTCGGAAGAAGGGTGTGACATAATAATAATAATAATAATAATAATAATCTACAATAACAATATTGTTGCTTTGTTGCTTAGCAACAAGCTTTGTAAAAGAACTACTTATTTGTAGCGGAAGAATTGGCCGATATTAAAAATAGATATTTGAAAGAATGTTTGTAGTTTCTTTGCTTTACTTTTTTCCTTTACTTTGTAAACTGTTGTATAAAAGCAATAAAACACTCACTCAAGGTCGTGTGTTATCGCGATTTGATCGCAGGCAAGAGCCGAATGATTTTAATATTGTATGATTTTAATATTGTTTTGAAAATATATGATACATAACATGACCTTGAGTGAGTG
>JAOUQW010000002.1:2895544-2907449 GCA_028565825.1 Olivaichthys viedmensis | reverse complement strand
ACAACAATAATAATAATAATGCCAATAATAATTAAATAAAACAACAACAAACTACAATAGGACTACAACAAATAATATACAATTAAATGAAATAAATTTTAATAATAATAATAATGATATCAATAATAAAATTGATGACACCCCCCCCTCACCATGATTAAAAAGATGGACACGCCGCCACTAATCGGGTCAATAAGACAAACGGCTTCACTTTGTGGACCCCGCAGTAGTCTGAAACAGCATCTCTGATTGGATTTAATTATTTTCGTTTGGTAAAGTGTGAAGTGAAAAGCATAACAACGATCAACAGGACTAAAACATCTAAAATAAATAAATAAATAAATAAATATTATTATTTATTATTCATAGTCTTACCGTCAAAGATGTGTTGAGTGGGTCTAGGCATCTTCAGTTTTAAAACAGCCAACAATTTAATGTCTTGTGTTTTGCTGAGAAGAACGTCTGCTAAGCTACGGTTAACGCGTGGGTCCGACCTGTTCGATCTCACGACCCTGTTCGTCCGACCTGTTGGAGCCTCACACCCTGTACGAATGCGAGCAGCTTTCATATTGTCATAGGTGAGCGCAGGAGAGACTGCCTACTGCATGAACATCCCTGGCTTATATACTCACACTGTAGGCGGTAGGCGGTACTTTTCGACCCAAAACAGGATATGGAGCTTTGAAAGGACAGAGCCAAATTTCTGAGATCTTTTTCCTTATGTTTCCTCACTTCGTTGCTCATGTAGCATGTTCGAGTTTTCGACCATGGTCGAGCCTCACTACCACGTGCCAGCTCATTACCGTGTTCGTCCGACCAGTTGGAGTCTCACCACCGGTTGGCGGAAGCTTTTCGACTCATGTATCCAAAGGAGGATATGGAGCCTTAAAGGGAGAGAGCCAAATTTCTGAGATCTTTTTCCTTATGTTTCTTCACTTCGTTGCTCATGTAGCAAAAACTAACAATGCAAACGGAGATGTCATGAATGTTATGTCCATTGCTGCTGAAGTGTCCACTGGGAAGAAGAAATCCTTCATTCTTATGGTAAGAAGGTGATCAACCTTCTTGCTTTCTCCGCGATGTACAGTTGACGACATCTCTTGTAGGAGAAAATGAATAATGTTGGTCTATTATGAGAAATCGAGCCGACCAGTGCGAGCCTCACTACCGTGTTCGTCCGGTATAATAATTTAAATGTACCTTTTAATTTTAATAGTATTTATATAATAATTTAATAATATTCATATAATAATAATAATAATGCCAATAATAATGAAATAAAATAACATCAAACTACAATAGGACTACGACAAATAATGTAAAATTAAATGAAATAAATTATAATAATAATAATGATATCAATCATAAATTTGATGACACCCCCCTTTGCCATGATTAAAAAGATGGACACGCCGCCACTAATCGGGCCATGAAGACAAACGGTCTTAATTCGAGCCTCACTACGATTAAATAGCATCAATATTGTATTTTGTAGTGTTCCTAGCTAGAACCCATTTCAGCGCTCATGTTAACAGGTTAGAGGGTTCCCACAGTCTGCAGGAACAGCGCAGCAGTGCGTTCCAGACGCGCCACTGAAGCGTCCTGCATCTAGACATTTGTTTTCCCCAAATGCACAGTCCAGTGAAATAAACTATGAAAACCAATGAAAACGAGACAAACCCCCCCCAACGAATAAAAACGCTGAGAAGCTAATTCTGTCTTTTATATGTAATTTACACTCACCGAGCACTTTATTAGGAACCTGTACACCTTCTCATTCATGCAATTATCTAATCAGCCAATCGTCTAGCAGCAGCGCAATGCATAAACTCATGCAGATAAGTGAACATCTTGTGTACCTTTAGTGTTTATCTTTTACCTGAATATGTGAAAGACGTTCCCTTAAGGGCATCACCTCAGTGACAAGAAAAGGTCCAGTTTCATAGCTATTTTTCTGAGAGTGTAGATTTAGCGTGCAACACATTTGAATAACAAAGATATGACAAGATCTTTAAAAATATCTATTTTTATCAAGATTTTTTTTTATGAAAACATAATTGAATTGAACTTATGTATAAATGTATCAAATGTATAAATATTAAGTGTCACAGCATTTTATATAACCAATGTATGAAATAAGATGATTTAAAATATTGCACAGTTGTAACAACGGAGGTTTACTGAAACAGACAATTTCAGTAACATGAACTATGCAGGGGTCAAAGCCAGAGGCAGAGTCCAAGTTCAAAGTCAATGAGGGCTCCAAAGGATAAGCCAGGTCACAGAGCAAGGGTGATACACGATATCGGAGTCCAGTAACAATCCAAAGGGTAATCCAAACAACGAACAGACAGTCCAACACAGCAATGGCAATCAAGGTAGGTAACACTCAAAACTCAGGGTGGCTTGGCGGGTAGGTTTATGACTGGTATTTATATAGTGTATGGACAGGAAATGAACTCTGGTGGTGAGGAGAGGCAATGGCCTGAGTCGGTGTATCAACAGTATAGATTGCAACATTTTTCATATCATTAATTACATAAAGAATTGGACATCTGACCATGTTAGTTATAATAATTAAAATTTACATACGCATAAATGTAAAAAAATAAAAAACTATTTACATAGGTGGAAATATACAGAGTAAATTCATAAACTTCATCCTGCTCAGGAAGACATGATATTTTCATTACATGTTGTGAGGGAGCAGGTGTTCCAGTTTGGTGGCGGTGTGGAGAAGAAGGGACGCACTGAGCTTTGGGCCCTTGCTGGCTCAGTCTCCTCCACTGAGAGTTTATCAATGCCTAGAAACAGAGAAATTGAACTTTTGTTTTGTGTTACTTCATACATACTTAAAATGACACAAAAAACTTTGCAACGTGTTCTATTTAGACTTAAAGTTTGATAGGCTGATAAACTTTGTTGTGACTTCTTACAGCTCAGAGCTGTTTTTCTCTCATTTAGGGATCTTGGTTCTAACTACTTAATGCCCTAAAATTCAGTTTTCTCAAAAATCCCATTGCACCAATCTGGAGATCTTTTTATCAATTTCTGTTATGGCTATAGTAATTCTCTGTACATGAGTGTCAGCCAGTCATAGATGAAAAAGCAGCTGCTGGACTTCAGACAGCTCAGCAAATTCGGTTTTAAACTACTTCATGTGACTGATTGGATATGTGTGTATCAAATGAATTAAGCACATTTTTAAAAAACTTTCTTTTACCTTCTTCTTTTGCTGTCCATGCATGTTCCGCACCCTCTCCCTTCGCATCCTGATCATAGCTCTCCCCTAGCGTGGAAAAAATATGATGAATATGATGACAAAATATGAAAATAAGAAGAGGTTCTCAGAGACAAACCAAAAATTTGATACGTTGTGTACTTGTTTTGAAGACACACACATGTGCAAAAAAAAAACCCCTGACTTTGAATTGCGCTTAATGTTTTGGAACCCCCTTTCTAGTGCTGTGGTGCTGTCAGCATGGCTTGACATGTATTTGTTCTATCCATCTTAACACCAACCACCAGAGCACCACGGTGATTTTGGGCCTAAACGAGGACTGAGTTGTCAGCGCTTCCTCAAAGGCCACAGCCAATCACAAGCGACCTTAGCAGTTCTACTAAGATATTTAACTAATGCTATTGCCTCAGAGGCTGTTAACCAATAAAATACATTCATTTTCACGTGGCAAACACAGATTCCCTAAATAGTTCTTTCAGCAAAGTCCTAAAATGGTCTCATGGTTTTTTTTTTTTTTTTTTTTTTTTTTTACAGTTCTTGTCATAAATAAAGAATAATTCATGAAAATGTGTAGCCTACACCAATTCACTAATGGACAACATACATTCATCCGGTAATAGAGCTAATGATGAGAATACAGGGATGCCCGAATCGCGTGCGCACAACCCCGCGGGCGACCAAACGTTAAACCCGCAGCAGCAGTTCTAAGGTAGTCCAAGGCAGAACCTCGGACCTGGCAACACTACAATGTGAAACGTCGACTCGGCTAACATCCCCCTGAAAACCACCCAGAATATACCGACGACCGAGTGTTCGGCAAGGGTTCTTTTTCGTTCAGTTCTTTCAATGGATCCACAGCTGCAGTCGGTATGAAGCCTCATTTTGTATTCGTATATGTCCCAATATCATGATTGTAGTTTTCTGTAAATAAAATAATGATACAATAATGTGACGCAAACATCCAGGTTCGCAGACAAAGAAAAGCTCGGGAGAAACTCGCTCGTGCCGCGTTTATTTATAGCCGTACCGACGCGAGAATTTGAAAAGTACATTTTTTAGACGATACCCGGAGACACTACCATTTACTTTTACTTTGACTTTTACAGCATTTTGCAGACGCCCTTATCCAGAGTGCAGGGTCATGATACAGTGCACCTGGAGCAGAGAAGGTTAAGGGCCTTGCTCAAAGGCGCAACAGTGGCAGCTTGGTTGAACCCACGACCTTCTGATCAGCAGCCCAGAGCCCTAACCACTGAGCCACCACTGCCCAACACCGTCAATAGGGCTGAACTGATATTTTTAGAAAGCGTTTAGATTCAGTTGTTTTTGCCAAGCTATTGTATGAAATATTTTTAACTGACTGAAAAAATGGGGGACAAAACCTGGCATATCAAAAAGTGGTGGGGATAAAACATGGCATATCAAAAAGTGGTGGGGATAAAACTATGGTATATCAAAAAGTGGTGGGGACAAAACATGGCATATCAAAAAGTGGTGGGGATAAAACTATGGCATATCAAAAAGTGGTGGGGACAAAACATGGCATATCAAAAAGTGGTGGGGATAAAAATATGGCATATCAAAAAGTGGTGGGGATAAAAATATGGCATATCAAAAAGTGGTGGGGTCATGTCCCCAGCGTCCCGAGTGTAAGTTATGTCTATGGCCTCAGTGACATCAAATGCTTTTAGGCAGATTAAGAAGATATGTTACTATTGCTATATTCAGAGGCTGTTAACTAAAAATAGATTCTTAAAAGGCACATGCTGAAAGAGGAAATTAAGTTATTATTGCTATATTCCACAGAGTCTGATAAATGATGAGTGTCTAATACTTGTATGCATCTATTATAGCTTAGATAGGATATAATAGTAATAGAATAATAGAACTTAGTAGAAGGTCAATCGTGACTGGCTGTGGAGCAGGAGTTGTGCTGCCATTGAGGAAGTATGCGTTTAGGGCCAAAAAAAACCCTGTTGTGCAGATTACTATGTGACAGCCTAATTGCGACATTAAATGTGAAGTCAGATTTGTTGTTTTATGTTTTTTTTCTTTTACATAGATTACCTTAAATTACTTCCTGCACTTGTTCGGTTGACTTAAAAACACCCGATACAGCCAAGGCAAATGTGTAAATCTCAAATACAGAGGGAACAGAATTTTTGATACCAGACATCTTACGCTGCTTATAGCACCCTAGCTGTGTAACATTATATTTCCTTTATTGAAAAAATGAATAAATAAAAATGTTATGGGTGACTATGACACAGACCTCCACAGGTAAAGATGTCCGCGAGGATTACCCAGATCTCAGACGCACAGTTGAGCACAGCCATGCACACACCTGAGTCAATAAGCAATGAACAACATTATTATTAAATTATTAAATGTATAATTTCCATATAAAACTGCACGACAGTGTGTCTAAGAGAAGTTTTAAAGGCAAACGCTGCTCACACCAAAATTTATTTGTTTTAGTTCATTTATAATTTTTTTTACTGTTTACTGCTCTTCATAGTATTTTTCATATTCAGGAACTTTTAATTTCATTATTTAAAAAAAACTTACACGCAAAACTTACACTCTTATCAAGACTGCATGAAGCACGCAATAGTTCTATAGTTCTATAGTTACCTACCGTCTGATCTTACAGAATGTTTTAATTTAATGAATTTAGTTTTAAAAAGATATTTGTGATATTATTAAACTGTTTTAACTGTAACACTCAAAAGTTACATCATTCATCCACACCCCACAGCCACCGATACGAGCCTTTTAATAGACACAATTTATTTTGCCCCGAGGAACAAATCAGATATTTTGCAAATGCAAATCCATAATTGATGATACACCCCCCCTTCCCATGATCAAAAAGCTGAGTATAACAGCAATCAAACTACAATTTGACTAAAAAAAGTAAATAAAAAATTTAAATATAATATTAATAATAATAATAATAATAATAATAATAATAATAATAATAACAACAACAACACACTTTATTTATAAACATCTAGCATTTTTTTTTTACAGTGAAAAGTTTCAAATGTCACAGAAAAGAGGATCGTGTGTAAAAAGAGCACTCGATGGGAGGACATTTAAAAGACAGAGACAGAAGGATAAATGCTTTGTGCCTCTCCACAGCCTCTTAATACAGTCTTAACAAGCCAAAGTGTGCACAGCGAATAAGTAGATAACCAAAAAGAGACGAAACGCTGTTTTTCATTAGGAACTGCTGTTAGTTAGGGAGGGGAAAAAAGCCCATTAGGAAGGAACTTGTGTGAAATGATAAGGACGGCGAGACCTCTGTTGGCTCGTTGAATCCGGTGTATTGTGGGTAAGATTAATGACGCGTTGTGCCCTTACACTGCACCGTGTTCGGTCTAAATAATATTCGGTTGCGGTTCCACATGATTAATGACCTTCTTTTTGCAATCTATTAAAATTCAATTATTGAACGTTTTCCAATAGAGCACCTGCAACTCAGCACAGCTTCTCCTCTTTCTCAAACACGGTCCAAATCTAATCCATTTGATTAACTTTCATATTTGGGTGTGTTTTTTCCCCTGAAAGTGGTAAATCATCTGAAAGGCGTAAAGTCTGGCCAGCAAAGATAACACGAGGAACGTGAGGACGAGCCTCTGTTATTCAGCATCATAAACACACACACACAGGTTAATGACAGCTCTTAATCAGGATGACACATACCACACTGACGCCTGGGCGAACTTATTACTCTATATGTCAAATGTCACAAGTCATTTGTTTCAAGAGTCAAGAGTTTGTTTACTCTTATCGTGACAGCAAAAGGGACATTTAGGCTCTTGAGTTAAAATGGAAATTAAACACGAAGGTAAAGCATACATCAAACCTTTTTTAGTAAAAAAATGTAAAATTGCAAACAGACTTCTGCTCTGCTTGCTTATAGATAGATCATAAAAATGTGTCTTTTTTTAAGGCCGTGACAAAATGGATATTTCAGCTAGGTGATTTTTTTTACTATGAAGTAGGCAATGAATTGCTGAACGAATTGGCAATCCTAATAGTGGGTGTACAATAGATTACAGCTCCAAAAATATAAATATTGTGTTTTCTCTTCCCTTTGACCTGTCAATAAAAAAATAAAAAATAAAAATAATAATAATAATAATAATAATAATAATAATAATAATAACAATAATCAATTATACTACTACTACTACTAATAATAATAATAAATAATATCAATAATAATAATAATAATACTAATAATAATAATAATGCACTTCATTTATAATACGTCTTATAAGACAATTTTCTTTCATATAATAAAATCACTTCTTCTGACTTTATATAAAACGAAATAACAGCTGTAAGGTTCCTCCATCTTTTCACAGCACTTTACACACTCCAGATTATTTTGACATACTTGACGTACCCCACCTTGGCATCTGAATTAAGCAGGAAGGTCGTCAGTGTGCTCTCGCTCTCACCCTGGCTATTTTTGGGGATGATATTTCACTTTACTCATGAAATAAACACACAGTGAAATGTCAAACAGAAGGGGAAGGAGCACACGCCTTAAGGGTCTCGCCGTTCGGGTTAATGGACTCAAGATATTTAAATGAGGGAGTCATGGCCTTGCTTTTTTGCACACCACTCACGCCATATTACATACACTTATCACCCAAACACACATCACACCGGTGTTCAGGACGGTGCAAAGGTCCTGTTTATTTCATTAGTTATTAAAAAATGTATGTAGAATTTCACTCAGTTGATCATTATTATTTATGAATACATTAAAATACAGTGAGAACTTTTTGTATGACTCTGCAATCTATCTAAATATCATTTTGAGAGATGTATATACATAATTTAACATAATGTGATTCATACTGAAACTGGTTAAATCAAGGCACCTATGAATAATAAAATAAATAAAATAATTTCAGTTTGAGGCTGAATAATAAAAGATTTAACACTCGGGACTCTAAATGTGAGGTGTGTCTTGATCCTACAGTCACTGAATACCTGAATAATTTAACAACTTAAGTTTCAAAATTGTTTGCTATATATAATTTAAATGTTTTTAGAGCTCTGACCACTTTAAAAAAAAAAAGTCAAGTTCAGAATTATTGGCACCCTTCAGAAATATAAGCAAAAATGATTGTACAAAATTAACATCACACACAAAAATTCAAATTTCCCACTCAAATAATTGGAAAAACTTCAAACTACTTATATTTCCTGTAATAAAATACGAACCGTATACAAACAAGTGTTTCTACAAGCGCCTCCAATTTGGTCAGACATTACAGGAAAAGGTTCAGCTCAGGAGAGGATTCATATATTCAAATATTAATATCCGGGGTGCCAATAATTTTGAAGCTTCAGAAAAAAAATGGTTTGGCTTAAAATCAAACTATACAGCACTCCCATATGTTTATCTAAAATACCACTCATTGCATGTTATTTGTTTTTTTTTCTATATATTTCTTTATGTACATTTTCAGGAAGGGTGGCAATAATTATGGAGTCGACTGTAATCAGTGTCTCTATTATTCACACAATATCAACCATTATGACTTATATAAGTTAATTTCAGTAGCATCTTTCTTCATTAGCAAAAGAACATTACATGCAGTGGGAATGCTTTAAAGTATTTATGATTTCACATCACAGATATAAAAGGAGCAAATATCATTTTAATACCCCACCATTAAATATGAATAAATAATGGTGGAAAGATTGACAGTATTACTCATACTTTTATCTGTAATAAGAAAACCTTCCTGTAAAGGTTCACACTGGCTTACTCACTTTTTTTTTAAATGCCTGATTTCCACCATGTTGTCCTTCGTGTCATCGTTAATTGATTTAAAGTACAACCCGGGTGAAATTTCACTCAAAGCTACCGTTAAATCCTGCATTTCAATTACACTAAAAAAAAGAAGTGATTTATTTATAATCCAGTGAAAATTAAGCCCCATGGAGGCATTAGGGGGAGCTCTGCTCATAGCCAGTGGTGGCAATCTGCTGACTCCAACTCCTAGAACCGCACGTCAATTATTCACGGGGAAGACCAGGGCAATTTTTCTAATAGCAGCTGCTGAATAATGCATGAAGGTGCTGATTTTGGATTTTTTATTTATTTTTATTTTTTTTGTCTTTCGGAGAAGGCTAGCATGAACATGAGATACAGAAGTTATTTTATTTTGCTGGTTGAAATGTGTGAACTGGTTGACGTGTGTCTCCTTTAGCTACACTATACCGTTTCCAGTGATAACTAGTTCACTAGCATCCTTAAGCTGGTGTTAAAAAGAATTTGTCACGCGCATGTCGCCTCGCGCCTTACGTTTATGAGTGTTGATTCCAGTCTCGTGATGTTATTGATCCCACTTGTGTCTTGTTCTTCTGTGTGATTAGTGCCCCTATAATATCCCTGTGTACCTGTCCTGTTTTGTCCTTCGATGTTGGAGGTCATGCTGTATTGTAGCCCTGTGTTTGTTTTATGTTTCATGTTCGTGAATAAATGTCCAAAAGAAAATGTCCAAAAAAACAAACAAAAAAATGGACACAGCAAGCCTGGGAGGAGCTGCTGGAGGAGCTTGCAGAGCAGCAGCGTAAGTGCGATGTTCCCCCCGGTCGTGCTTCCACGGCGATTTCCTCAGAGCCTCGCCGTGCCTTGGAGCCAGCCACAGAAGCCGCTCGGCACCGAGCCAGCCTGGTTCTCAAGCCTCCCAGGAGGGGGGGCTGATGACGACCGCCATGGTGGTCCCTGATGCTGCGGAGAGGACGGCAGAGGACGTCATCACTCCACCTCTGGGCTTCGGGGACAGCGACGCCGCTCTGCATCCTGCCCCCGTGGAGGACGCCATCGCTCCTTCACGTGTCGGTGCGGCTGGGGTCGGCGCTATACCCCCTGGCTGCACTGGGGATGGTGGTCGGTCCCCCGTGCAACGCCGGCCTCTGAGCACCCACCCGGACATGGACATGGGTCCCACGGGCCCGGGGCAGAGTTTAGGGAACAGGTTTGAAAGTAAAAATCTGATTCCGGGCAAAATCTGGGCCGTGGTGGCTCAGTGGTTAAGGCTCTGAGCTACTGATCAGAAGGTCCCGGCCCACTGTTGGGTTCTTGAGTAAAGCCCTTAACCTTCATCTGCTCAGCTCAATTGCAAGTCGCTTTGGATAAAAGCGTCTGCCAAATGAGTAATATGTAAATGATTCATTAAAAAAGCAACAATAAAAACGACCAAGTCAAGAAAATGTGATATATGACGTTAACTTGAATATGGATTTAATCAAAACCACCACAGCCTGCTATTAAAAAAAAAATAAAAATTACATAGCTAGTGTTCCAGTACAGAGCTGAAATTCCTCAGCTTGCAAACTAAATGAATAACCTAATGTCAACTTGTACAAGCTTGTGTAAAAACTCAAGTTTGCTCAAACTGGAACCTTGCTGAATCAAACATATATATAGATTAAGAACGCAGAGACATGTGAGCCAACACCCCCCTCCCCTTCCTTAATTTTTCATATATTTTTCAATTAGATTTTTTCCTCTCTTCTTTTTTTCTTTAAAATAACTTTTTAATATTGAAAAATATTGCAACTTGTGAATACTGAATATATGAACATGGTTTCATTGTTAAGTGGATGAAAAAAAAGATTATTTTAAGTAATAAAACTTTGCATAACAGAGTTGCATTTTGTACGTGGTAATAACTATAGTGTAGTTACGTAGTTACATTTCAGACAAAACCTCCGATATGTAGGCGTTTGTTTACATTTCTGTAGTGTAATAAAGCTTATAAAGCCATATAAAGCAGGTGGTTAAAGCACCTGCGATGAAACGTTCTCATCTCCATCCAGTCACACGGGCGTAATTGGATTCTGGGAACACGGGAAGGTGACACCGAGGTGCAGAACGGCAGCAGACAGAAGAGCAGAGTTTGCTCGCAGATCCGCCCGTAAACACATTTTCTTGGATTACATAAAGGGTGTCATTGTTATTCGCTTTTGTCTCCATAATTCTCCAAAGCCGGCGATAACCTGCCCTTCGGTCACAGAGGAACACAGCAAAACACACCAGTCATGCTGATCAGATAAAGACTCACACCAGAGCAGTGAGGAGACAAACACAGGAATAATGTGACTATTACAGTGCCTTTAAAAGCAATCATTCAGCCAAAAACCTGAATTTACAATGTTCCTTTTACCAGCCAAGAAATGTCTGGAGCTGAGGCCAATGTAGCTAATAATTAAGGCAAGCTTATAGCTATCAGTTTAGCATCATGTAAACTGCATGTCTAAATGGTTTCACTGGTAGCACCTAGCTCGTGCAATGGCTGTCTTTACACGCATGATCTTTCTTTGTGTGTGGATGTGTGTCGTATGTTTATTATGCAACGGTACCATTCGGGGAAGGATGCAAGGACACAAAAATGTGTAAATCTGCATTTTTAAGCTTAATTGTAAAGCTGTATATCAGGTTTCATAGTTGACTTAAATCAAATTTAATTTTTTTATTTAATCAAATTAGGATTTGAAGATATCAGAGGTACAAAATTCCTATTTTGGCGGCAGCACAACATATTTGTGTAGTGGTGGCTCAGTGGTTAGGGCACTGGGCTACTGATCAGAAGGTCGTGGGTTCAAGCCTCAGCTCCACCAAGCTGC
>JAOUQW010000002.1:2785632-2795718 GCA_028565825.1 Olivaichthys viedmensis | reverse complement strand
TGCTGGGATATGCAAAGAATCAATTTCACTGTACTGTACTTGTATATGTGACAATAAAGAAGCTTTCTATTCTATTCTATATCGACTCATTACTAGAGGTGTGCCAATACATCAATAGGATGGTATACTGCGACAAGAACATCATATTTCTAGGTGCAATGCAACCCCTTAAAACCTGCTACAACTTTATTTTAGGACAACTACTTTTTAAAGAGGTTAAAATCATTGTTTCTACACTGGTTTTATAAACTGCAGATGGCTAAAAGTGATCATCTTAACAAATAAAAAAACTTTAAACAACATTCTAGCGGCTTCTCAAACCAAATTAATCAAAATCTTGCATTGCTGCTGGAGTATTATATGGCAATTAATGTCCTTCTCTGAAAATGTGAAGTTGTAAGCTAATACCTTGATGTATTGAAATCGTTTATGGGTGTGTTCTTATACTCTTTATGAAGATTAGGTAGAAGCCTGTGCAGATCTGTAGCGTTAGTTACAGTGGGAACTGAGCCGCCTCCACTGTAATGTATTAGCACTTAACATACAAATACCTCACCACGTTTGGTGACTTCACATACAAACACCACTCTACACTACAAACAAACTGTCTCTCCCAGGCATCGCTGAGGTCTACAGTGTCTCTAAACTGCAGTGAGCACTCATGCCCTGGACTTGTTTTCTTGTTTTTCTTTCTTTCTCTTTTTCTCTCTCTTACACTCTTACACACACAGTGAACGGTGGGCTCAGTGGTCATGAGGAACCATGGCAAAGTCTAGATATAATTCAATAGCCATCAATATGGTGGAGTCTGCAGAGGATCTATCGTTGTATTTCATCAGTGTCAATGAGCTTTAGTAGGATTAACACTGTATTCCAATAAGCTTAGACACAAGGTGGTAGAACCCACCTGGTAGAAGATCATAGCTTTAACTCACAGGGTAAAATGTCATAGGTAAACCCACCAGATAGAAGGCTAAAGCTTAAAAGGTTGTAGATTAAACCCACCAGGTGGAAGGCAAAAAAGTAAACTCACCATCTAGAAGGCCCCAACTTAAATTCATAGGGTTGAAGACCATAGCTTAAAGCCACCAGGTAGAAGGTTATATCTTAAACTCTCTAGGTAGAAGGCTAAAGCTTAAACCCACCAGACAGAAGACCATAACATTAGCTCACCAGGTAGAAGACTAAAGCTTAAAATCACCAGAAAGAAGGCCGTGGCTTAAAATCATGGGCTGAAGACCATAGCTTATTGGAAGGCAATAGAGCAAACTCACCATCTAGAGGGCCACATCTTCAACCCATAGGGTAGAAAACCATAATTTAAACCCACCATGTAGAAGCCCATAATTTAAACCCACCAGGTAGAAGACCATAATTTAAACCCACCAGGTAGAAGACCATAATTTAAACCCACCAGGTAGAAGCCCACAATTTAATCCCTCCAGGTAGAAGCCCACAATTTAATCCCTCCAGGTAGAAGACCATAATTTAATCCCTCCAGGTAGAAGACCATAATTTAATCCCACCAGGTAGAAGGTCATAATTTAAACCCACCAGGTAGAAGACCATTGTTTAAACTCACCTAGTAGTAGAAGGCTGTGACTTAAACCCACCTGGTAGAAGGCCTTAGCCTGTGGGTCCAAACGGCTCTCTGAGCATTCAGTGTTCACCCACCATGCGTAATAATCTCACATAACTGGAGCCAAGCTAATTGAGCAGCAGTCCACTGGCTCCATGTCCATCTCATTTCATTTGTGTTGAATTAATGAGATCAGTGGAGACGCTGCCAACTGGCCAGACGTAGAAGCTTCCTAATTAATCAAATGGTTTATAATCTCCTTTATTATCTGCTTTCAGTGTCTGGACATAAAAAAAGAGAAAAGGCAGGACAGTTTTAATGAACATCCAATGCTGGGTTCTGAACAGGATTACTGAAGGAGAATGATGATTATAGCAAAATATTGTAGCATAAAGGTTTTTAAGTTATTGTTATGTCACATACTTATCAGGTCAGTGAGGAAGTAAAGTGACATAAAATGGTTAAATCAGGTGATCTACTGTTTAAGACTTAAGTGTTGTAGGATACTGAAAAATCTTATTTTTCTGTCCTTCAGGAGGACTGACCAGGTCAGCAGAAATATCAAGGTAACGATGGACAGAAGGGCACACACTTAACCTTCCTATTGTGTTCACTACTCTTGCTTTTTGCCTCAGGCCGTCTTTTTGAGATTTTACAGCAATACATGTATAACATTTAATTTAAAATCACCACTATATTGTATCTTCATTTCAGCGATGATCAATACAAACACTATTGATAGAAAGGAAGCCCCAGAATTCTAACCTCATGCTCGGGGATCCTGGTGGGAGTGGAAATAAGAGATTTTTGGTTACCTTTTTGGTTCCGATTCACAAACCCCAGCCATTTTTAATACTTTTATTTCACCTTGTTATTCTCAGAACAAAATGACCCTGAGCATCATCTCTGTAATAGAAATACAATCTTTAAACCTGAGTGAAATGCAAGAAGCAACAGTCAGTTGTCCTGGTCATTATTCAGCAGTATGTAAGTAGTCAGGAATTCAAAGAGCCAACACCCCTGAACCACAGTGCACAATATAAACCATTCTGTGCTTTACAACAATAAATAACCACATCCCAGGCCTCGGTTTAAAAGCAACACTTCAATATAACAAATGGCAAAGAATGTGCACAAGAACAGAACATACAGGTCTGAGTTAAAATAACAGTTACTGTTTGATTCCCACGTTCAGTTTTTTGGCTTTTCATGGACTGCAGTGGTTCAGTACATGAAGTCTGGCGGAAAAGAACATTTTGCGCTTTTGTCATTATTGTGGAAGATAAAACTACTGTACCTCATTTTAATGAACTAAACCATATATATTAACCAGGGCTAATTCTGATTCTGACTTTAAGAACCAGGTATCATTTAAAGAACAAAATGCTATGACACTGCCCCCCAAAAAATCAGGAAAGACAGGGGTAAAAAGCCAATTTTATATGCAACTATCAGAGCCAGGTTGGATGATAGTGAAACCCAATAGTGGAGATTCCACTAAGATCCCAACAGCAAAAAATCTAAAACATCACAAATGAATAACTTTTTGTGGAAATATAAGGCACAAAGAGTTGATAAACACATTTACGTGTATTCCTTTTGGCTTTTATCCAAAGTGACTCACCAGTAAAGCAGAATCCAATCCAAGCACAGAGCTGAGCAGTTAGAGCTTCACCCAGTGAGCACACGTGAAAGAAGTCTCTGGCATTTATACGTTCGCAGAAAAGCCGACTGTTGAGCGCGTATACAAGACGTCAAACTTAACAAGGACCCAAAGAAAGACGTCTATTTAGGGCCCAGATCAGGGCGGACCACGTCTTTTTTTTTACAGGTTAATGTAAAAAATGTCCACGTGCGTCTCTGGTCAGTCGGTGCCCAATGGGAAGGGTCTCTGGCAGTCCTGGAATTTTGACCTCACAACCTCCAAGAACTCTAACCACTGAGACACCACTGAGCCATAACTGCAAACATTAAATGTACACAACGTCCCTCTTACTCAAGAAGCAAACTTCAGACGCCAAACATGTCTTGGCTTATCGACTACATTTGTGTAAAATATCATTTTTTAAGGCCAAACTATTCCTTTAATTTTGTTGCCAAAGTCTGTAGGTTTAAAAAAAATAAAAAATCTGTAACAGTCACTACATTTAAACTTATTATAACTAGTATGAAGTCTAAATGCTGCTTAAAACCCGCTTTACAAATCCTCCAGTGTGTCTGCGAGCATGTGACAGATAGTCAACGTCTAAAAGACAGCATTTAACCAGTAGGGGGGGGCAAATACTTTCTCACAGCGCTGCATTTGCTCTTTCCGATAGAACGAGAGCTCGTCAATGAAAGTGGACTTTATTTACAGTTGAGTGCAAAAGTTTGCATACCCTTAGGGCAGGAAAAATGGTGAAATAGTGTATGTTACGATATTAATAATAATTAAACATTTCAGTGAGATCAGTTCAAAAGTTTGCATCTCCCTAAAAAAAACTGAACGTGATATAAAAATTCTCTCATAACTTGTTTTCCCACCCATTGTCTTTATAACTGCCTCCAACAGCCTTCACATCCTTTCATCAGCTTTTGGATCCTTGACCCTTTATTCATATTTATTCCCTACATTTGTCCTGGCATATCTGTAATAACTGCCAGATTGCTTTGACAATCTTTGTCCATTCTTCTCTCTTTTTTTTTTTTTTTTTTACCCAGAAACCACTTTTGCACTCAACAGTAATCTATACTTTACAGTTTAAAGAGAAACTTTGTTCTAGCCAATTTGCCCAGTTTTTACACTAAACCTCAGCAATCTGTAATGTCTTCATAATAATAATAATAAAAATAATAATAACAGTAATAATAATAATAAAAATAGAAATAATAATAATAATAGAAATAATAATATAAAAAGAAAGTGCTTCACAAGGAAATTAAAAGGACAATGAAACTGATAAAAATAAGAATCAAGTAGGGACATAGTATTATAATATAATAAAACAATTATATATATATATATATATAATAAAGCATGAGAAAAACAAGAATAAGAGTAAATAAAATCAGGAAGTCATGATAAATAGGATTTGTAAAAGTAAAATAAATTAAAAACAGAGGAAATCATACACAAAATAAAACAGAATAAAATAAACGCTTTATTACCACTACAGATAATTGAACCCCTGAAAGTGAAGGTGACCTACAGACAGGTTCTTTAACACTTCAGGAACCAAAACCAGTGCCTTAATCAGGATTATAAACGCTACATGAATATTAAGGGCCACAAACTCTTCGGGCATGGAAAGGAAACATCTCAAATCTCGAAACGGGACAAACCCAAACCCAAACCCAGCTCTGATCCGACAGCTGAGACTGAGAGACAGGAGTGTGTGTGTGTGTGTGTGTGTGAGTGTGTGATTATGAACTCACCGGCATCACATTGACAGGATGATCATCTCAGCTGTCTCTCTGCTCCTCACACACCTGGATAATAAACTGATATTCCGATACAAGTGTTAACAGATCCTCAGTCCGCTTCATTAAAGCTCAGAGCTGAAATCCACAGCTGATCAGTGCGACATGCTGTGGGTTTAAACACTGCTGACATCCTGCAGGCTAGTCGCCCAGCAATATTTAAAAACTGCACCGCCTGGTGCTCAACATGGAGAAGCACAAGCAAAGTGCGCAGTAATAAATGTAAATACAAGTGTGAAACTGGGAAGAACCGGTTGTACAGATGTTCCTTCATTATCACAACTAACAAAAATGGTCTAAAACGTGTATGTTAAGATAATAATAGTGGTATAAATGTGAACTTTTAATCCACTTGCATTTAAGGACTTTTATCCTAAAGAAATGAAGGTTAAGACATTGGAAGCAACACTTAACGTTTTTTTTTTTAAGGGATCGCTTAAAGGAATTTTGATACTTAAGGGAAAACATAATGGTTTCACTTAAAGAAAACCCTTAATAACACTTACGGTTTGCTTGTGCAACTCACTTTACTTTTAGGAATACTTTAGAGGTAATCTTAATGGAAAATTCAGCGTAAGGTGTTTAATACAACCAGGCCCAGAACCAGTCATCACTTATCACTATTTAACAGCAGCCTTCAATACTCAAAATAGATTTTGATATGCATGAGAGACAGAAATAGGTTATCTGCCAAAACAATATGCCCCGTGGCCTAGCCATGTAGCTCTGTATCGTTCTTTTGCCATCTTATTTTAATGGAACATGGTTCTTTATTCAGAATGTAAATATCTGGCACACAAACTGGGTCGACGCCACAAAAAACTAAAACACAAAGAGCAGAAAAAAAACCTCATTTACACCTTTATTTCAATTTGATCTCTTATCAGTCAGCAGCAAGAGATAACCCAGGAAATGATCCATTTATTTGACCGTTTAACAAAAATACGCATTGCTGTAGTCCTGGAGGTGTAATCTGGAACCTTCCATGTTCATCACAGGCGAGTGACGCAGGACTACAGATATTTCTGTGCTCATGTAACCGTACTGGAATTATAAGAGCTTGTATTCACACGCATCAACTGTACCGCAACTGAACGTATTTATTGGGAGATTAAAAAAAATAAAATGATATATATAATCAGTTAAAATTACTGTTTTTCCAAAAGGACATGGACAGTCAGGCTTTTCTGTTCTGAGAGGAACCACCTCGGTGTACTCGCACCATTTTGAGGCTGTTTGGTTAAAAGAGTGCGAGCGCAATCCACTACGACTTGTAATCATTTATATAACCGCTCTTAGGAGAAAAGTGTGCACTTGGTTTGTGCTGTATTTCCCGTGTGCCCTCATGACTTATACTCGAGTAACCATTTGACATTAATAAAAAAAATAAAAAAAATAAATTATACATATGCTGGTAATATGGATGCTAAAGAATCTTGTGTGTGCTTGGCACAATAATATAGCAAAAAAATTAAAATAAAAAATCAATTAGCCCAAATACATTTGATTTTCTTCAATAATAATAATAATAATAATATTTAATGATCCTTTAGGCGGACGTCCTACTGAACGCAGCAGTTGGCATCTTTGAAGCGCAGGCGCATCTTGGGCTTGTATTTTTCAAGGTACATGAGCTGTTTGGAGTTGAAGGCCCCACGGCGCTTTCTGAAATCAAATAAAAAAGGGGGTTTATAATTTAAAGCACGCTGTAACACTAAAGGCAATTTCAGGAACATAGACGAATTGCATGACAACAGCACAGCATCAAGGAGTTCGCTATTGTGTCATGACGTGACTTACTGTCGAATAAACTCAACAGCATCCTCGTACATCATCCCACACTCGATTAAGGCGAGGGCCACCAACACAGGAGCTCTGCACAGGAACCATGCAATGTTTACGTTACAGATGTATAGATACACCGTCATACCGTAATAAAAAATCTGTAAATATAGTTATAATAATGCATACACTAGGGTTCAAAAGTGTGGAATCAGTGTTGTAATACTTTGTGTTTACTGCAGCAGTGTTTCAATAAAACAGATCAGACACCTGTAGTTGAGACTTCGAGTAAAACCGAAATGCAAAATTTCCAGCCTAGAAACGTGCTAAAATGATCAGTTATGATCCTCACACACTTGAAATGTCAATTTGTTTATATATATGAATGAATGCATGAATTTGAGATCACTCACCGGCCCAGTCCTGCAACACAATGCACTGCAACGCAACAGCCGGGTTCGTCTTTAAATTTACACTTCAGTAGGTTCAACCAGTCGTCCACGATTTGGTCAGGGGGTGAGCAGCCATCGTCAAAAGGCCAATCCTTTTTTTTTTTTTTTTTTAACACACAGCAGATCTTCCTCCATTTACATTTATTTACTCAGCAGATGCTTTAATCCAAAGAGATTTAGAAGTGAGGCAGAATTTATACTGTAAGTACAGGCGCCGTTACAATCAAATCAGTGCAGACACACCGGGGGCCGTGCAATACATCGTTTGTTAATCGTTACTGGAACATTTGGTTTAATGTATTGTAAGGCATACCGCGATCGCAATGTGTAGCAATATAACGTGCTATTTCTGTCCATACGAGGGCTGTCAAAACTAATTTCACTATTCAAATACTATTCAAATGTACATAATATTCACGCATTCAAAGGCGAAAATCCACATTGGAAAGTTTAAGATCCCGTGTTTTACTTTAAATCGCCTAACACAAGTCTATAGAACCGCGTTTCCCAAACGTTTTTGGCAAAACGACCCTGTGGCTTGCCGTAGGAAAAGGGGCGTGTCAGTAGGGGGCAGATTTCTCCAGTTCGCACACGCTACAACTAGTAAAGTAAATAACAAACGTGATGACATCATCGCTCCCGAAACAGCTGAAAAGCCCCCCCCCGAGTGGAAAGTGTTTGGATTTCAGCGTATAAACGCTCAGTTTCACCTCCCGGCTTTTATACAGTACAAACACCTGAACGCCTGCTGGAGGAATAAACCTCACCCTCATTTTATACCTCATTAATATTCGAATACTAAATATTTTAAGTAATTGAAATTCGAATGCAATTTTGAAAAGGTATTTGACAGCCCTCATCCATACTGTGCGGCTCTTTGGCATATAGCTGTTGAAGTACAGTGCAATCCAAGCACTGGTGTTAAAGAACATTTTCAATATCAAGTATAAAAAGGTTGCGTGTGCGTATAAATGAATAAACACATGATTCGTTTTATGACACTAAATAACTGAAATAAATAAACACAGTGGTCGTACAGCGGATAAGGTTCTGTGCTAGTAAGCAAAAGTTTGCGATTTTAAATGCTCAGCTCTGAGCCCCGGTTCGGTTTATTCCTTACTTGGAAGTCATTTTGGATAAAAGCATCCGGCAAATGAATAAACGCAAACGCAAATGACAGAAGAAACAGTGTGCGCGAGACTCTTACCAACACTTCAATGCCCTCCTTTTCCACTGGTTCTTTGTCGTAGGTAGCCTCACACACCCTTACCAGCGTCTGCACCCCAAAAGCCTTCAGCTCCTAAAGAGGATGCTAATAAACATGAGTAAACCTCTCCCAACCCTTGTTATTAATGTCATCTAGGTGGTACACATCGAAGTGGTCTTACCTCAGTAAACTTGGTCATTTGTGAATTGGTGGGATTGTGGGTAATGAGAAACCTCATACACTCGTAGGTGATTTCAACGGGAGCAGGACGATTCATCTTGACACGGTGGTGGACGTTTGTTAGACAGAAGAAAGAAAAAATAAATCTTCCAAAAAGGCGCGGAAAAATTATTTTGGGGGAAATTTTTAATTTAAATAGATGTGTAAAAAAAAAAAAAAAGGTACACACTCAATTTACAAAATTTCCACTATTCAAAAAAAAGAAAAAACTTAAAAAATAAAACCAAAAGAAGGGGATTGTTTTTCAGATTTTTCACTTTCTATTTAACCCATTCAGGAGAAGAGGGGCGCTTGAGGAGAGGGGTTTAAAAAATTGGCGCCACAATTGGCTCAGACCGACTCATGCGCTTGAACTTTGGGCAAATACTGCGTCAAAAACCCAAAAGCTCAGAATGTAGGACAGTAGACGTGTGGCGTAATCTTCATGTGGCACGCCGACTTTTCACTTGTCCACGATGACCAGGTGCTGTGCCTGGCAGAAGTCTCCACTCGCACTCACAAACGCCATAAATGTGCAGCCTGTGTGCGTGTGGGGTAGGGAAAGGCATTAAACCATAAATTATATAATATATTGACATCCAGTAACATTGTAAGCAGTGAAATTGACTAAAAGAGTTCCCTCAAACAGCAGAGGCTTTATATAAACGAATAAACAAGCTAATTACACAATATGAAATTGGATATCCCTCGACATGGACGGATATTTTACTTACTTTCAGTGCGTGTAAAGAAATGTCGAGAACTCTGCATTATATCCTCACCATTCGTCACGGTCTCTACTTGGCATCTGAAGAAAAGAAAGCAGTCAAACAGTCAGCTCATAAACAACATAAAGCAGTCACTCCCAATCAGAAGCCAGCTCCCTAAGTAGGCAGCCTATTTTGAGCAGCATTAGTGCTCCCGAGACAAAGGCTGTCCCATTCGGAAGGCAGCTGCCCTCTGAGCTCCCTTATGTTGGCCAAATTTGAGGAAAGCATCACACGTGTCCTTCTCGTTGTAATTCTTTTCACCGGACCAGAGTTCCGTGAAAGTTTCGACAAACATGACGGCCCAAAGTGCCAATCCAACCGTGGAGTACTTTTACAAGTGTAAGTGAACAGCTTGTCTCGTAGCTAAGAGTCATATTTTCGTTCGTAGATTTTCTTTGGTTGAAATTAACTGGGTTTTGATTTGTTGCCGAGTCGTACCGCACTGTGGAAAAGTGCTATAACTGTACCGTGCCGTACCGTACTGTGGAAAAGCGCTATAACTGTACCGTACTGTGGAAAAGTGCTATAACTGTACCGTGCCGTACCGTACTGTGGAAAAGTGCTATAACTGTACCGTGCCGTACCGTACTGTGGAAAAGTGCTATAACTGTACCGTGC
>JAOUQW010000002.1:2770538-2782403 GCA_028565825.1 Olivaichthys viedmensis | reverse complement strand
GTATTAATGTTTATATGAACATCACTCTCGATGCTATAAAACTTTCATAGTGATTTTGGAGTCATGATTCTGGACACGTGATGTTTTACAGCTGAATACAAATGATCTGAAAGCTAAAGAACCACATTACAATCATTTTATAGATGATCTGAAACTAAATGCACTTTATATCACTGAAAACACTGATTCCACACTTTTGAACGCTCGTGTATGTTTCCTTTACATTTTGTCTTTCTGTTGCAGAGATTAACAGCCAGCACTGGAAGCAGACAGCGCAGTCGTCTCTCCATCATGGCGCAGTATCTGAGCACCGTGAAGAACTGCTTCACCATCCCCGGGCGAGCGTTCATCCCCAAACCAGACGTGAGTCCTCCCAGCTCTCCTGTTCTCGTCTACGGTTCCTCACGTGTCTTGTTGTGGGCGGTGCGTCATTAGGTCTGAACCAGTCTCTTGGATGTAACATCAGAATTAGTGACACTCATTGTACATAATGATTCCCGCAGGGCGTTCGGGTGCGCAGCCTGGTAATAAGTCTGTATTGTTGCCTTTTAGAGGCTCGTTTAGTTTGATTTACCGCAGGCTCTCAGTCAGTTGCATAACCGCAGCGGTTTGATAGGAAACCCCAGCGGGATTGTGGGTAAAAGGATGGAGTCCCCTGAACGAGAAGTCGATCTCGCTCAAACAGCTCTCCCTCTCGTTGGTAAATATTTAATCCGAGCCGAGTGCGTTTGAAATGGAGAGATGAAGAGAGACGAAAGTGGGACGGGTTTTGCATTCTGTTAGATGTAACGGCACCGCAGCGCCGCAGATAATTATTTCATCACACGCTGCGTTCGAACGGGTTTCACCAACGCGGCTTTGCACAGGGCCAGTCGTGTAACACTCTTTGGTTCTAATTGTAATTGCACTGCACTCTCAGAAGAAAAAGGTACTAAACTGTACCTTTTCTTGTCACTGTGGTGGTACCCTTAAGGGAACATCTTTTGTACCTTTAGTGTGCATCTTTTTCCTGGGAAGGTGCTTGTAGTGTACCTTTAAAGTTTTACTCTAAAGGTACAGCAGTGGTCCTTAAGGTCTAATTATGTACCTTTTAATTATGTTTAAAGGCACACTATATTCAGGTTTCCAGGCGAAAGATGCATACTAAAGGTACAAAAGATGTACCCTTGAGGGTACCACACCAGTGACAAGCAAAGGTACAGTTCAGTACCCTTTTTTTCTGAGAGTGTGTAATGTGCCAAATACGCAATACGTGTGATAATTTAAATGGTAATTCTGCTTCTAAAGCCCTATATGAGATGGATGGGGAGGTCATTATTTACGATTTATACGTATTTGTGCGACGAAATCTGAGATTTTAACGATGTCATAGTTTTTACGAGTCTGAAAAGTTAATAATTCTAGAGCCACTAGATTAAGATTAAGAGCGGTCTACCCGTAAAATGTTAGTCGTTTCATGGGACGCATGTTTGTCGATGTGGAGCGGCATCGAGACGTCGTTGCAAAACGTGGTCCGGCTTGTTGTGATTGTTGTCATAAGGTGCGACTCAGAACACGCATGATGACTTTATACCTAAAAGTGTGTGTTCTGGATCTTCTAGATTAACAGGCTACATAAGATCAGTATGTAGAACATACTTGTAGGTGCGTTTGAACATGAGAGGCTTGGAAAATTGTGGGGAAATCACGTTTAAAAAGGCACATGATGTAAACAATATACTTAAAAATGGTCGAGAACAGTGCTTGTGCGATTTGAGACACAGCTGTAGTTTGTTCAGTCTGCTGCTGAGGTCACGTCACATCGCACTGTACTGTCTCCACCGCTTGCGTTGTGGACGTGTAAGGACGCGCATAATCCACGCGCCAAAAGACCGCACTCCAGGCCATCTGTGATAATATCTGTGAAAATTACGCAAAATTCTTTCCTGTTAAATCAAATTCCTTAAAAATGACGTGAACAAACCTCGTCTGGTAAAATGAATCCAGCTCTAATCGTGCTCATTTCTATATTGTAATTCTATAACGTTTTCTGTTAATCCAGATGAATACTGCAGATTATTTGTTCAAGAAAAGTGAGGCTGTTTGTGGAACAGGGTTCTTGCGCAGGCCTGGAGAGTCTGGAAAAATGTTATGGAAGATGTACAGATATTGTGTTGGCGAAGTGATAGACTCGGTTGTCTTTAGATATTCTCTGCACAATCATTAATGCACATCATATATATATATTTTTATAATACATAACCTTGAAAAATTAGCTAGAAGAAAAAAATAAAAATAAAAAAAGCAATCTGGGAAAAGTCTGGAAGGAAAGGACAAGTAACCTGTATAAGATTTCCTGAATGCGTGAAATAATTTGTTTTTCAATACCATAGCACGTTGCTTTCTTCATCTGCGTGACCCCTGCGGTTCTCATCAGGCCTCATCTTCGAGTGCTTAATCGTTTCTTTGTGCTCTGCAAGTTACAGAGGTGATTCATTTCTACATCATTAATCTCCCAGTGGCAAAACAACAGCATGTTGCGCGCACACTATTGTTCTGCGGTATTTGTTTTAGCTGGAAATAAGCAGGTGTGGATTGGCACCGGTGCTGTATAGCTGTGATAGGATTTGTTTTGCCCTTCATTTCCTGCCAGTGTGCATTTTATTATACACAACCTCTCGACTTGCTTTCTTCCTGGATTAAGGTTGTTTTACGTTGTGCACTACAATGCAATGTGTGTGGGTGAATTAGTACGCGCCGAATAATGAATTGCCCTTTTGAATGTATTTTATGAGGTCAAAAGGAATTAGCAGTGCTGTTTGAGAGCGGCAGGTCTATTTATAATCGCGGGCATTAACTGATATTGACATGCAGCTAGGAGTGTTTTTTTTAATGTGCCTTGCTTTATGTCTGGCAGTCCTGCTTCACCGCTGCGAGGCTCCTTCTTCTGTCACATTGAGTGACTTCGCTCGTCCTTGAAGGCCGCCGCCCGCTCTGATTGGCTGAGGCGTGTGTGTGCCTCAGGCCCCCCGCGCACTCGGCCTCCGCCGTCATGGATCACACATCACATCCCCCCTACCTGGCTTCAACACCACACACACACACGCACTGCTTTCACATGGATCATATGGCTTTAACCACACACACACTGCTTCCACAAAGATTGCCGGTTATGGCTGCATCAAATATCGTTTTTGTCAGTCATTATCGCAATATCCATATTTTCGATACCTATATGGCAGAAGGCTGTAATGTACACTACCAGTCAAAAGTTTGTACACCCCTGCTCATAGAAGGGTTTTCTTCATTTGTACTATTTTAGAATAATAATGAAACGCACTACATAGGATGCCTAAATAGTATTGACGCCATTGGCGTACTGATATATTGTTTAACACGCCCCAAGTATTCGCAACTCCGAGGATCTGCTGTCATTACCGTCGTCTCTTTATTGTGCACGTCAACGAGACTGTCACATTTACTGAGTACCAGGTGAAAAAGCAAAACCTCTCGCTTTCAACAAGAGCTTGTCTTTTATCTGTCTGGCTCGTATTAGCCGAATAGCTTACTCTGCTTGCTGTGTGCAGCTCCATTCAGATCTGGTCCTGATGGGAGTTTACTCACTCTCTGCAGTGCCTTGTGCAGCTCTGAGGCTGATGGTGGCGAGCTAGCCGGCTAATGCTAGCAACAAAAAAAATAACAACAGTGTGGAGAACAAGACTCTCATACCTGGTTGTTTCCAGTGTGTGTATTTTTATCACCTGATCAGTGTTTTTTTTTTTTTTTTCTTTCTTTCTTTCTGATTTGTGCATTTGTGTTCTCTAGCCTGGCTTTTGGCTAGCTCGCTACCATCAGCTCTATGTGAATCCGGACTTTTTTTTTGGGACTAAACTGGTGTAGGAGCATTTCATAACCGTAAAGATGAGAGCGCTAAAACTCACCTTAATGGCAATCCTTTTCCCCTCCAGTGGCTTTCTCCATCTCGGTACGTTTTCATCATTGGTGCTGATTAAGCAGACAAAATGACATTTCTGCCTCGCAACCTCAGTTGTGCAAGAAAAAAGGACCAATTTAAACGTGGTAGAGGATTAAATCTTTCTTTGTTTCATACACAGGGATGCACAAAGACTTTGCAATGTAGAATTTTGCACTTTATCCACACAAAAAAAAAAGACAAATGCGAAAGCGTCATTTTAAAAACCATGTGACATTAAAGTGATGAAATCTGAGTGATGTTCATATTTCATCATACATTTTGCCTTTCATTTTCACCATGTGTTTGTGTTTTAATTGGTCGCTTATGCGATTTTTTATTTATTTTTGACCTGGCTATCATACCGTAAAGAAATGTTAAACCCTAACCTGACCAATCTCCAATGCGAATCATTTTGCTCAAAATAATGCAGGCTGATGTTTAACAATCCAGATCACGCAGCTCGACTGCTGATGATTAAAACCCATTTTTGTATTTTAGTAAAGCGATTTCAAATGAACTTGACTCACAGTGTGTCTAATTAAACGTTCCGCTTTAAAGTCAATATTAGGATCATTTATTTTTTTGAGTGTATTCATGGCTTAGATTTTTTAAATATTCACACTTGAGGGCAAATATTCCTGCCTGTGTCGCATGTCCCTGCCGATGACCGAGTCATAAATCATTTGGTGTTTCCTTGTGGAAGCCCCTCAGGCTCTTCACCAGCTTTAGCATCAGAAACAGCGGAGCTTCAGAGCAGTGATGGCCATACGCTTTGTGACCTGACGAGAACGTAGAGACAGACCTGAACCTGTGCTGTGCTCCTGCTGCGCACACACACACACACACACACACACACACACAGTAGAAAGTGGCTGGAGACAGATTGATGTTGAGGATCGATCTGACAGGAGAGCGTGGAGAGCCTTGAGCAGATGCTTGTCCTGACTAATGCCTCCGTCAGCTCCACTCCCAGCCTCCGAGGGGAGGTTCATACACACGTTTCTCTAATCACGAGGACAGAATCAAACATGCAACAAATTTTTTTTTTTTTTTAGAGATACCTTAGAAAGACTGTCATTCACAATATTACCATACAATAGATCTGGCTGGTTTCTTCATTTAAAGCTTCCGTTTGCATTTTTCTGGCCCTGAAATTAGCTCCGCCCACAGATGATCAGCCCCGCTCTTTTTCCTGAACGACAGCCTGAAATCAAAACTGACCTTTTTATTTTTATTTATTTTTTTGGTACATATATTATGTACATTTCATCAGGATCAGTTATTTAAAAAACAAACCAAAATTCTTCCATTAAAATGCACCGACTTTTTTACCTGCCACTAAACTACAGATGGGAATTTCAGGCAAGAATTTTTCAAGCCATTATTTGAATAATATTTGAATACCTTAACCATCCTTAGGCCACTAATGACAAATAATGCTATTTTTATTTCTGAAAAAATGCTAAATCTTGGTAACTTAAAAGTGCTAAAGAGTATTAAAATCACATGAGTAATATTGTTTTAAATTGAACATTGCTTTAAACATCTGCAGCAACTGTTAACACAATAAGCTACGCTAACGTTTTTGGGTTTTTTAACCACATTTTGCGAACAGGAAATTTTCTATAAAGGAATTAGCCGCTGGTTTAGTCCTGCGTTTGCATTTCACTTGTCACTAATGTTGAAATTCAGCTTCATTCGGTTCCGTTACTGCCAGATTGTAACCTGCAAATGCATCTTGTAAACTAACTACACCGTCCTCAGGTGGATTATAGGGTTCTGAAATTAGAGAACGTTCAGCGCAACTAATTTGGTTACTACTAAATAATGCTAAAAATGCCTAATTTACGATTTAAGAATCTGAATATTCAAAAATATCGATGACTCCCTGCTCTAAACGTTTTCTGATTTTTAACTACATCACCATGCATGCCATTTTTCATCCCAACCCCCTCTCCGGCTATCGTCGGGCAAAAACATGGAGCCTTTTCCAGTTCTAAATAAAGGCATTATGACTTCCGTTACACGTCGTGTTTAAAAGCTGACCCAAAAAGGCATATGTAGCTTCAACACAGGTGGTGGGGTCAATTCAGGGGAAAAGTGACAGCTTGTCGAGGTTTTAATTGCAATTGCAGTTCTCCTCGCAGGCAGCAGAGGGCTCTAAGCGCTCCTTTAAGCAATAAATAAATATTAGTTTATAAAATACAAAGGCTAGACATCCAGATAAAATCCTGATAATGGATTGGTTTCCTCTGTGGAAGCCTGTCAAATGCTGTTTTTTGTTGTTTGTTTGTTTTCTTTCTTATTTACAGTAAAATATGGATATTTCAATTGCGTATCAAAAAAACTCTCTTATCGTAAATGGACTTTTCACAGACAGCGATTTGGACCAGCGGCTGCACTGCGTGACCCCCCCCAGCAGATGACCGAGCCCGTTATGATAAATGGGGCCAGATTTGGTATCAAAACGGTTCACTTCAAATAAAGAGGGTCAAATGAGGCATCAGGAGTATACGAAAGTTATTCCAATGTCTCTGAAAGCCCGTGGCACCATTCCCTCAATATATCATAGTCTCAAGGTTAAATCTAAAAATACGCCTCTTTAAAAATCAAGTGCTTTTGGATGTTAGCCACAACTTTATAAGTGGTTCAGGAGAGCGGGGTGCTGGATTACGGCCAGGTTTTAACGTTTCTTTACATTCAATTCTGTTAAAAAAGGTTTGTGTAGAACAAGGGGAATGTTTATAGAACACAAGAATGTAGATTTATTATTTTCTGATTATCAGTAATCCAAGCCACAGTAGTCTTGGCTAGGCAAGGTCACACTGAACAGTACATTTCTCATCATTCAAACTATATCAGATGAATATTCATTTATGGCATGGCCGCGGTGTGTTCTGTGATGATGTCAGGGTTTTATTGCGGTATTGAGTGGATCGAGCCGCTGAGTGGTAAGGTAATAAACCTCGCTTCCTCATGCCTCTGTAACAGCTTGATTTGAAAATTACTGCCATCTGAAACATCCTCTCTATTCCCCCCCAATAGTCCACTGCAGTCCCTACACAATGTAGTAGCAAAAATGGTTATACAGGCAGTTCCAGAATTATTGGCACCCTCTGTAAAGATGGGTAAAAAGGTTATGGGGGGGGATTTTTTATTTATTTGTGGTTAATTAGCTTAATCTCACACTGAAAATAAACCTGTGGGATGAGCTGAAAAGGAGAGTCCACAAGTGAGGAGCTAGGACCCTGGACGATCTGGAGCAGTTCTGGATTGAAGAGTGGTTTCTGATTCCTTTACTCTGTATTATCCAATCTCATCGAGCATTATAAGAGAAGACTCAGTGCTGTCATGTCGGCAAAGGGAGGTTGCACAAATTACTAAATGCAGGGGTGCCAGTAATTATGAGTTTGTTTTTATATTTTCTTAGAATAAACGTGCTTCAATTAAAGGTTAGATTTCTCTCATATTTTCAGTGTGATATTAAGCTAATTTACCACAAATTATTTTTTCGGTAACCTTTTTTTTATTCACCAAGGGTGCCAATAATTCTGGAGCTGACTGTACATTGCAAGTTAGACATATAAAATGTGGAGTAATCAATGCATGTGTTATGATTTACCCAAATATAGAAAAAGGGTATAAATGAAGAAAATTAGCATTCCTCTGTAGGCAAATGTAAAGCGAATGGCTGGATCTGCACTTTGTTTGTGATGCTCAACACCTCCCACCTTGTGTGCTCGTTATGGTAGGTTTAACACCAGGGTAAAACAAAACCGTATTTGGCTACGCCTTTCTGAACGTCCCAGAGATCCCAGAATTTTACCATCCTGTCCATAACCAACCCTAACCCTCTCCCAAAATGTTATTTTTGACGATGAGCAATGCTCAGCCATACGAGACGACTATAACTATTTATTTTATTGCAACCTTAATCTGAGGTACGAGAGCATGAAGAAAGAAAAAAAGAAAAAAAGCCCCAAAGCAGTGAGCCAATGCTCTGTGAGGAATATTACAAGCTGTGAATTGTCAGATAGGATCATTCTCTTGTGGGCTCTTTTGTCTCTGCAACTCATCGTGCCTGTCTCAGCAGTTTACAGCCCACCAGGCGAGGGCGGGATCATCAGTCCTGCAGAGATCTGCCCTGGGGTTAGAGCTGCAGAGACGTCAGGGCAAGGTCATTCGTGCTGTGTGTGTGTGTGTGTGTGTGTGTGTGTGTGTGTGTGTGTGTGTGTGAGAGAGAGAGAGAGAGACACAGCCATATTCTCTCATATCTCCCATATCTCATCTTGAAGATAATGGTCTGGTCAAGGAAAAATGGCTCTTTTTACCTGTAGTGAACGATGGCAGGACTTTAACTGATTGTCCTCAGCTGTGTATTATAGCTTTATCATTACTGTTGATGCAGATTTGATGGCCCGGAGTTTACTATTGCTGGGCTCCATCAGTCATGCGCTCATGATGCCGACCGAAGTAATTTAGCCAGCTCTTCATACTTGCCTGTAGAATAATGAACATGCATCAATGTGTCAGCGGGCATCGCAGATCATTTTGTCATTCCTAAACAGCTCAGAATCAGAGACAGGAGGCTGTGTAATGTCACACAGGGGGTCAGCCAGATCACTTCTGAACCACCCACCCTCCTGATGCTTCTAGCTGCCCAGAGACCACACAGACCAGGGGTCCGCAATCTTATCCTCAAGGGGTCCGTGTTCCTGCAGGTTTTCATTCCAGACAAATGGGAGCCACACCTAATAGTCCTTCCAAGACTAAGACCCCGGTTCCACCTGGTCGTTTCATACGTCTTGTATCTGGATTGGATCCTGATCAGATTTTAACCACATGCATTTACCCTTGTAGTTTAGCCAGACTGAAACCTGATTGTTGGATTAGGCGTTAATGTGCAAACCAGCTCATTACATTAGACCACCAACTTCCTGTGGTGTTCCTGGTTTTTAGTTGTTTTATGAATAAGATGGTTGTCGCATTTTTAAACTCGCTTATGTTTTTAAAGGCGCACTTCTGCATTAATGGAGCACGTGCGTCACCTATTGGGAGGGGTTTGGGTTGGCAAATGTGGCTTGAGGAGACATTTGGTAGGTTTGTTGCTCGAGTGCGAAAGCTGTTTTCAAACCCGGAAAATAATCTCAGGTCCACCTGAGAACTCTTGAGTCTGGGCGTCGAATAACATGATTGGTTTAACTTGTATTTTCCTGCCATTGTAAACATTTAAATGGGAAGTAACATGACAAGTTGTGGTCTGCAGAAGGGACGGCGAAGCCTTCTCGATCATGGAACGAAGAAGGCATTTAAACACAAGTGACTCCAACTCATAAAAAAAAAAACACTGAATTATTTTTGTATATAAGCGAGCAGCTTTTGACTGAAAGGTTTCACCCAAACCATTGAGCAGTGTTGAGCAAAAGTAAAGGAACAAGTTAAAAGAACAGTTAGGCTTTGTAATTAACTAAACATTAGCTTGAATGTTGATCCCTGCATTAATTCAAACCTTTTGTAAACTGATAATTTGGCACTTAATTTCCTCAATGTTCTCATATTCATATCCTGTAAATGTCGACAGTTTTGTAATTGACCTCTAACCCCAATCTTTGTCGTATCTCGGGGATCTTTACTCTGTTTGAGCTGAGTCCCTCTGTTAATCTTACTTGCATTCTTGTACGCTATATTTGAGCTCCTCCTGCTGTAATCCCACTATCCGTTGTCGACCAGAGGAGGACGGGTTCCCCTTTTTGAGTCTTGGTTCTTCTCAAGGTTCCTTCCTAATGTCCTTAGGAAGCTTTTAGACCTGGACTTCTGTAAAGCTACCTTGTGCGAATGTCTGTTGTTAAAAGCGCTACGTAGATAAATTAAAATTGAAAAGTGAAATGGTAAAGTGCCTGCTGCTAAAAGGCCCAGAGTGTTTAAATCCTGATCCACAATCTGTTATGGCTGCAGCACCAGAGACTCATTAGGCAAATGTAGGTTAAATACACATGACTCCCATCTTCAAAAATTTTCCTTGTGAGATTTTACTGCCTCGTAGCATAGACACTTGCTCCTGAATTATCATGGCTGGATGGTTGTTTCAAAGAGCAACACTGACATGAAAAAAAGCCTCCGTGTCAATATTGATTTAAAGCGCAATTAAGCTGAAGAGCCACCCAGGCGTGGTACATGCCACAGGTATCTGTGTATACCGTCCTCATAGGAAAGAGCCATTTATAACGCGGGTTGCCAAGTACGCTGGGTTGCCGCTAGGCACATTAAGCTAAAAGCAGATGATAAGAGGTGGCAGCTCTGTGAGGACACGTACAGGATGGCTCGGTCTGTGTGACACGGCTCACGGGCGAGCCAATTTCAGCACCATCTTCGCCCTCTGGAGTGGGTTCAGCTTGGCTGCAATGTGCTGGGTGACTAACCTGCTGATGCTCCACAGCCTACTGACCCTCATTAGACACACACACACGTCCACATCTCGTCAGCGTATTCGTGTGTACTGATGAAGTCTGTTGACGGCGATGGATTTTCGTTTGATGAGCTGAAGGACGGTGCGTTTAGAGGTGCAGTTTGTAATAACCATAATTTCAAAGATACAAATTATGATTCAAAATATTGCCGTGCAGTAGATCTGGCTGGTTTCTTCAAATTACACTATTTACGTTTTCCAGGCCCAAGAAATTAGCTTTGCCCTTGCTGAAACGGAGCTGCTCAGCTCTGCACCGCACCTTTTTCCTCGAAAGGCAACTTGTGCAGCATAAGGAGTTTTATTGCAATTGCAAAGCAGAGGGCTCAAAAATGTACAGACTGCTCCTTTAATGAAGGCTGAATCGCCAAAATCCAGCAAAGAGGACGTTTCTGTATGTCCAGTATAGTTTCCTTTTCTGTATTCCGCTTTAATTTGTCCTACAGTCATGATTGCTGATTTAAAAAGAAAAGTGTATATAGACAAAATACATAGAACAGCATACCAGCCTACACACTGCACAGCACAGCAGGGGCGGTTTTTAAAATAAATAAAATAAAATAAAATAAAACGTTTTATAAAATGATAGACAATGGATTTTTTTTTAAAGACATATTGCGTCCACAAAATAGTTTTATTAATAAAAAATAGAACTACTTGCACAAGCAGACTGAAACAACAGCAGAATAACATTTGAACCTCATTTCCCTGCAAAATCAAGAAGTGCTGAAGCATCCACAAAAATAAGCTGCGTTCTTTCCCTCCCCTCAAGAACCATTTAATTAGCCACCGAACGGAACCGTGGGCCGCTTATGTTTTGCTTAGGCCACTCGAAGCTCGTGTTCTTAATGTGCTAATGAACAAGATACACTGCATAACGTGGATGTAGTTTTTGCCTGGCGCACTTTACCAGACCTTGGACGTTCTAACACGCGCATATTTACATTTAATCTGCCGTTCGATTTGCGCTTTAGCAATATGTCACCAAAACATTTGCAGTAAAATGGGGTTACACAAATAAAGGTGTAAAAAATGCGTTTGTCTTCTTATAAAGAAGATTCACTATAAACATGCTTGGGTGTTAAAAAAACGAGATTACGACTGCATATTCTTTCAAACAGAAACGGTAAATACGTAAAAATCAAACAAGCTGCCAAACTGGCATATATATATATATATATATATAGATAGATATATAATATACTGCATCGCAGAACTTTGGAGGAAAAGGGAATCCCAAAAGCATGACAAACATATTTAAAAATCCTGACCTGCTGCTAATGGCTTATGAATGTAAAAATGTAAAATGATTGCTTTGGAATAAATAAAAATAATAATAATAAAAATTTCAAAAGGAAAACCTGAAATCTGTCATGTTGGTTGTTATGTAAACGTTCATTTTGAACCTGACAGGACTCTTTGAAATATTAAACAAATAGCCTTTTGT
>JAOUQW010000002.1:2745698-2766054 GCA_028565825.1 Olivaichthys viedmensis | reverse complement strand
CTCTCGCACACACACTCACACACACTCACACTCTCACTCACACGCGCACACACACTCTCACACTCTCACACACTCTCGCGCACACACTCACACTCTCATTCACACTCACACTCATACACACACTCTCACACACACGCGCACACACACACTCACACTCATACACACACACACACGTGCACGCGCACTCACACACACACGTGCTCCCCCCCCCCCCCGGATCTGCGTCACGGCGGCCGCGAGCTCGGTCTGTCTGTCTGTCTGTCCGTCCGTCCGTCTGTCTGTCTGTCTGTCTGTCTGTCTGTCTGTCTGTCTGTCCGTCTGTCTGTCTGTCTGTCTGTCTGTCTGTCTGTCTGTCTGTCTGTCTGTCTGTCTGTCTGTCTGTCTGTCCGTCTGTCTGTCGGTCTGTCGGTCTGTCTGTCTGTCGGTCTGTCTGTCTGTCTGTCGGTCCGTCTGTCTGTCTGTCTGAGGTTGATATTGAAAGTGTTCAGTATAAACGCTCTCCTGCGGGTTGCCATGTTTAACGCTTTCCCGTCTGAAAAGCGCTATTTCTAATACTATCGGACTGCGGGGCTAAAAATGGTCCAGACTCTTAGACACGGACTTTAATTATTCTAAATATTATTTATTCGCTTAGTGTTTTAATAAATAAAAATAAAATTAAAATAAAACAGGCGGGATATTTCCCCCCCTTCTTGCATGAGACGAGAGAGTGTGGTCCAATCTGGCAACCCGACAGCGGGAGAACCTCGAGAACTTTGGAGAACCTCGAGAACTTTTCTTCTCGTCTACAACAAATGTGTCCTGGCCTTCATTTACTCCTTTTCCTTTACTTATTTAGAGATTTTATTCAGCAGCTGGGCCTCCAAAGCACCTTTTCTTTACTGACCAGCAGCTAGCCTAGCATAGCAACTAGCCTAATTAGCCCTTAATGTGTATAAACTGTAACGTTACCAGGGCAACAAAACACACACACTGTTGTTGTTGTTGTTGTTGTTGTTGTTGTTGTTGTATCTAAAGATTCCCAAAGTACTGCAGTCCACAGAAATGTGGGAAAAGTAGTTTAACTGCGATACTAACCTGTAAAATAATTAATAATAATTAATAATAATAATTAATAATAATGAAGGTACCTCTGATGTATTTCTGATTGCTGTTGCATCATGGGAATCTTTACCAGCTGTGAATGATGAATATTGTTAAAATCATTTAAGCGTCTGTAATTGCCCTCATCATGGCACGACGTGTAATCGTAGCTGCAACGTATCACGACGTGTCCTTCAGCTCTCGTCTGGCCAGATGTTTGAGATGTTCAGTGTGTCCACGGACTTGTGAACATACCCTTTCTCTGGTATTCAAGGTGATCTCGGTCTTGGTTATGATCTCGGCATCACGCCACACCTTCTACATCAATTATGTCCCTCCATAAAGCAGGGAGCGAAGCTCTCGGCTGCCGGCCCCCTCCGTCCACGTTCCCCGATCGTTCCTCACTCCTCTGCAGAGGACGAAGAGGAGAGGAGAGATGGGCCCGGTTATACGTCCTTGATTCATGAATAACAAGGAGGACGGAGCGAGATGATGCCGACTCCGGGACGATTTTTTTTTTATAAAGGTGTGATGGCATGACCAGTGTAATGCAGTTAGCTTTAACTTCATTACTTGACTCAAGGACGGAGGTGTAGCACAAACAAGAAGGTCTTCGTAGAGCGTGCGTGTCCTTTGGTCCAGTCTTCATTGCCTTTCATATCGACGTCCCGTTCACCCAGAATCAGTGCTTGTAGTAAACCAAACGCGAGCCCTAGCAACAGCTCACACGTCTGCTCTCGGTTCCTTTGGCCTTCAGTTAACACGTCCTCAGGTTTAGCTGGCATGAACAATGTCCGTTTTTTATTTTTTTTATTTTGTGCTGGCATTTTGTCTCCTCACCAAGGGCTAATGTTGGAAATGGGAAAAAATAAATTAAGAAAACTGCGACCGTTAACATGCACCACGGGAGTGTGAGGTGGTGATGTGTGAAGGCATGGGATGCTATTAAAAGTAAGGTGCTTTGTTTTTATCACCTCTTGCTGGTCTTCGCTGAGGTTTGACTGGACATGGAGATCATCCTTTCTCGAGATTTTATCTATGGATTTTATGTCTAATTTGCATTCGCTTTATTTTCTGGTCTTAATAGCTTCTTCTTTTTTGCTTTTTTTTTTACTCCCTTTATAAATTTAAAATTTGGCTGAATGTGCAATTTGATACCAAACGTTGTCCTCAAAATGACCTTGTTTTAGTGTCCATACTAAACGAGCATTCTTGTTAATATAAATGCAAATTATGTTCTGCGGCAGATGCGTTGAGCATGTTGCTACACTGCCTCGATTTATAGCCCGTGTTTTATTATGCAATCATTCAGTATATTTCAAATATTGCACCTTCATTACGCTCAGAAATAACGTTTTATTTACTGTCCCATTTTCGAAAGCTGTCGTCTCTTTAACCCGTCTCATTACATTTCAAGGCAGCTTCTCTTACTGATGTGTCTCAGACCTACAGAGACCAGGCAACACTTTTTGGTTCTCCTTCATGCCGTGGGCTCTTCCTTGAGCACGGGAGATCACTTGTTTCTTCTACACACCAGCAGCAAATGCAGCACATTCCTCCTCCCTGCTTTCACTAAAACCAAAGTACTTGTGCATGTCTTTGAATGTGCCATCATGATTTATGCAGGACTATATTCTCACAGCTTTTTAGTTTCTGTATTCCCTAAGCTGTGCATTGCATTGTTCTCTGGGCCTTATGGTCGGGAATGATGGTTTATGTTAGCCTTGAGGGATTTCCATCCCACTTTGGGCATTCCCAATAAGAAATGACAAATTACTCTTCACACCCCTTTTAGCTGGAGAATTGACGCTCAGGTGAAAATGGGTGAAGGGACTTTGAGAGTTATGGAGACGAATACAGTGTCATGGAGTTGTCCGTTACTTTTATAAGAGGGTTGTTGACAACAGATAATGTGTTACTTATGAAATCGTGGCCTCGTCAAAACACAATAATTGGACACCATATCTGTCCCACCTTATTGATATGAAGTGATATGAAACACCACAATTTTGTACTGTTTTCTATACCAAAATTTGTAATTTATGCTGCTCATAAAGCTTGTCTTTACATAATGTTTTAACGGCTGTGTTATGATGAATTCATTCAGTGTTTGTAATCGTTTGCGAATCTGTCCACTTTAATCATGTCATACCACGAACATCAGTGTAATTCACGCCATATCAGCCAGTCATGACATTCCCAAAGATTGTGGGCAAATCCTTTGAGAGTTAAGGAAATGATATGCCTTTTTTTATGCTCATAACAAGTACAGTAGTCTCAGAATCTAAAAGTCTAATGTCTTTGAAGGCGATTAGAAATAGAATCAAATTAGCCAGAGATACTGTATGAATGTAGAGCCTTGTGTAATTAGCTAATTTGGAGAGTTGGAATTCATTAGAGGTTATGGCTTTTTTTTTTTTCCATCTCTTTTAAATTTGCAGGCGAGCAGATAAAATGAAACGCGCTTTAATTTGACTGGTCCAGAAGATCCTTCTTTGATCCTTCGAGTGTAGGGAGGAAGGATGGACGAGAGGAAGCGAGAAAGCAAACGTCTCGGGCAGGTTAACGAGTTGTTCTCAGGAGCTGCAGCCGACTTAAACGCAGGACATCCTCAAGGCAGCGATGATGGGACGGCGTTGATTTAAAATGAAGGTTCCTCGCGTGCAAAGATTATCAGAAGTGGATTAATGGCGAAAGCAGGATATATTATTAGCAAGCAAGCAAGCAAGCGTGAAGCCGTGTAGCTGCTGTATCATAAATCACACTCCAAAGTGACTGGGACAGTCCCGATGGCAGAAATGCTGCTGCATGTATAGTCGCAATATCGACCCCCTCCCCCTTCCCCCTCTACAGCTGCCTTCCTAAATCACAAGGTGCAGAATATATATGGTCTAATTACTACGGGAGAGAGCCTCTCTATATAGCGGATAAGAAAGCTTCTGCATGTTCGCCCAGATAGTGCAGAGAAGAGCATTTTAAACCAGCATTGTCTCATGTGACAGGTGGCCAAATTCATTTCCTTAACGTCCGAGCTCCTAATTGACGAGCCAATGGCTTCTGATTGCTTCTGTCACAGTCGTGTGTGACGCTGCAGTCTTTGTGGCCCCAAAGGCATCTCCAGTGCCCCAACGCTTTGCGTCTCATCCTTAACTGAGTTATAAGGAGAAGTGCATAGCTGCCTGAGAGGCGTCCTGCATCACTGCAGCACCAGCAGCTCACACAAAAGTTCACAGTATACAAAGAGCCGGTGCTGAGCCGCGCTTGGATGAACCCGCAGCAAATCTATTATGGTGGTGTGTGGGTTTTTTTCTTTTTTTTTCTTTCTTTTTTTTCCTTCATTCGCGGAGTAATTAATTTTCTCCCCTCCTTCCAAATTTCCTTCACGCCATCCCGCCCTAAAACACTAAATTACCCTGGGAGGCAGAAATAATGAAACACTTCCCTATTCAGCAGTACATAACAAGAGGAGCAGGAAAGAAGGCGACTCTGCAGACGTACCTGTTTGGGATGTAGTTGATGGCGGTCGTCTCGGCGTTTAACATATCTGTATCCTCCAGAAAAAGAGCGCTAGGTTTTTGTTTCCTTTAGTCCGGTTAATCCTCCGTCTATCGACCAGGAAGGGCTAATAAAAGAGAGCATATGGCGCTAGGCTTGGCGCCTTTCATTCACCGAGAGCGCCCGTCCATCCAGCTCTGAAGATCCACGCTAACGCTCTCTCCTCTCTCCTCTCTGCTCTCGTCCAGCTTCCCCAAATTCACACACTCCAAGAGAGTCCAAGAGCTCAGGCTGGTTTTCCTTGTGCACGGCTCCTTTTTTTAAAATATTGCTTACAATGAAGGGAAGAGCGGTGCCTCGGCGAGGAGGAAAAAGCGAGACTGTGAGGGAGGGAGATCTGAGGAGGAGCGCGACTCTGCTCGCTCTGGCACGATTGCTTCAACAGTTTGTCATATCAGCTTAGCGTTGACTGGGGGATTGGAGAGGCAGCACGGAGAAAAGAGCGAGCGAGCGAGAGAGACCAAGAGAGAAAGAGAAAGTCGAGGCCAATTGCTGGTTCGCCCCCTCACTATTTACCAATCCCAGCGTCCCATTATAAAGCGATCAGAAACCTTTAGGCTATGGCTTGCTGGAGGTAAAAACCAGAGCCTTCGCCGCAAAAAGCTTCGGTGAGCAGCAGGTGGAACGTGACGCTCGCTTAGCATTCGTTTCTGAAGAGCCTTGTTTTCATGGGCCTTCAAACAGGTGTTACTGTGGCAACTAGAACTGGCTTTGCCATCACATGCTGCGTCATCCCCCTCCTTTTCTACCACTCGTTCTATCCTCCAGATATCCATCCATCACCCTCACCCTCCCTCTCTGTGTCTGTGTGGGAGTCGTGCTTCAGTGTGACTCTGTGGTCTCGCTGTAGCACCGTTAACCGCATTCATGTGTGTTTTATTTCCTTTGGGGTGTGTGTGTGTGTGTGTGTGTGTAGGTGGACGTGGGGGTGGTACACTTCACTCCTCTGGCTCAGCCGCACATCCAGCAGCCCTTTAAGCTCGTGGAGAAATTGGTCAGGAACGTGTTTCAGTTCCGGAGGAAACACTGCCACAAAGGACTCGAGTAAGCGTCCTGCACCTTCTTTTCTTTCCTGCCTTTTTATTTAATAACAGTCGCCCGAGGCCTGTGAGTAACGCCATCCTGTTCTTCTTTCAAAGTTACTTAGCCAAAAGGGCCCCGTTTGACGAAGCAAGCCTCACAATGAGAGCAGCAATTACAAGTCATTGAGATGTCAGTAATTATATGAGGAATGAACTTGTGCAAGTGCAGCAGCTTCAGTGTAATAAGGGGGTGGGGATCTTTTGGCACCTCACGATTCGATTTGGTTTCAATTCAGGGTGCCAATAATTATCCATCAGCGTGCATCATGATTTTTCTTTATTTCTACAGTCTACATTATTTTTATTCATTATAAAAAACACCAGCCTTAATGTATTTTCCTATAGTGTAATGTTTGGTCCTGTGATATTTAAAAATAAATAATATATACATAAGCCTTTATTCAAATCGAATTATAATGGTTTTGTGCATTGATGCAGAAATATTTCAAGAGAGAATCACGATGCATCTACAATTCTGTAATTTTTTTCTTATCCCCAGTGTACTACAGTGTACTACAGTGTAGTGCAAAAGTCTGCATCCCCCATGGTTTTTTATGGGGAAATAAACAAAAAAACGTTGCATTTTATCTAAAAAAAAATAGAATTAATAGTTAATAATAAAATGTTGTATCCTGCAACACGACAGCAATTCAAAACAAGGAAAAATCAATAGAAAATATTTTAAAATAGGTTTTGCCATGACCCTCTTGGTCTTTTGACCTGCTTTAAGGAAGGCAGCGTATGACATTATATCACAGATCCCTGAAAATGGCTGGTAAATTCCATCGGCTCATTGAAGAGCTTAAACCTAACCGGTAGTACGGTATATTTCTGTATGTCAGTAGAGCGATGTGAATCGCTGCTGGATACACTGGCACCTCACATTAGAAAACGATGCACGTACTACAGGGAAATATCGGCAGAACGATCATTTCAATTTGCCGTAGAATATCGCGTGTTTTGTTTAGAATTTGTCGTAGTAAGAATTTTTCGTCCGTCAATTACACAGTCTGTGTGCAATGACCTTGAGAGGATCCAAAAAGCTGTACAGAGGATGTGAAAGAGGCTGGATGCAGTTATAAAGGTGGGCAAACAAGTTAGAGAATATTTCAATCACATTCAGAAAGAGAGATGCAAACTTTTGAACTGATATCATTTTGTTTTTCACTATTAATATCTTAACATACACAATTTGACCATTTTGTGTTACTTGTGATAATGAAGGAACATCTGTGAAACCCAACACACGAAATGTCTTTTTCCTATAAATTACATTTTCTTTTTTGTCTTCATTTTGTCCGAAGGGTACGCAAACTTTTGCACTTGACTGTAAAACGGCATATGTTGGCGTAGGTTTGGGCAGCGTAAAGCGTGCCATGTCACTTTCACACCAGAATGTTAACTCGTGGAGTCAGTGTGGTGTGATGTGATGCGCCGCTCCTCTCGTGCAGGATGTTGTTTCCCGAGGCTCAGCGGCTCAGGCTGACCGAGGAGCTGGTGCGCCGCGCTGACGTGGACCCCACTCTCCGTCCCACAGACATCTCCATTAGCCAGTTCAGGGCCTTGGCGGACGCCTACAGCAGGCTGTGCAGAGAGAACCACACGCTGTTCAGCTACGACTTCAGAGAAGAGCTGAGGCAGAAACGACAGAGCCACAGACAGATAAAAAGAGAGAAAGGCTAATGGCTGCTGTTCACACCGGGAGACAACGGACTGCTCTTAGTGGTGACATTTTCACTGCGGCTGAGGCATGAATTTTTTACAATATTCCATTCCAGCTGGAGTGTTAAGTGTAGAAGAAACAGAAAAGAGAGAGTTCACATTGGCTTTGGCTTGGTCGTGTAATATTCTATATAAAATACAAAATACCATAGACATTGTGTAGTTATGTGTTCTTTTAAAAAACTGTCATGGTCCTTGTCTTTTATTTTATGACGGAATAAAAAAGGCTGCAGTTCATAGAAATAAAATTTCTAGAATTTAGACAGGAAAATAAAGAGTATTTTTTCTGCAGGCTGATCAGTAGGGGATTTAGACTTTCTGGAGTCTGTCATACTCCAAAGCGACAGCAGTTCACTTCACAGCACAAAAGCGCCTCCATTATGTCGAGCTTTTCAGAGAACATTTGTTTTGTTCTGTCAACGAGTTTTTAGAGAGAACTTCTGCAAGACTTCCGAGGTTACCTCAGTGCATAACTAGCAAAACAAATTAATAAATAAAGTCACTTTTGATCATTTCAGAAAAATGTATCCTGTTTCTTGTGATGTCACTTCCTGTTAAGCGAGTCGGCTGCCGTGGTGATGAGCTGTACGTGTTTGGCGTGCTACTTTTTCAACTTTTAATTTCTTTAATTACTTTGGATTATTGGACCTTTATTTTAGGTATTTATGTAGAAACTAACTCGTGTCACAGAGTAAAGTTGGTGTAGTAAGCGTTACAGGTTTAGCGTGCGATCGATACCCGCAGCTCTGCACATAAACTCCTTAGACAAATAGATTTATAAAGGTCAACAGATACGGTAAATCATTTATTTTCCATATTTTAAATGTTAATTCCAGACTAGGTTTTCATCTTGTAGGCTTCTGTTGAGGACAGGGATGGGGACTCGAGTTTGGGACTTGGACTCGAGTCGCACGTTGACTGACCCGCGACTCGACTCGACTCAACTCGACTTGGACTCGTGAAATTTGCGCCTGGATTAAAAACACGAACAAAAATAATTATAATTGAGCACCGGCAACCATAGCGCAGTAAATTAATGAAGACCGTTCGTTTCCGACCATAAATGTCAGTTTCGTGACTGTCACGCGCGGTAATTTATCGCAGTGCTAGTCGCGTGCAATTCGCAGCGGTAATTAAGCGCAACACCGGACATAAAAAAACACGTAGCAGTGTTGGGAGAAGAGCTTCTTCTCATAGCGCGGTTGAAGTCCTCAAAAGGCGAGTCAGACAAAACAGGTATCCTTTTTTTGTTTTTACAGAAGATTAGAAAAGGTCATTAAAATGCCCAAGTTATAAAACTATATCCACACTGCGCTACACGCCGAGGGGTTTTGTTTATCCTCGCAAGGTGGATCGGGTGAGCGCATTATTAGGAAGCTACTGAGATGTTGGTCATTGTCAGTCATGGCTTTATGATAAGGACAGATTATTTATTTACTTTCTGGCTACACACACTAGAAGTTGGAACTAAAATTGTTGTGTGTCTCGCCTGTGTCGTGATGGAAATGATTAGCAATTAAGATTATCATCTTGAAACATGACCAATGGAAGACCTTCCACTACACAAATGTTTAGACTTTTATATAATGTGGTGTTTGTCAGTTTTTGTTTGCGTTATTGTTTTGTAATGCAGTAAGACTTGAGATTATTGATATTAACAATATTATTTTGTTATATTTAGTGCGTGTAGTTTTTGACATTAAATAGGAGTAAGGTTATACCCTGTACAATACCATGTGCACTATTGTAGTTCAGAGACTTGACTCGGACTTGCGGCTCAGAGACCCGGGACTTGACTCGTACTTGCGGCTCAGAGACCCGGGACTTGACTCGTACTTGCGGCTCAGAGACCCGGGACTTGACTCGGACTTGCTGCTCAGAGACCCGGGACTTGACTCGGACTTGCGGCTCAGAGAGACCCGGGACTTGACTCGGACTTGCGGCTCAGAGAGACCCGGGACTTGACTCGGACTTGCGGCTCAGAGACCCGGGACTTGACTCGGACTTGCGGATGAGAGACCCGGGACTTGACTCGGACTTGCGGCTCAGAGACCCGGGACTTGACTCGGACTTGCGGCTCAGAGACCCGGGACTTGACTCGGACTTGCGGCTCAGAGAGGTACCCAGGTTAAATCGCTCAACTCTAAGTGAAACTATTTTGATTGCTTTAGTTGTGTAGGTCTCTGTGTTCGTAGCACCATAAGCCTGAGTTTAGCTAATTGAGGCACTGTAACAACAGTGATAGCTAATTGCTTGATAGCTTTTGCTGGTGATAGCTAATTGAGGGAGTCAGGGTCACAAGCACATCATTCGATTAGCTCCAAGTGGAAGTATTTGTTTCCTATTACGTTGAAGTATTGTGTTTTCATTCAGTGGACTTGGTTGTGCGTGTTTCTAGCCTCTCAAGCTTGAATTTAGCTAATTGTTGACACTAGAGTCAAATTGCACGAGCTCTAAGTGGAACTTTTTGATTGTTTAATGTCGCGGCAAGAGGGAACTGTTGAGTGCATTACATGCAAAATGCTATTAGGTTTAAACCCTAGCAGTTTCCTAAATTCCTGTGGTGAAGGGGATTACTTGGATCATTTTGAGTGTGATAACTGCGCACGTATACAGACGTTGTTAGAACATGAGGAATTAAACTTGGAGAACAGCTACGCAGACGAATTGCAGGTGATGCTCTTTATAGCTCTGTTTTAAAGCGTGGTCTCACTACAGGGACCAATGTTGGTGTAACTCCATGCAGACGTAAAGCTAGTATTAATGTAACCTCTGATCCAGCGCCAGAGGGAAGCTTCAGATAGTGATGGTTGGTTTATTGATAGAAAGTCTAAGAGGCGTGCCTTTAGAGGCTCACTTCCTCCATCTGTACCTGACTTTTGTGACAGAAACTGTTTTTTTGCAGAGCTTGAAGTAGGTGATGATGACCGTGTCAGAGCCAGTAACCTTCTCCTCAAACTCAACCACACTAACATGAGTACGAGTACTTCCCAACCGCAAAAGACCCAAGTGCAAATGAATGGATCCGTGACCCATTTGTGACTATCCCCGGTGAATCGCTCATGTCAGTGCGGGAAGAACAATTCATTGAGCTCTCAGATGACGGTGGACTGAAAAGTATGTTTGAGATAACATCTCTGCCGGCCTTCTGGATCAAAATCAAGGCTAAGTATCTTCAGATAGCCATGATAGCACTGAAAATGTTGCCAACAACCCATCTAGACTGGTCATAAGGAACCCCCCCCCCCGATGGGACCGTCTTATTGCAGAGGAAAAGGCCCGGGGCTCCAACGTAATTCAGCGATATTGGTGAGTAAATGTTTTATGTGTTTTCTAGTATCCAAATGTTTGACATAACATTTAATTATGATGCTATTGAGTATATTCTGGTGGTGATATCCACCCTGCCAGCGGCCCCATGTTGGCCGGTCCGCAAGAATATTGCCACTTCTTTAAGTTACTTTTGGATTAGCATCAGTGATTGGGGAGCCTTTACTAAACATAATAAATTCGTCACTCAGCTCGGACCATGTCCCCAAGTTTTTTTTAAGACAGTCGTCGTTAGCCACTTCTTAAACTACATCTACCTCCGATCTCACCAATTACTGTCCAATCTCCAACAAGCCTTTTCTCTCTCTAAGATTTTGGAGAAGGTTGTCGCCCAACAGCTCTGTTCTTTTCCACGTAGGAATAACAAGCATGATGCATTTCAGTCTGGTTTCCAGAAGCATCATAGTAGAGAAGCAGCGCTGGCTGAAGTGCTCAATGACCTACTGCTCGCCTCAGACTGTGGATATGTTTCTGTTTTGGTTCTATATAACTCAAGTGCAGCCTTTGACACTATTAACAACAATGTTTTAATCTACAGGCTTGAAAACACGGTCAGTGAAACCAGAAGCTGGCTCGTCATTTGATTCCCATGTAAGTAACAGCTCATCATCTGAGAATAAGAAATATGCTAGCCCTACATGACGCTGAGAAACTAGTGCATGCTTTCGTAACGTGTGTTGCTATTGGCGGCGAATATTCAAAAATCGACAATTTGCTGTTTAAAGAACAAACCAACCAGGTAAAAAGACATTTAGACAAAACACTGAAGGTTAAAAGCAATCCTCTAAACAAGTCCACTTTAAACAATATTCTAGCAGTTTCCCCAAATGATTTTACTGTTATTGAGCGGTATGGATATCATACAGTGCATTTTTTAAATACCTAATAACTGTTTAATATGCATCTACTGCATTTGTATTAATATACATTATTGATTGTGTTTTATACCACTCCATGCTTCTTACTGTTGTGTACTGGTTTTATTAGAAGCAGTCAACAGGACAAATACAAAGAGACGTTTTTATTTGTTCAGAAAACCCTCTGCAGCACTACTTTACATTACAGACATTGCTTATTACATATACAGCACTTTTTAAATCCTTGACCTGTCAAATTGATGTACAATAATAAAAAGTAAGTTACAGTTTATAGTGAAAAAAATACTATACAGGTTTGGTTTTTAAAAATGAGAGCTGTTTTTTTCTTTCTTTATGGTAAGGACCCAAAGCTCATTCAGCTGAACTGTGCTGATTGTATTCGACTGGTCGACTATTTTGTACACACCACACATTACAATCCATATCCAAGAGAAAAAAAAATCAAGTCTTAACCCCCTATTAAAAAAGGAATATAAACTTATCAATAAATAATAAAAAGCTTAAAAATTCTATAGACTCCAGGATGTACAAATAAAAAATGTGCATGATGCACAAATTAAAATACAGCAAGGCAAAATCTGGACAGATTGTCATTCCTGCAGCTGCTTCAAAGACCTTTAAGACAGGAGGCAAGCACCGCTGCTGTGTGTGTGTTGCTCAGGCTATTAAAGATGCGCTCAGCGTTTTGTAACATTTAGCAAAAGTTCACCTCATATTTTGGCAGCTTAAAGTAAGTATCTATAAATTATGTGGACCACCAACGTCCAACCAATCAGGACAAGGAAGCATCTCTACTTGCTTGTCAATTTAGAACTTTATTTTGGGGGTGTGGCTTTTCCGTGACTGTACCTTTTAAATGTGGGATGTTGTGAAAGTAAAATCTATTCAGCTCCATCATCACATGCATCCTTCAGATTGGTGACTATGATGGCGTAGCTGTGGTGTTACTCTTGGTGCCATTTTCAAAGAAACAGTCCTCGTTAACCACCGAGGTGAGACTCTGCACACTGAAGTCCTTCTCGAGCAGCGCGTTCAGGTCCACGCCGCACACGGCCGCCTCCGACTGGCTGTCCAGAGAGCGGCTGTGCTGCCTCAGGCTCAGCAGCGCCGTCAGGTTGCGTCTGGGGTCGCTCCTCGCTGACCTGCGTTTAATCGGGCAGAAGTGAGCCCGTCTGAGCTGAGGCTGCCTCTCAGGAGAGTCCACTTCTCGTCCTTCGGGTTCCACACGGGCCTCATCGGTCAGACGCAGCTCGTGAAACCGAGCCTCCATGGAACCGGGGGCAGAGTCACGCCGAGCCAAATGCTCGCTGAACCCGTCGTAGTCACTGAGGACATCAGACTCCTTCATTCTACTACGTCTGAGGGCGGAGTTAGTAGGCGGGGCCTCTGAGGATGGGGCGGGAGGTGGGTCTCCGATGCTGGGCGTGCCGCTGCTCTCACTCGCTAAATCTGAATCTAAAAGAGGGGGCTTCAGCGTGTCGCTTTTGGCCAGGGAACTAACATTGAGGGGCTTCTGGCACAACCAGGAAGCCCGAGAGAAACCTGCAAAAACACACACACACACAGATGTTATGCTTCCTCCAAGTGAGAGCAACCATCTGGTCCAGCCTCTCTGCCATCACTGCATGTTTTCTGCACATACATCATGTGCACTGAGCACCAATAACAGGAGCAGATAGCAGGCCTGCACAGTGTGGCCATGCTTTGTAATGTATTAAAACTAACTTAACGGGGCGTTATTAAAAATTATCATCACGATATACATCATATTTTCATTTGCGAACAGTGTCAGCAGAAAAAAAAAAAAAAACATGAGTCCGATGATAATTCATTTCTGAAGACATTAAATAAAATTAACATAGAACCAGAGGGATACAAGTGACATGTGACGAACGTTCGGCTGATCGTTTATACACGTTTTGCTACTAGACCTCATTAATCTTTTATTTGATGTCTATAACGGTATTGCACCCAAAATGTCACTCGAGTCCCTCGAAATGAAGTGCGTTAGTGTTCTAAAACCAGCAATATCTCGGTGTCATTTCATCATCATACCTCCCAGCCTGCGTTAATTTGACCAAATTTAATATATATTTTCCTCTGATCACAGCAATGCCACAAATAAAACGCATCTGAACGCTCCCAGAAGATGATAAAAACCTTGGTGGAGTTCAGGCCAATTCTGCTCGAACAATATACAGAGCAGCACTAAAATAATCAAATAAAACTGTCAATGGTTAATTATGTAAGTGATGCAGTCAGTCATTTTGGTCTTGCACAGGTTCGAGTGAACGAGACGGGACTGACCGAGCTTTGCTGTGGAAGGTAAATGTCCCCTCAGAGGAGCGAGCCGTTCTTTGCAGGTTCCGTCAACTGGACGTTCGGTTCCTCGCATCCCTTTCCGCACGTTCTCGCGCAGAACAGCGCGGATCACCTTGACCGTGTTCACTTTGCACTCAGGCACGCTGAAGGAGACAGCGACGCTTTTGGTTAGCATCTCATTAGGGATAAATTAGAGCTTGTATTTTAGAGCCGAACGGCGTTGTAGCTCACCTGCTGCACAGCTGGAACACCGTCTCTGGTCTGCCCTCCAGTTCCGACTTGGTGTGGATCAGCTCCCAAACGCAGTTCGTTTCTGCGCCCGAAACAGAAAAGGGTCAGAGGGCGTGTGTGGTTTAGGGCTGTCACGATTTAGCATTTATGCATTAATGAGCCTGTTAGCGATGTTATACAGCCACAGACAGAGCGAACATTAGATAGCAGTAGCACTACACTACGAGTTTGTATCATAAACCTTAATATTTCAGATTAGTTTTTGTTTCTTAGGAGACCTGGGATCCACATAAACATCCTCCTCCTCCTCCAACACACCCTAATGGCTTCCTATTCACTATACATGATTACTACATAGGGAATAACAGTGTACCAAGTAGGGCTATCAAAACTAATTTCACTATTCAAATGTACATAATATTCACGCATTCAAAGGCAAAAAATCCACATTGGAAAGTTTAAGATCCCGTGTTTTACTTTAAATCGCCTAACACAAGTCTATAGAACCGCGTTTCTCAAACGTTTTTGGCAAAATGACCCCGTGGCTTGCCGTAGGAAAAGGGGGGTGTCAGTAGGGGGCAGTATAGATCTGTCACAAGGCCATTTTTCCAGTTAGCGGGAAGCCCCCTAACACTACAGCTAGTAAAGTAAATAATAAACGTGATGACATCATCGCCCCGAGTGGAAAGTGTTTGTATGTCAGCGTAAAACCGCTCAGTTTCACCTCCCGGCTTTTATACAGTACAAACACCTGAACGCCTGCTGGAGGAATAAAACTCACCCTCATTAATATTCACATGCAATTCTTGAACTATTTGACAGCTCTAAAATCGACTCCAATAAGCACTTGCATCTAATATGTCCTTTGTTTCTTAACTGAATTTTAAAAACAGGAAAATTAAGTGTGCCATAAAAGACATGCATTTACTTCCTACATCAAGTAAAAATGTTATGAAACGTGTGTTTTAATAGACTGGCGTTGACCGGATTAAAATAGAACACTGGATCTAGAACACTGGAATGCACATTTGTTGCCTTCGAATGTATATAATATTCATGAAATAGGTTCTGATAGCCTCTGTGTGTGTAAGCAGTGAAAGGCCTCGTACCTGCCGTGTTGCCCAGTCTGGCCTGCAGTGCTGACCGGGGGATGAGCCAGCGGAACTTAAACGGGTCCTGATCTGCGTGAGAGTGGGCTGAGCGTGGAACGGTCTGTCTCACACACACACAGTGGATGAGGGGAGGATTGATTAATGTGCTAATATATTTATTAGAGCGCGGTTGAGAGTATGGCAGTGAAGAGACTCACCATTTTCTTTTTGAGCTTGTTGCTCTCCCTGTAGACCAAAATCACTGCCTTCTTAAACACTGGGGAGGAAAGAGAGACAGATTTCAGTGAGCCACGATGCTGCAGGGCCACGGTGGGACTTCATACAGAACTCGTAACGGTAGTTAGACGCATTTATTCCAAACCCTTTATACATTAGAGCTATACGCCAGGCTGTTTTTAATCCACTCCGTTGGTTAAATTCCCCCAAAATATAAAGAAAAGTCATTTAAACAGGTTTTTCTGTTGAAATGACTGTTTCAATTTAGTGTACATGCCTTGCACTCAATGTGTGATGAAATCTGAAGTCGCTTGGAGATGACATCACAAAAATATCATTATTACACTATGTTTTTAATGCTGGCCAAACGAGTTCGTTGGTTTAAAGTGAGACTTTGTAAAAAAAAATCCAGACCTCATCAAGACTTTTACACTTTACAGACTTTTTCTAGATTTATTTTCTTGCTACTTGTAAAGGTCATTAACTGTAATATAAAAAGGGAGGGGGCCTCGATGACCAGGTCTTGATATCTTAACAATCATATCTGGATTTTAAAAAGGTCCGAGGTCTCTTAAAGACATTTTGTAAAATTATTTTTTTCCTCGAAACAGCGCAAACAACTTATAATTTAATTTATTAAACATGGACTTTGGCTTCCACTAAGGTGGTCTTGTGGGTTGTCAAGCTCTCATTGCAAAGGATTATGGGAAAGTAGTGGGCAGTGCATGACTTGCAGGGGCTCTTACCAAGTAAAATCTCCTAAAATGATAAGATCCTCACTAAACTCAGAAGGAATGCTCGCCTGAACGATATCCAGCAGCTCTCACGGCTATTTTAAAAAAGCCCCTCACTAGAAAGTGTGCATGAGCGGCTACTCACCAAATACGGTCAGCTCAGGCTCCTTCTTCATGCGGCCCAGAGACTGGAACGGGTTGAGCCACATCACTGAGGAATGCATGAGAAACTCTCCCATGGAAATCTCTGTGACCTGAAAGACAAAGATGGAGATTTCTCATTGTACTGTTAAATGTTTCTTTTAAAACTCCTCGAAAATGGCTGATTCTGAAATCAGAATTTTTCAGTACTCCTGTATAAAACAGGAGGCGGGGCTACGTACGAGTCCAGCTTGTGATGTCATTAAACATGCTCACGTCTTTGGACCAATCACGTTCGATATGCAAATTGTGGTTCCCGGATACCTTTTTATTCACAGAACATGAGCGCTAAGCTATCCAACTACATAACTTTAATGTTAGTGCTGAATAAAGTTGTGTTTTTCATGGTAACATTTTATTTTTGACAAGTTTGGCTGTAAATCAAGAGTCAGATCCTGAAATCGTGACGACATGTGACAAATGCGAGCTAGCTTACTAAGAGGCAACTAGCCGTCTATCTAGTTTTGAATTTGCATGTCATGCATATTCATAGATCTGGGTGTTATTAATGTGGGTAAAGGAGTACAGATAGATTCCTGGGCCATTTTTGGAGTGTCTTGGGTATTAAACGACTTATAACATGTTGCGACACAATACCATGTTTTGAGTGAATGGAATGGTTAAAGAACTGGGAAGTGTGGGAACGGCGATGGGCCAGAGGAATGAGCATGTCTGATGTCGTACCTCTTTTTCCAGGCCACTTTGTTCAGCCACCAGCTGGTCAAACACTGTGCCGTAGTCCTCATAGATCTTCTGCATCTCGTTTATATGACTGGCCACCTTCTCCATGGCCTTCAAAGCCTCTGTAACAATATCCAGTCAACACTTGCTGTCAATATTAATATTAAAATAACTAAATGAAGCAAAATGCAAGCTGATGCAGAAAGACTCCTCACCATCTTTTGTTATTGTGGGTAACTTTGTAAGTCAGAGGAGACCTCCGTGAAGTTGGCCTCCATATAAAAAGAAATGAAATACAACCCACGTCGTTTGTTTGTGCCGTAAATATTGTTTGTGCCGGTTTAGTTTTTGAGATATTATAGCATTATCAGTGCAAGTCAGTGGCCGAGAGTGACGTCACAGTGAATTAAATGTGTAATATGTCAAACAGACACAAACTATTTTTGTAACGTGGTAAGATTTTTGGTTTGGTGTTGAGTCGAGTGGGGTTTAATGCACTGTGACGTCACTCTCCACCACAGACCTGCACTGAAATATGTCGGTTATAATAATCTCAGAAACCGAACCAGCACAATTTATGATGAATCTATTTCTGTTTTGATGGGGTGCAGCTTCACGGAGGTGTCAGAGGAGTGCGTAAGTATGAAGGAGCACTTATTTAGTGTGTGTGTGGTGTACCTGTGAGGTGATAGTGCTCTTCGCTGTCTGCATCGGTCAGAGACACCAGCTCTCGCAGCAGTAGAGGGTATTTCAGCACTCTCTGCACCGGCTTGATCAGATAGGACTCCAGAGTGGACGAGTGCTGCTTTGTGGGATTCCTCGTGTCCAGGAACTCCTTAAAGGCGCGATCTGTTTTAGCTGAACACACAGATCAGAGAACAGGCTCAGACTACATGCATGTACCGTTCATGCCACATCACACGTCCACAAGGAGGCAGCACAGGCTCTGGGACCCCCCTCCCCTTTCTTTCCTTTTTACAACCACTGCAGTAAGACCGCTCCACTGCAGATGAACAACAAGGTGAGTGCGGAGGAGCCATGTTGTGTTGGCGGCTCGTCCCTGCCTCGCTGCTGATTCACATTTTTAAAATGGGGATGAAACGGCTCTGCTGAGATGAATAACGCCACCTCTTTGCTTCGAGTATCAGAGATACTGCGTTTTCATGCAACACGAGAGGATGTATTAGAGCAATTACTGAAGCACTCCACACCACAGCCGCACTCGCACTTCAGAGAGTAATTGGCAGGCAATTAACACGTGGGCACAAAAAAAAATAAAAAAATCTTTAGCGCCGCGCAAGCACATCTCTGGGCACAACAGAAGCACTATGTGAGAATGTGTAATTACGAACACTGCTGACAGACGCTCACACACTGCTCATCTCATGAGTGTGTTTACATGCACACTGATAATCTGATCCTTAAGCAGGGGCGCGCCCACCCCAAAGGTCTAGAACTACTGTGCGATTCATGAAAACTTAATGAATCATACGGAGCTCGTGTTGATTAAATAATCTTTGGAGTGTTGTAGGTATTTTGTCCAATTCACACGAGCCACCATTAGATGGGTGCAAAATGCCAACCCACGCGTCCTGCTGCGCTTGAAAATCTCTATAGAAATGTATTCACATCCCACACCTCTACTTTCTATACACCGTCAACTGTCACATCGGTAGTGTGTACTGAACGTGTGCGGTAAGGATTGGGCGGACTGTTGCTACGCAGCCGATAGAAATTCGGGATAAGTGTGCTTTTCTTGCCCCCAAACGCCCTTTGCCACCCCATGTCATTATCTGATTTCATCAGTCACCAGATTATTCAAGTAATCATGTAATTTTCGTCACTGGATCAAAAATAGAGGCACCTAGATAAAGGCCAGCAAGCTCAAATCAATTGTACAGCCAACCAAACGACAACATCAGCATAAAATTAAACAATGTCGCGTTTTTTAAAAAACTCTGTCAATAAAACGGTTCCAACTTCTTACAAGGTGCTTGATTAAACACGTAGAGACACTCCCACCTCGCTGCTGCAAAGTGAAAGTAAACAAACAGCGTCATTTCTTGTGACGCTACTTAAAGAAATTCGATTATTGAGTGACTCGTGTAGACCTGGTATTTTCCCGTGATCAGATTACTGTTGTGCATGTATACACGTTGATCGAATTACAATCTCAAACCCTGCTATTCGCACTCCAGTATCCGTGCCGCTCCTGGGCCTGGACTGCATCATCATTTTTCCCATTAGAAGGAATGGGAAAATGGCGGCACGCTTTCTGGCAGATCAGAACCTGACCCAGCGTCAGTATTACGGTGTGAGGGCTTTGTGAAACACACATTAAAGAGTCGTTTCTGTTCCTGCTCACAGAACTGTTGCTCTGATCCTGTAATGGGACAAATTAAAAAGACGCTGGGGTGCAATTTTCTCCTCGATACGGGCAGGCCGGCTGACTCCTTCATTCATTTCACACTGGGCAGCCTGCCCGAGACAGAAACCAGGCCAATGTTGCACACATAAATCCGGTTCAACATTTATATTTAGTCACACTCTTAGGCTCTGTACGTTTAGGTTTTAATGATCATATCCCTATTATGGAGCAGGCCGCCTGCTTGGAGGACAAAATCCCATTTAGAACCGGTAGTAAAATTTATGGACCTGGATTTTGTGCATGATTAAACGTCAATGAGTAGATATAAATCCCCAAAAGAATCTGATATCTTTAAAGTAAAGTAGTTACAAAAAAGGAGAAATGCATTCAACTCGTATGGAGGGAAAAACAAAAAAAACTGCATTGCAGATGATTATGATGCATGCAGCTGATGATTATCTTGCAACATGAACAGCGCATTTACCCCTATTCCCTATTCCCAGGTTTGAAATATTTCTGTGGAAAATACCACAAATTTGCATGTGGCAGGGGGGGTCAGGGGTTCACTACTGTTTGAGGAACCACACACAATAAAAAAAAATCATATATACACACAGTGCAGAAGTCTTAGACACCCTTTTATATCAATCTTGTCTTAGATGTTTATTTGATGTCTTCTGCATTAGTGCGTCATTAGAAAAGAGCAAATTTTTACATTTCCAATCATTCATTTTCCCCCCCAAAAAATTAAATGACAAACAAATTTCATTAAAGAAAGTGAGATATTCAGCACTAGAGCACTTTTTAGATAAAAACAGAATCAAGGCTGTTCTGGGATTTT
>JAOUQW010000002.1:2717668-2736286 GCA_028565825.1 Olivaichthys viedmensis | reverse complement strand
ATTACAGTATGTTGGAATAACAGGGAAAATGTATTTACCGATGATTGAGGCTGTAGGAAAATGGTTTCGTCTGGTCGTTAAATAAACTGTATGTAAATTAAGGCTGTCAGAACGGATTTTAAATATTCAAATGTTTATTAAAATGTACATAAAATGTACCACAAAAAAAAAAAAAAAAAAAAAAAAAGTGCACTACATAGGTTCCGCAATGCCATCAAGTACCCTAGGTAGTGAACACGTACAGTGATTAGGAAGCTATTCGGGATTTTTATGTGGATCCCAGGTCACCTAAGAAACGCAAAATCAAGGTAAATATTAGAAAAATGAACATTAAACCAAATCGGAAACATTTACGTTTATGTTGAAATTGCAATTTTACCTCCTCAGCACTTTCTTTGCTTAAGGTGTCAATTTTTTTATTTTCCGTCATGTATGTGATACGAACACACAGTAACGCTAACGCTCCATCTGTCGCAGTATAAAATTCTTAAAGGAATGTGACAGCCCTAATGTACACAGACATAAGCTAATAGTGTGCCTTATAAGGTTTACTAAATCGAGTGCCTCTTTTTGTTACGAACGTTGACCGAACCGCTCAGAAATCAACAGCGCATTTGCCGTGCTTTTTGCTCGTTGACTCAAGAGCTTGGCACTGATATCAGAAAGACTGATTAAAGCCCAGACCCAGGGGTTTACAGAAGATAGGCCTCATTAAGATTCATTCAAGTCGTATGGTACTTTAAATCCTATCAGCTCTTGTGCACGTCACAAAGGCACCGTTGTACCGAATGGGACGGCCTGGACGGAGATCAGAGATTGCAGAGGTCAGCCTGTGGAATCCGCTTCACCCTCACCCTGCTGTACCCTCACTGATATAACTTCAATCATTTAAGAAGCTCCTGACTTTTATACACAAATGTCTGTTGTGACCCGTCTGTGGTTCCTATATTATTAAGAATTCAACATTATTGAAGCCTGATCCAGTATTAAACTGGAGTCTCTTAAAAAGTCAAAAGAAACCAACCATACTGTACGTAATGGAGGGGTTTTTTGTTGTTTTTTTTAACAAGGAGTACAATGAGGCACAAAGGTCCAAGTTCTACTAAGCTCTCGTGGCACTATGGGTTCTCGTATTTCCCCCAAACAAAACTCTTTCCAAGTGGATTTAGCAGTTCGGTACACACTGGACCCACTTGGCCCCAATATCACATCAACATGTCATTAAACCCAACGTTGTGCCTTTCCTCCGAAGCTATTCTCTTTTAGTTGACAGATCTCTGGTTCTAGCACAAACTTGTGTAAAAGCCACATATTTTATTGTATTGAATCCAAAACGAATAGGAACTCCATTATGCAAGGGCAGAGACAGACTTAAATAAATCACCCAACACACCCAGCTGGCACCAATTTGAAGAGACAGGACTTCAAAGAGGTTCAGTTTCTCAGACTATGTTAACCTCTTAGCCCTTTCCAAATTCCTCATACACCTCCCGACACCCCTTACTGAGGTGAAGCCCGTGGTTCACTGCCCTCTGACCTCTTCCTGACCCCTGCACTGGCCTGAGTGTCTGTGGAGAATAAGCGTGACAGCGAACCTGAACACGGCTTCACTTCAGCTTTCTGCATCAGACCTGAAGCTTGTGTACGTCTAAAGTTTGTCTGCATAAATCTGTTATAACCAGCTGAAAAGAAAAGACTACACTCTCTTAAAAAAAAGAAAAAAAAAAGGGTTAAATCTAGAAGCCTAAAAGGATCTTCAAGTTTGTTCCTCTAGGGAACCCTTAAAGGTTCCTTGTAGAACCCTAGAACAGAGAGTTTACCCATCAGAGAGGGTTACAGCTAAGATTGTGGAACCCCTATAACCCCTTTAGAAAGCCAAGAACCCTTAACTGTCCAAAGAACCCTTGAGGGACCCTTCTTAAAAATGTGCATTATGGTTTACATTCTAGAGTTAACGTCCAAGAACGGATTTTGAACATCTTTTAAACGTATACATTCTTATAAAAAAAAGTTTATCTAGAACCCTTAAGGGTTTTTTGATTGTCCCTCTGGGGGAACTCTCAAAAGGTTCTATGTAAAACCTTAAAACTGAGTGTATCCCTATAAGAAGGGAACCCTTTTAGAAAGCCAAGAACCCTTAACTACCCAAAGAACCTTTGAAGGGTTCTTTTTGCCAATATACAATTAGAAAAATGATTGCATGTAGCACCATAAATGTTCTTTGGTTTGTCCCTCTGGGAAAACCCCTACAACAGAGGGTTTCCCTTTGAGAAAAGGTTCTAAGTAGAACCATCCAACAACCCTTAAGAAACCCCCACCAAGAGTGTTGGAATTCAAAATCAGTCTGTTAAGATGCACAAATGTCTAAATGAGCAGATAAACAGCAGATATTAAAATGGTATTTAAAAATGTCTCTTTGCAAGATCAGCATTCAAATTATTGGTATTTAAGCAAATTAGATGAGAAAAATATGGAACATTTATTCAAACCAGATCACAAGTGCATAGCTGGAACATAAAACAAGGTTCTCATGAGCTAAGGTGCTAACAGAGGGAGGATTACGAGTCATTAAATTCAACAGACACACAACCAAGATTAATCACAGTGTAAATATATCAAAGGTAGGCATTACACTTTTATAAAGCTGGCACTGCTTCTAAACCAGCCGACTGACCAGAACAACAAGTATAGCCATAACAAGCATAATAATAATAATAATAATCTAAACCAGTGACCTATGATAGAAACCAGGGGCGTGGCCACCCCAATCACCACCCCAACTCAGAGGTCCATTACTCCTATGCATGAATCATATCCTGCTCATGTTGACTTTCACCACAGTAGTGTTGTAGATATTTTGAGCAAATCCCTCGAGTATTAGCCAATACAGTAATGTCAATTGTGACCATTCATCTTGTACCAAAAAAAAATCAGATATTCTGCAAATGCAACCTTGTCCTTTAGGTAATCAGGTGGTGCCACGCCTTAGTGTGCTCTTGCCCCTCCTTTACCACCCCATGTCTACAAACCTGGACATGCCTCTGATAGAAACAGCTCTGGCTCACCTGGTTTTCAATGGCCTTCCTGTTTTTGGGGTCGCCAACAATAGACAGCTGGAGCTCAGCCATCTTCTTCATTTTGCTGTCCATGTCGATCTTCTGCAGCAGACTGCGGATCTGTCCACGGAGCAAGAGCAGCGTGTCCTCCTTCCCATGACGCTTAGCAAACAGAGATGCACTGGCAGAGTGGATAGCAGTTACCCAGTTCTCCAAATCAGTCTGACTAGTGGCCTAATGCGAGTGGACAGAGGAACAGGATGATTGGCATGTATATTCTTGATATGGTATACGTGTTCCTCAATCAGCGATGACAAAACCTAATTGGGCTCTTAATGAATGAATGATTACAGTGGATCGCCATTTAATCAAACACGTAATGTGAAATTTCCTGAGAGAACTGAGGAGATAATCAGGTCGCGATAAACAGTTTCTTGAATCCTTGCCACTTCCCAAAAACCCTTCAGCGAGAAAGTATGGTCTGGCACACATCACCACAAATCCTTGGCTGACTAAGCAGGAAAATGTTATCAAAACCAAGCAGCTTGAGTGCATGAACAAGCTGTGGCTTCTGCAGAAAGGGGTGGGGGGAGACCCCCACTCAAAATTCTGCTGCTTATTTCTGGGCTGGAGTGCGAACAGAGCTTTTCCTCACCGCCGGCAGACCGTTGGTTCCGCATGAGCGGTCCAAATTCTCAGCATACCACCACAGGACGGATGTATTCAAGCTTATAACTTTCTGGCTTGGGTTAAAGCAGGAAGAGAACGGCTAGTTAAGGCATCTTTAAACATACCATTCTTGAGGTGTGGTCCAACATGGAGGTGTATAATCCAGTTCTAGTGCACGAGGTCCAAAGTTTGGACCTTAAATAAGTTGCTCAAGTGTGTTGCAAAACAGAGCTGAATGAAAAAGTGGATTGGCTCTGCTTCCTCTAGGACTGTTTTGATGCCCTGAGGTATAAAAGCATTTTATCATCAGTTGTTGTGTCGTGGCTAAAGTGAAGGAGACTACGCCTTTTTAAATATTGATATCAAACCACTCTATAGTTACCCACTCAGGTACCTATTTTTTGGTATAATTTTCATTGTTTACACTTTGGACTGACCTGAAAGAGGTAGACATCACCGTAGGAATTGCTGAGGCAGAACACGTTCTCTTTCTTCGGGTGCTCAGGGACAGCTTGGACTATGCCGTCCTCAGCCAGCAAAGCATAACTCGGTAAAGTCTCTTGCTCTGGAGACCCTTTTCCATAGGTCTCATAAAACAGGAGGGTGCAGCCTGAAGGAAGAGAGGGGCATCAAAGACATAAATAATTCATATGATGGCGAGTAATTAAGCCAAATTTGCTCACATTTATGAGAACGCTGCAGAGTGGTTTTATTCGTTGAGTCACTCTCATATTAAATATTTCAACAATTAACGATTTTTTCCGTCAATAATGAACAGTTTTAGATGGGTATAGATGTAGTTTATTGATCACCAATTAAAAATGTGGGTGCACCATAAAGTGCACTGTTCAAAAACTCACCTCTCAAACGGTATGCACCTACCTTTGAGAGTTACCCAGTACTGTTTCCACTTGCGCCGGGCCACCAGCTCCAGCTTGCGGTCCTTGTGCAGGGTGAGCAAAGGCTTAAAGGACAACCACCCAGCTCGCCGCACCACACCCTGCTCTTTCTCGCACAACAAATCCAGCTGCTCCAGCGAGCCAAGGGTCTCCTGACTGCTACTCTCGGTCTCCTCGGCAGAGTTCTCGCCTTGTTCCTCGCCACTCCCTGCCCTTGTGTGGCTAGTCTCCAGCTCCCTCATGAAGTTGTCGTAGATGTTCTGCCTCAGAGCGTCTGTGCCCAGGTGGAGGGTGCCAACAGAACCGCTGTAGGAGGGCAGCACCTGAGATTGTGAGCGGCCCCGGGATTGAACCTTGGGGTACCCCAGAAGACTGGAGACCTGAGAGGGAGAGCTGGTGTCAGCAGTTAGGCCATCTACGCCACTGTCGAAGCAATCGATAGGCTCTTTATATCTTGGCTCCTGGAATAGAAGGTGGAGGAGTAATATAAAGTGTAATTAAATCATGACGATGGCTGAAATGTCTTCAAGGTTATAACACGAGCCCAGTCGAGGTACTACTATGAGACGAGGTACTACCTGGATGACTAACCAACCTTCACAGACAATTAAATTAGGAATTATATATATACACACACACTATAACTGTAGTAACAGGTTTTTTTTCCCCTTTTGAAATCACATGTATGTGTTAATCAGGTAATCACAATTATTTGTCTAAAGTGTCAGGTATGGTTTCATGATTAGCATACTAATTCAAGTATATAAAATACATTCATTTTTATTAGAAGGAATCATGTCTTAATTTGCGGCCCTAATTTTAGCCACTCAATAAAAACACATACTTCTTTAAGCTTAGTGTAGTGTTCCTCCCAATATTATTCAATGCCATGGGAAAGAAAGGCAACCTGCGCTTCATGTGAGCAGTGGAGAGTCGATGCTCTAATATAAGAGACGAGTGCACTTCAAAGGCAACCTGGACCCAGACAAGAGCCGTCCCCACAGAACTTTTCTTTAAAGTCTACATCTCCCTACCAGCTGCATCTAATTACAAAAGGGCGTTCAGATGCCCCTTTGGAGGACTGTGATTGACCCTGAAGCCACAGCCAAGGTCTGTACACCAGGTGGGGGATTATGCAAGCAAGCCATCATGTTGGTATGGTTTCCTTCAGATAGGTAATATGCATGAAACAACTGACATGAAGGCAGCTGTAGACCTGACACCTTGTAAGATTAGTAAGAAAAATCAGGGCTCTTTAAATCAAAACTAGTCAAATAGTTTTAAACAAATTGTGCATTTGGACGAAGTGGAACCATGAAGACCAGACCAATCGGAGTGAAAACGTTACGATATTATCCTGATTAATGTCATGATAAATTATGTCACAAAAATCTTTTCTCAGCATTATGGGTATTGCCGCTTCTGTAATATTGACCAACTGCATAGTTACTTACAGCAGAAAGTGGCTCATCAGACATTCAAATCGATTTTTAACCAGTTGTGTGATTAAAAAAAAAAAAAAAAACATTTTTAAGTAGTTTGTTTTTGTACTTAATATTGGACTTGTAATATTTTTTGTAATATTTTATCCCCCCCACCCCATCCTTAGCTGTAAAATATTTCCCCCTTTTAACGTAACCTTTTCACATTTTTTAACCAAAAATCAAAGTAAACAATGAAAAGTACATTCCAAATACAAACTGTAATACATACAATCTACAAGAAGCTGAGCCTTTCATTTAACTTTACGTAAATATAAACATAGCCACCAAATTATGATATGTGTTTTCTGGCTTAACTGTGGAAAAAGCAGGCAGTAGCTCAAGTAAAACAACCGAGGGCACTGGGTACCGGCAAGCATAATTAAAAAAAAGGACAACACTGAACCCATGTGCTAAATCAAAGAAAAGCAGATTACAGTTATAATGGACGAGCAATGATATTACATAAAAGAAACACTCCATTACTGAGGTACATCACCCTCTTTGTAGAGATATGGCAGCGATAGACCGCTCTAAATGAAGACTAATCTTTAACGCGCAATATTTAGACAACTCCACAACGAGTCACTTGCTCAAATTGCTACTCTGGACACAGTTCTATTCTGATCAACCGCCATGCAATTATAGGTTTCCTCTTCCAGAAAGAGGACACTAGACCCTTAAGAGATGCATTTTGACACCGAGTGACCCACATCACAAAATCTGAACCACAGAAATCTCTCGCACAGCTCGAGCAATAACACCTGACACTTCTCGAGGAGACTCGAACATTTTGGAAAAGCATAATTGGCATAACTAGAGCAAAGCAGTGGAAATGCATGGCAAAACATGGCATAACATAAAAATGGCATATCCACAAATATAACTTAATCACGTAAACACCAACGGTGCTAGTGCAGCTTCAAAATTATCCCAATACACCAGATTCATAGAAAGTAGCAGTGGTTCTCACCCAGAAATGTTCTCTGCCAGCAATTCTCCGACTTTTTAATCCTTACAAAGCAAACGTAGTGCATGTTTAAAGCTCATCTTCGCATTTATAGCACACAGGTATGCACCAGCACGTCCCGAGTTTCATTTGGTAATGCCCTGTGGCTTCCCTCTTGCCGACAGCTGGCACAGTGCAGCAAGCAATATTGTTCACAACATGGGACAATGTTCTGCTTCTGACAAAAACAATAGTGACCGCGGTGGCACGTTGCCCAGGACCAGCCTAGAACCGGTCAGTCCGTCGCTTCCTCCTTGGGTCTACTCGGAAACTTTATTATAATCACCTCGTACTGACCAGGCTTTTAAAAAAACTAATAACCTGATCTAACTATTGAAGCGCAAATATATACAGAGTACTTTAGCATTTGAGAGAAGCAACTCTGCCGACAACTACAACCAAGAAATGAAGCAACACCCCTGATTTACTTTGCAAATATGTGAGCAAATATGAATGTACCTTCTGATAAAGGTGACTTGACTTGCCTTGCTCTCTGATCTACATGAACCCTGTGGGTTATTCCAGGAAATACCCCCTTACCTTCAACTTCTTCTTTCTTCTGGTCAAGCTTCCGGTCCAATCACTGAGTCGCCTCATTCGGTTCCTGATCGACTCCTTCTTTCCGGCGATCTCCGTGATGGATTTGGTTTGGCGACAGGGTAAGGTGCAGGAAGAATACTGCTTTGCCCCTGAGGACTCCTCTACAACAGGTTCTTCCATCACACACACGAAGGAGGATCTGTGCTTGAAAGGTATCTCATTTGCAAGCATTAGATCCTTGGCAGTGGGAAAGGTGGCAGCCATGCTGGAGTCCCGGTAAAGATCAGATATTCTTATATCAGGTATCCTCTGATCAAAATACTCGATGTGTACAGATGGGAGAGTTTCTGAAACCCTGTTCAGCGAGGCACTGTCCTCATCATTTAGCTCCCCACCAGGCCCCCAGGGCGAGTCGTACCAGCTGCCTTCTGAGCTCAGCGAGCTGCCCTTGCTGGTCCTGGTGATGGGGCTGTTAGCCACTGGAGTAGCTTCACGATCAGACCCTGACTTGTGAGGTACAGCAGAAGTGGTGGGCATGGAGTGTGATGTGGGGGAAAACTTTAGCAGCTGGACAGGCCCTCCACACTCATCCGGAAGCATTGAGTGTTTGGAGACCTGGCTAAACTCGACCCGAACGCTGCCGTCACTCTTGATCAAGACTCTCGGGCTGCTTTGATCCTCCAGTTCCTCCAGCCTGGACTTCCTCTCAGGTGTCCTGTATCCATTTACAGCTTGGCCATTACAATCACCTCGACCAAAGGTACCATCTCCATTTTCCTCAAGACCCTCGTGGTGGCCATTCTCAGACGGCAGCATTACATGTCCTCTCGATCGCAAACGTTCAGAAGAACCGTTCCACTGAGCACTAGTCCTTCTCTTCGCTTCTCTTCCTTTGGTGACATAGTCGTAATGTCGCGACATGGACAATTGATTGGTCTTGGGCTGCGACAAACAGCCACGAGCCACAGTTTTGGATTTGAAACCGGGAATTCTCGATCCTGCTCTCCACCAGCCATGAGGTGATAAAACGTCCTCTTTGGCAGGACGTAGCTTCAGTGAATAAGGCTTCTGTCTGTTAGGAAGGGTGAAGCTATTGCTCCTGGGCCCCTGAATGCTGTACTGGCTCTCTGAGTTTCCCATTCCTGACCTGGAACGCACAGATCCCATCAGTAATAATCAAGGAAGACATCAGTAGCTCAAATGAAATTGACTTGGATTTGATGAGCTCTGTTCTGGGATTCGTCACAGCCATGATGAGGCTGATAAACTTCACGGGTAAATTATAGGCATGACAAATTATTTCATTTGGGTTTATAAGTCATGGAGTCATTTGCAGGGGTAAATTAAAGATGGCAGTATCAGGCTCCAGCTTGAGCACATGGTCTCATGCAGGCCATGAGAGAAATAATGTTGTAGTTACCTGTTCTATTAAAATTGCTATAGCCCTGCAGTCTGCATAGGCATCATCATCTTCGTGTCAGCTAGCAATCCAGCTCCATCAGCCTCATCTGTTGAATTTAGAACAAACATAAGAGGCTCATCAGTATACAATGAAGTCATTAAAATATTTGATTACAGGCATTCCAGTTCAGTCAAATCTCTACATTTTCAGAGAGATTAAATATATTTTGCTACATGGAAAGAATGACCAAAAAAAAAAAAGCCAACCAATACAAAAAGAATATCAAACTCGTTACACGTTCTCAAAAGCCAATCTGTTTGGTTCATATTCAGTTAAATATTCATTTTCCCCTCAATCTCCAAGTCTCCAAGCTCTTCAGTATACTGTAAAAGGTCAATTGCTAACTTTGTAGGTAAAGATCCATTTCCTATTCAAATGAGTCTCTGACCGTGGACTAGACTTAAACGAGGTCTTGCCCAAACGGTTGGGAAAGTTTTTGAAAGCTGCCTTTATTTCGTCCGGTGTTTATTTTTAAACATACAAATTCCAGAGAACTTTTTCTTTTTCCCCCTCTGGTCTACACTGCCAAGCAAGTCCGGAGCTAGAGACCAAATAAAGTGGTGCAGCGCTCCCATCCCATTACAAAATCATGACCCTCCCATGCACTCATACTGTACACAGGTCTCGTGCGCACACTCCAATTTACTGTGCGTATTCAAAATTAACCTCTTACACGCCAAGGAACCATCAAATTTCTTACTCGTGTACATTTTATAACATACAGTATATACACACACACACACAACAAGAACAGGGTGTCATATAAAAGCTGGAAATTCTTTCCATTGAAATTGGTCACTTCTTTGGCATGTAACTAATGTGTCACCTTCATGGAGCTCAAAACAGTACATACTTAATGAACCTTGCTAAGTAAATGTGTTAAAGGTCTAGCCATGGCGCTAATTTAAGCATTCGAGTGTCTAGGCATCTGGCAAAATTATGCTTTAAAGCAGACGATTCGGCTAGAAGTATAAACGCTCAGGCCTACATAAGGCCAGTGCACACAGGCTGCGTGGACGAAAAGATTTGCACTACGACAAAATACATTTTTAGAACAGAACCAAGTCGGATGCATTAAAACCTGACTGACCAATTAAAAAACAGGTCAATCACATGATCTTCGTTGAAGTTCGTGCATTGTTTTCTAATGTAGGATGAACATTTTTTTGTCTTTTTAGCAGCGATTTGGATGACATCTGCAACCAGAAACAAAGTTTAGGCTCCTAAACGAGTTAAAAGAATTCACCACACTTTTTCTGTACTCCAAAATCGGGTCTGTCCTGTAACAACGTGTTCTCAGCGCCTGACTTTCAAACATTAAAAATAGCCGAAACGCCATTTTTTGGAATTTTTAGACCTTCTTAGGGATGTAAAATTATTATTTTTTACTGCAAGAAAATGAAACGCATCTATTTTGGTGCTCAAAAGGATTTCCTTTACTTGGATGACATCTCGTATAGGATATTAAAACACTAAACGTGTAACGTCTTGAACCAGCAGAGGTGCGGAAAGTTAAACTCACTACAAAGTTTCAGAAACTCACACACACACACACACACACACACACACACACACACAATAAACCTCTTTGAACTCAACAGGTCTCCAGAGACAGACAGCAGACCAGAAAGATTAGAAAAAAGAAAAACATGAAACGGCATATAAAAAATAAGCAAAAGAGCGCAGATGTGTTTCTTTGCCAAGTATCTATGTCCAAGCACCTTTATATATAAAATAAAATAAAATAAAACTTCATACTCCCAGCCTGAGTTTAGAAACAGCAGACGCATTAGCATGTGCTTTTAAAGTTAAATTACTTCATCGTGCTCACAGCACCTCACGCACCAAGCTGTGGGAAAATCAGGGACCTAGTTCAGGAGGACAAGATAAGGAGAACATCTGCTCCTCGTGCATCTGACCTCCTGCCTGATTAGCATCAACACTGATTAGCCAATCTTCCACAGAGCAGGTGGAAAGAAGGGGAAAAACATTGTCCATTCTCATGCGGAAGGTTCTGGAAGACGCATTTCAAGCTAAACTAATGAGCTGGAGGTTCAGAGGAAACGCTGAAGTCAGGCACAAAGGCTGTTCTCTCACAATACCAGCACACACTGTGACAGAGGAGGCATTCAGAAACGCCACATCGCAGAGTGGGAAAGGAACCGAGGCACAGACACACACACACAGCGGCTTTCAGACTGCAGACACAAGCCTCCTGCAATGGCCTGGGTATTATTGTGGTCCACCAGCAAAACACATGCCTTCAGAACTTCACACAAGGGCCAAGAACACACCTCAGGGTGACTTCGGGCTTTTAGGCGGGGTTCCTGTGCAGATGACATCTGCTTCTGTGGAAGGGAACCTCTTACTCATGCCTGCAAAAAATAAAACAGTTCCTCCAGTGTCTACTGCAGAGCCGCTGTGACTGGAACCAACTTAAAATAGATATCCGTTATGAAATATTCCTATATTTTTATTTTGTAGTCATAGAGAAGCGCAACTTTCCTCCACCAAAGTGACCAAACCTTCCTTCAAGTTCCTTGAAGAACATCAAGAGTCTATTATAACATGCATTTCCTGAACTTTTGGACTAAACATTATGTTGTTGTACAAAAAAAGTCGCACTTCTTCTGTGGCTGAATCTCAAACGCCATTTTTATGGGCATATAAAGCACTATGTAGGGTCTAAAATGCCATGATAATACCCTATATAGTGAGCTAATAGAGTTCTTCAAGACCAGGTTTCCTTAAAGAAAATGTTAATTTGTCCTTGACACGGTCACCGGTGCTGCTCATATCTACTGAGGTTAATCCCCTTTATCACAGTGCTAATGGGGCAAAATGGCCCATGTGACTAAAAACCCTCTCGACCTTCAACGTGCACTTAATGAAACAAAGGCTCGGCGACGCAGGAACTCTCCGGAAGTGCAGTCGCATGAAGGGAGAGCATGCGAGATTCGAAAACAGGGCTCACGGAACCACTGGCCAAAAAAAAAAATCCATCTTCGAATGTTTAAGATCACATGTTCTCCTTTTACAATTCTGAGTCCATCATAACACATTCCCTGAACTTTTGGACTAAATAACCCTTGAACTGCTTAATTTACAAAAAGGGCTCGGAAATGTTTTTTTAAGTGATTTTTTAATTAAACATTAAAATTGAACAAAAAGTACTCGTACTAAAAGTGATGTTACATGTAAGAAGTTCATTTCCGCACTTTTTCTGTGACTCAAACGACATTTTATTGGGCGTATAAAGCCCTATGCAGGGTCTAACAACATATTATACCCTATATAGTGAGCTCATATAGTGAGCAGGAAGCTATTTGGGATTCGGCCTAACCGTGTTGGAGGCTTTAGATGGCGGATTTTTTTTTTTTTACGTAGATTTGTGAAGCCTAAGGAATTGAAATCAAGTCAAATATCAGTGACAAGAAAATATTAGTCAGTAAATAAATAAACAGTTTACGATGAAATCAATATGAATTTTATAATAGTAGAATTTTATTTGCTTCAGAAAGCAACACAATTTCCACCTTCCGCGTTTTTACGCGATACAAACGCGTCTAGCACTAAAATGGTTGTTTGGTTTGTACCTCTGGGGGAACCCTTGAAGGTTCCAAGTCGAACCCAACAACAACAATGTTTCCCCCTTTACCTATCTAGAACCGTTAACCATCCACAGAACCCTTGATTAAGACTGAAGCTCTAATGCTTGTTGTGTCTGTGACGGTCTAAAATTAGCAGTTTATTAATATTTGAATGCATTCGAATACCAAGTCTCTGACAGCCCGTGTTACCGCCTCATTTAAGAGGATGGGAAATAATTAACCCAAATCCTTAACGTTGGTCTAAACAAACGGTTGTTGTCGTGTCTCTGGGTTCCATCACAGCAGAGTTATTATTAACTACTCCGTTCTTGAAATCACTTCCTCCTGAAGTCCAAGGGACGGTGTTTTATCGCCTAACAGCAACAGGAACCGATTGAACACGGATTGATAGAAGACAAAGGTCACTCTCACTGAGGAGGACGCATTAGAGCGGCAATAGGAAGGAAAAATGCGTGTCCGACACGGAGACAGGAAGCTATTAAAGACAACGGTGTTGACACACAGCACTTTAGCTTTAGAACATCATAATATCCATATCTCTGTACAACACATTTTAGCTTACTGCCAAAAAAATTAAATAAATAAAAAAACCACGGACACAACTTTGCTGTCCTGGCGTGTCCCTGCAGCTTTCTCATTCGAGATTCATCGTCCTGGCAGAGACCCAAAAACGGCTGAGTGATGATAATAAAAGTGCATGGGGGTGCCAGAATATTTCACACCAACACCACAAACCAGAAACGAACACTCAGTTACAGTGGCTGCCACGAGAACGTATTTAATCTTTCCTATTTTAAAAAACATGCTGTTTACAGCAACTTAACTCAAAATCCGAACATGACAATCGTCAAACAGAACTTTATGGGGCCTTCGCTTCACTCTCCTATATTCATTTCATGATCACATGCAAGCCTCCTTTAGTGAGCTATTTAATTACAGCTCCATAAACCAATCCAAACTCCTCAAACTTCTTCTTCCAGTCGATCCGTTACAACAGACAGACAGACAGGCAGACAGACAGACAGACAGACCACCACAGCTGCACACCTGCGACTCGGAATGAAAGCAAGCTGTACATGCGGGTCTTTTTTTTTAGCATCCGCCCCTTAATCCAGTAAACACAAGGAACAAAAGAGACGCATAAAAAAGTGAAGGAAAAAAAATAAAGCACACTTTCCTTACCTCTGTGGAAAAGCTTTAATCTAACGGGCTTTGAAGAGCAAGTAGGAGAAATGCAGAGCTTCGCTGATCCTGACTGACAAAAAGGGCTTGTACTCTTAGAGTGACAAACTTAGACTTCGCTCTGACTCACACACACACACACACACACGTGGAAACTCCCACCCTGCTGGTGAGGCTGGGTGACTCTTAATCGCTTGCCTCTGGGCAGGACAACGGCGCTCCACTGAGAGGGGAAAGTCTGAGAGGCTCAGTGTGTTTGCATTCGAGTTAAAAAGGTTTTACAGTCACTTTAAGCGCTCCATCGGTTTGCAGAGGCTGGAGGTCTGCAGTCTGACCCTCAACACTGAAGGTTTGGGGCCATGCCAAACACCAAAAAAGCAGAGCGGAGTAATTAGAAATCTGCACTGAATTAAGGGCTCACGGAGCCACATTTTTTAATTTGATTACAGTCCAAAAAAGCTGGATGTCAAGCTCGCATGCATTTAATTTTTTTTTACTTAACCTCAGAAAAAAAAAAAAAAAAAAAGGAGACGACAAAGCAAAATGTTGTGTTTACCCAACAAGTCTGTGCCGACTGAATCCGTTCAAGCCTGGTGCATAACTGAGGTTGAACAGAAAGTTCATTCAAACAGCCTCATTCACAAACCGCAGAGACACACAGCCAAAACAGCGCGAGCGCAGCACGACAGCATTCTGAGGTTTAGGTTCTCTGTTCAGACGAACACTTTTGTTCATACGACACAAAGCCGTTGTTACAGCATGAGGTAAACGTCAAAGGATTATTAAAACCTTAAGGAGCGAGAGTGATGAACTAGGGGCGGGCGAAACAGCAAGCATTTTATATCAGGATATTAAAAATATATATCTTTTTTTTTTTTTGTTGGACCATATTTGAACTCATTTTAATAAAAATGATGAAAAAACTTGACTATTTTATAATATTTACATTTAAATCAGTCTCCCAAACTAGTTGCTGGAGTCTTTTACAAACTCAACATTTCTCACACACAGAGAATTTAACTTTTTTATTATTATTAGAAAACAAATGTAGAAAAATAACTTGAGAGTGAATAAGGAAGCGAATGCTCTCAATATCCTGTTAAAAAGGCATCTGCACGGTCGTTGTGGCAGTCGCTCACTATATCATGTTTTCAAAAACGGGATTTGAAAATCTCTACCGGCTGACAAATGTCTACCGGGGGTCTCGGTTACACCCGTGTACCGTCCACTACTACGATGAACAACAAGAAGCCAAAAAAACATGGCTAATGCAATCATAATGCATGTAGGCTACATTTCCATAACATGGTGATGTGTTATTGGAGGGGCGCGTTTCCAGATTCATTATTAAAACGTTCATTACAGACAGAACAGCAAAAATATAAACGCTCAATTCAACACCCAGCGCTGGAGAAGACATGAAGAGACAAACTGTGCACTGTAGTTTTTTTTCCTATTACTACTTAATCACCACCAACAGCGTCATCATCATCATGTGTGGCCCTTTTCTTCTCGAGCTTTTGGGACTGAAGACCCTCCACTGAGCATAACAGAAGAAGAGCATCAGGGCTTCAAACGGACCGTCATTCAGCAGCACTGTGAGCAGTCAGGATGGAGCCGGTCACTTTGAAATGGGAACGGCTTTGGCGGGATTAGGCATTGGCAGGGGGCGGGGTGGGGGTTGTGAGGTCATGCATAAAGCCTGAGGGCTGTCCGGGACACGGAGAGCCGCACTCTCGGGGCCTAATTAGGTTCTCCACAAAGCCGAGCACCAACAACAGCTTTTGTGTCCAGTAGATACGATTAACAGCCAATTACAAGCATCAACAGTGTCTCTTGGTGGATCATCAATCCTGTAAAACTAAAACTCTAAAACGAACATGACAATGAATTCTGCGAGGTTGCTTCATCGCATGCAGTGCTTTTACTTCTTCTCTCCAATCACTCGAGTATTTTTTCATTTAAACCCCATTGAGAACATCTGGTCTCACATTAACCACAAATTAAAACTGAGTGGAACAACACTGACATGTCCGTGTGTCTGCAAGTTTACCCCAAACACTTCACTATCTGAAAAAAAAATCCAATTAACTTGCGCTGCGTGTTGCTTCAGTCTTTACTTGTTTGTGAACTTTTTTACTCATTGCTAAATTAAAATTACGAAATTTCATGCACCTTTTTGCTTGGCCCATTTTTATTTTAAAATGTTTTTGCCCCAGAGTGTACAGTGAAGCGCAAAACTTTCTTCTATATTTTACGATTTGTGTACATTTTGGTCTGGTACATGCCACGTTGCTCCCTAGTGCACATGTTCATGTATGTTGGCAACCCCCTGCACAAGCGTCTGTTCACAGATTCGCAGACGCAGAAGTATAAATCAGCCGCAAAAAAAGATGGAGCCAGGCCTTTAGCACCTGTCCATCTGCCAAATTTGGCCCCCTGTTCATTTACTAGCCACGTTGTTGTGCAAGTTTCCTGCTCATCAAAATGAAACAAGTGTGTGCATTATATGCACTAGCTGTATAGCGTTGGCATGTGCCCCCACCTCCCTCCACTCAGTTCGACTGTTCTGTCAGCGCTTGATCTCAAAGCCAGGGATGTAAATTGTCGTTTTTAATCCAGTCTATCCATTCTCTCTGGTGACGGGAATTAGGATAAGTGGCAAAACCAGGCAGCCGATTAAGTAATAAATGAAGACAAGCGTACATTAAGCATTACATTATTGAATTTAGGCTTCGAGAGGGGCGTCGAATCCCAATTCTAAACGTCTTCCTATATATTAAACCGTAATGGCGTTGTCGACCGTGCGTAGTTCATATGCCCAACAGAACAGCCAAGTCATCTACTCATGCTAATCACGAATTCTCACCGTGTGGAAGCTCAGCTAGGCCTCATGTTCTATATTGACACACAAATGACAGTCAATTGAGGTAAAAAGCAGGGAAAATCGCAAAGCTGCTTCAATGAAAAGAGGCGGACAGGTTTGGGCAAGAGCCGATGTTTTGTCAACAAGTTTAAAACTAGCCATCGACATGTTTTTGCTAGTTAAAACGGCTGACTGGAAAACGACTAGCCGCAGTGGCTAATGAGCTCCAGAGTTCATTTCAAGCCCGCGATAAAGAGAAGTTTAGTTCATATGAGCTCATCGGTGAACATCACCACCGTGAGCATCTCCCATGGGTTCAGTCCGTCACCTCAGACAAAAGAAGGGGACCGGTGGAATTCAGTCACAGCAGGATACAGGGTCAAAGGTCACAAGCACTCCGTCCCCCTCCACCTCACGTCCCAGCCTGCACTCTTCCACCTGTCGAGCTCACAGCGCCTCGGTGAGATTTATACCCGTGTGGATTTATAACTTCTACAGTCTCGCCACCTTCCCGACGGCAGATTAATGGAGGGTCCAGTGAGGGGGAAAAAAAAGCAACTGATGATAAAGATACACAATCGCTTATAGAAGTGTAACACATGCAGTTACTTTGAAATGTTATACAGGGCTGTCTGTGAGAAATTGAGTAATTGTTGTTTTGGCTCTGCACCTCAGATTTTATATAAAACAATGATGTTAAAAGTGCAGGAACGTCAGCTTTAATTATTATTTTGGGTGAACCGTACAGGAACAGGAGTAGCCCCATATCAGGGTAACAATCAGACTAATGAAATAATTCAACATGCTAAAATTACCAGACATTTTTGCACCGAAAGCAAAAAACACACAAAAAAAAAAAACTATAAAATGTGCAATAGGTTTGTTACGAAAAGTAAAAAAAAAAAAAAAATTCCTCACATTGACTCACATTTCCCACAGCTCAAAGCTCCTTCAGAGTGATAGAGCAGCTCCGGCTATGATATTCATTATTGAAAACATTCTCAAATAATGGAATTTAGCCATTATTAGTACCTGCTTGTTTTGTGTTCAGCAGATGAAATGCAGTTCGGTGTGGTTCAGAGGTCAGAGGTCATTCCACTTTCTGGCCCTGAAAATAAAAAGAAAATCGATTTCAGGTGATCGTTCTGTGGCCAGTTGAAGAGATTCATGTAGTTGAGACGTTTCTGTCCACTTCAGAACTCGTCCTGCTGAAGTCAGAGGTCTAAATCATCAATAAAGTTCCACAAATAAAACTTTCATTGCCACCATTTTTGAACCCTAGATCATGGATGATGAGCAGATTCCAGTTTTATCCTCATGTTCCTCATTCTGTCTGTCACACTGGAACGTGATATACGTTTACCTGTCCAGAGACGGGTAATAACGCGCTACATTTACTCCGTGATACAGTAAATTGTACCAGGGAGAGCAGTTTTACTGGGTCGGGGCAAGACTTTTTACCTTCACTCGGGTTCATTTGCGAGGACAAAAATGTGCTTTTTCTTCGTTACATCCAGCCACGTTCTTCACATTACATTTCTTCCTGTGGCTGAATCTTAAATAATATTCCATTAGACAGAGTGCACTATGTAGGGTTTACAATGGCATTATATTACAGCCCATGTAGTGAGCATATGTAGTGAAGAGGAAGCCATTTGGTATAACTGTGTGCTGGAGGGCTTAAATATTTATATATATATTCATGATTTTCCCAGCTTATTATTCAGTTCTTCATCTTGAAGCATATTATTCAGTATCTATAGTGAAACTAATGGGGAAAGGTGTGTGAATCTTAGTGTGAATCGTAGTGTGAATCTTACAGTGTGAATCTCAGTGTGAATCT
>JAOUQW010000002.1:2696045-2714279 GCA_028565825.1 Olivaichthys viedmensis | reverse complement strand
AAAAGTGCGACGTGTCGTTCTTTAATAAATAAAAATGTGTAATGGTTGATAAACTGCTGTGGTATAAGCGGAATAAAGCACTTGGGGACGTGCTGTTATAGGAAAATAATCAACTCCGGGGTGGTAACGGCCTCGACATGAACCCCGTCGTTGATTTTTTTTTTTATAACGGCACGACCCCATCACGTTTAATTCCTTACTTAGCTTCGACACAGCATTTAAAACATACATTAATCTGACTAACGAGCAGCATTTTGATTCAAACGTTTATACATGTAAACGCTTATAATTCACAAATGTGAAAGGGCTTTTTTTTGGTGATTTTAATAATAAAACTTGTGTTTCTAAATTGGCAAAATAATTGTGATTACCACTTAATCCATTATCGTGCAGCCCTAAGAAGCAAAACGTCTTCAGGATCATAAGTCCAGTCGCCTCGACTTACGACTAATAAATATTTCAAATATCCTGGATAATGAAAAAGCTTCCTGGACAACATGAATACATATCATCTTTGTTTATTTGAGGCATAACTGTAATTTAATCTGTTTATTACAGTGCTAATAGGAGTGATTAAAGACCGCCTCCCTCTGGTACTCACACAAAATAAATTCAGTCCTACAGTAGCCACAGCATTGAGAAATATAAAACGTAGGTTCAATGTCAAGCTTGCTAACGCCCTCTTCTCTCCCTCTCTCTCTCCTGTCTCTCCCTCGCTCTCCTCTCTCCCCTCCCTCTCTCTCTCCTGTCTCTCCCTCGCTCTCCTCTCTCCCCTCCCTCTCTCTCCGGTCTCTCCCTCGCTCTCCTCTCTCCCTCTCGCTCCCTCTCCCCTCTCTCTCCCCTCTCCCTCTCGCTCCCTCTCCCCTCTCTCTCCCCTCTCTCTCCCTCGTTCTCCTCTCCCCTCCCTCCGGTGTCTCCCTCGCTCTCTCTCCCTCTCCTCTCCCTCTCTCTCTCCTCTGTCTGTCTTCTCTCTTACCTCTCTCCCTCTTCTCTCTCTCTCCTCTCTCGTCGTCTCTTCTCTCTCTCTTCTTTTCGCTCTCTCTCCTCTGTCTGTCCTCTCCCCCCTCCTCTCTCTTCTGTCTCTCTCTCTCGTCTCTTCTCTCTCTCCTCTTCTCCCTCGTCTCTTCTCTCTCTCTTTTCCTCTTCTCCCTCTTCTTTTCTCTCTCTCTCCTCTCTCTCTCGTCATCTCTTCTCTCTCTCTTCTTTTCGCTCTCTCTCCTCTGTCTCTCTCTGTCTGTCCTCTCCTCCCTCTCTCGCTCTCGCTCTCTCCTCCCTCTCTCCTTCAAACGGAGACAACTAGTTTTATTTCTGCCTTGGTGCAACTGGAAGACAGGGAACCGTATAATTTTTCCTTTTGATGCAGAAATGCTGGGTGTGAACATGCCAAAGGTAGCAATAAGAAACATGATCACACAGTCGGCCGGGGTCTTAAAGTGTAGCTATATTTAAAATGGTAAACCCACCACAGTAAAAAGATCTCAAAAGGCTAAATCAGAGGCATGGCTGCAATACCTCGCAGTATAAGTATAAGGCAAGTATGTGCACATGGTCGCCATTATACACAAAACTAAATAATGGCAGAAGATTGCCCTCCTACTGAATGATATGTTCATACTGTTCCTCAACAATATGAGCTATAACTTCTTTTCCTGATTACACTATACATAGGTTCAGCTCAATATTCAAAGACGAAAGGCTGTACATTCGGGCTGCAGAAGTTGGCAGTTTATTAGGTACCGATTTTGTATCTACACTCATTGGCCATTTTATGAGGTCCACCTACCATATAGGTCACTTTGTAGGTGTACAATTACTCACTGTAGCCCATCTGTGGCTCTGCACAATGTATTCGCCCCCCTCTACCCCGTCCATCAGTGGGAAGGGACCACCACAGGACCAGCACTGAGCAGATATTATTTGGGTGGTGGGTCATTCTCAGTACAGCAGTGACACAGATATGCTCTGTGTGTGTGTGTGTGTGTGTGTGGTGCTGGTTCGAGTAAATCAGGCACAGCAGTGTTGTTGCTGGGGGTTTTAAACACCTCAGTGCCACTGCTGGGTTGAGAAACCGTCCGTTAACCAAAAGTCTCCAGCTAAACTACACTGCTGTGGTCAGAAACTGACACGAATGATGAAGGCCAGAGGACGATTAACACACACACACAAAAAAAAAAAGTCTTTAGTCTCTAACTGAGAACATGCAAGGTAGAAGTGTGTGTAATAAAGTGCAGTAAAGTGTTTAAACCCTAACAATAAAAACACCTGATTTACTCGAACCAGCACCACACACACACACACACACACACACACACACACACTGTCTGGTCATCAGTGGTCCCTTTCCACTGACGTACAAGGTGTTGAAGGGGGCTGAGGCATTGTGCCGAGCAGCAGATGGGCTACATTTATATTGTAGGTGTCAGCTGATAAACTGGCGACTCTGTGTATAATACAGATACGGTGTGAAAGCGGATATAAAAGTTACTGTAAGAGCTTGGTGTGTTTGGAGCCGTCAGAAGAGTCATTGTGACCTCTACTGGACAAACCCAGCATCTGCTCAGGATGCCAACTCAGACAACAAGATCAAAAGTGTGTGTGTGTGGTGTGTGACGGCTCATGCTCGCCATTTCTACTGACTGTAAAATGCTCCTTACACCAACACCATGCTGCTAAAACCAGAACAATTTAAAATTAGGTAGAAGACTTTGACGGGTGAGTTTTTATTTTATTTTATACACGGACTACAACTGTCACTTGGGCAATAAAAAACAGGCCCAAGTTCACGCACAATTCATTTAATCACAATCGCCTTGTTTTAGCCGCTATTTATCCACCTACACACTAAAACGGCTCGCCCCCCAGTGGCGAACACTGATACTAACGAGGTTCAGATCTGTCTCACACTTCTGTGCGTGTGTATTATACACAGTCGAGCACAGACCCTTAATGCATTTGGCATGGGAACGTCATGGGGATTGTTGTAAAGTCTGAGAAAAACATCTCTAAAGCCAAAATCCGTTATTTGACGTAGATGTAACAAATCTCTTCATTTTATTCCCCCCCCCCAATTTCATACGTGGTCCTAGATTGGATACATGTCAGACACGTGAAGACATGGCTGTAATGAGAACAGTCAGGATTGTTTTTTGTTTTACAGCCTTGTTTTTTGCCTTATCTTTCAGCACAGACGTGCCAGTAAAATCGTCAAAATAACACTAATGCACTGCATCTGGCCTTGATCATGAACAGCTGACGAGCTTCAGCCGACCTACAGAGTGAACCATCTCTGCGATGAAAGGCTTGTGCTGCTAGTTGGTTCATTTTATCGGCTTTTTTTTTTTTTTTTTTTTTATCAGTCCATGTGCATGATCCAAAACGAGCAAAAAAAAAGAAAAAAAAGTCCTATTGAGTCACTGACTCTCGCAAATTTGACGTTTTTTAATGTTATTTTAATGTTTATGTTATTTTAGTCGTTTTGGATCATGCACATGACCATGATTTCAATAATGCGTGCTTGTGGGTTGTTTCAGGCCAGTTTCACATTAATGCCAGATACGGGTCACTTACAAACACGAATGTAAACCATCGAGGCAATTTCTTTTTTAAATCGGAATTGAGGCATGAGGCTCGTACCGGGAATGTTTCTGGTGAAGTGGCTCTGCAGCAGGACATGCACGAAGGCCCTTTTTCCCTCAAGAACGGAGAAACTAATTAAACCTTGTGGCATGAGCTTAGTGTTTTGACGATTCAAGAAGATCAAAATGTCAGCTAAAAAAATCGTTGCCAGCAGCAAGAAGTAGGCCAAACACTTAGGTACTGCGGTGGCTGGACTGTGTGAATGATTACCGCTGCACCGCAACATGCAGGCTTTTAATAGCTCGCCCAATAAGAGTTTTATTGGCTCCCAAGTCGACTCTCAACACATCTAACAAGCTCGAGTATGAGACTGCATTTTCATTCTGGTCGTGCCCATGCATGTGAAACGTGTGGGGTCTGGAGAACAGCTTAGACTGGGCTCCTGCTGAAAGCTGCATATCGGCTGGAACTTCTCATTCATCACATTCCTGTGCACTGCAAGGCTTATTTATCGGGTTTTCGGTCCTTAATCTGAACAGGGATTTTGCTATTATAGTCCTATTACGCCACAATACATCGTTCACTCGTGCAGAAAGAAGCAGAACAAAGTGCTCAGCCAAACACATCATGCTCAGCACTAGCTCGAATCATAACCTGGTGTTAAAATATGGTGGAATGGAAAAAACACTCAGCAGTGCACACCTCGAGTCCCTCCGTTTTCCAAGCAGAGGAAAATACAGGCGTGATAGCAGCACACCTCCTCACCAATGTGGCATTCCTTTTGTTTCAACACTTCCCATGCCAGCAGCAGATGGCATCATGGACAGGAAAGTGTGTAAATGCCACATTTGGCGGTCTACGAGCACGAGTCTCTCCCCCTGATCAGTGCCTGATCATAAGGGATGTGTTAAACCAAACCAAAGGGAATAATCTTAACAACTTCAATCTAACCTCCATCTACCGCATCTGTAGCGGACACTGGGCGACACGTTTACTGTACGCAGAGAAATATTGGAAAACCTGTTTTCTCCAAACTCACAAACTATAATGGAAGTCTAAAGGCAGTTGTTGAACTCCCGAATCACTGTTTTTCTACTTTCTCAGAGGGAAGAATAGTAATGCACCAGTGTAGTCGTGTGGCTCCGATGGCGCATGAACACCACAAAACCTTGAGGAAAGCGTAAAGTAAGCGGAACTACTTTTTGCTGTATTGCTCCAGTGTTGGAAAGTTGGATAAAACTCCATAACAACAGCTTTAGTAAGACTTTCTCTCATGTCTGTGTCTCGTCCTGACACCTTTAATGTTCCAGTGTAACGGCTGTAGTTTTAAATTTACGTCATTATATCGTTATGTATTTCTATTATAGGCGAGTTTGGAGGAAACCAGTTTGGAGGTTCCTGTTCATTTTTCAGTGCAGGGAAACGTGTCGGCGTTCTTGTCTGTGGTAATCACACACACACACACACACACACACACACAGACACACAGACACACAGACACGCTGGAGTATTATTTTAAGGGCTCATTAAAGGGGTATCTCATGGTATAAATAGAAAGGGGACAAATCGGAGATCGTTTGAGATTTCAACTGCCCTCATATGCAAGGGCCATTTTCGGATCATCTGCGTGCAGCTGCAAATGCCAGCATTTACATAAATATCAACATTTACCTATAAAACCCTTCTTGTGTGGACTTCCTCAGGCTGACTGGCTCTCATGACCCCTTCCCTTAAAGGTTCATTAGACTTGTTAAAAGAGCCTGCGCTGTGAGTATAGATACAGCCAAGTCAACACTGTTAGTTACACGGCACACTTGGACGAAAAACGATGAGAGATCCTTTGAACTGGGTTTAAATTTGTGCAACAAGTGATGAAAGCTGACCTAGTTTGGAAGGGACGAGGGCGCGGCAAACGCACAGTCCCCCCAATCTATTTCCGTTTTTATCATTTCTGTAATAACACCGCCGTTCTGTGAATCTCACTTTATAGCTGAACGCAAAGTTCAAAAGGGGGGAAAAAACCCCCCAGCTTAAATTCAATTAAATTAAAGATGCAAGGAATTTAAGCATGGGGCACTGGACACCATCTTTTTCTTTTGTTATAATCCAAATCTTTTCTTATATCAGATAACTGTGGGTGTGTGTGGGTTCTGGTTTGGGATGGATGTGTGTGTGTGTGTGTGTGTGTGTGTGTGTGTGTGTGCACATCACAGCTCCCCGCCCTCCCCAAAGTACAGTCTTGTGACTACAGTCATTTATTATATGATATGATGTACTTTATCAGAAAGCTACATGTCCTAACCGCCCACAGTCAGCTCGTGGTCGATTAATCGTGTGCACACGCTTCACTCCGTCACAGAAAATACAGTCCTAAAGCATTTTTAACCAACAAAGCATGTTTATTTGAAACTAAACAGAGTGCTCTTAACATCCATTGGCCTTCCGTGACCTTTTCTGGCTAAGCTGATGTTTTCACTGCAGTATGATGAAGAAAAATCAGACATTTAAAGATGGGGATAGTACATCATATTTTAATCTTTTTGTTGTTGTTGTTGTTGTGTGTGTGTGTGTGTGTGTTTCTTTTCAAAGCAACTGAAACGCATTACTGTGCTCACTGTATTGGCTGTACGTATATATATTTTTTTTTTGCTTTAAAGACAACAAGCAGTAGGACACCACAAAAGGCATTCATTTCAAACTTGGCAGCCGCTGTTTTGAAAAGAAAAGACAGTAACAGGCCATGACTGCTTTTTTTTCTTCTTTTTTTTTTTTTTAAACATATTCTGCATTCAATCGTTTAGAAAAAGCCAGGCTCCCTAAACTCTTCCATAGGAAGGTCACAGCTCCCCGCCCTCCCCAAATTACAATTAGGCTACACAATATTTTGGCAAGCAAGTTCCAAGGATTCACCTAGCTTAAAACAGTGGGGGTGCATTAAAAACTAAAAAAAAAAAAAAACTAAAAAAAAAAAAAAAAACATGAAACAACGGAATTGAAATAAAACATTAAAATATCACCTACCATTGAAATCCTCTATTGTGAGCCATCTATGATGTACATAATTTGCATGAAAGGTAAAATCACTTTTTGTTAGGGAGTCAGGCAACATAATGAACTGAGCAGGTCCTGTGGAAGCCTTTGAAATAAGTACAGAGATAACAACTATACAAAATGATCTTTTTACCTACTGAGTGATGATTATGTTTCCTCAGTGTTCAGTGTCACTAGCTCAGGCTCAGTCTCGGCTTCCGCCTTCGGCCCAGTCCGTCCGCCACTTGTGGCCGCAGGCGGGGAAGCGGACATTTCCGGGGACTGCGTTTCTTTCGGGGGCCTGAGCGCAGGAGCGGGCGAGGAGGCTGTGGGTTCTGGCTTGGGGCGGATGAGGTCGGTTTCAGGCCTAGAGTCCATGTCGTTAACACCGTCACTGAGGGCTTCCTTCTTCTCTTGGCTGCCTGCGTGGTCTTTTGGCATGCTGGGTGACGGGGGCTGCGGCTGCAGGAGGGGCTTTACTTCTGGCTGTGGTTCGGCTTGTCTTCCTGGCTGCTGCGGCTCAGCGCTTTGTGTTTTGAGCTGTAATTCGTGCTGTGGGAGCGGCTTGGGCTGGGATTCGGGCTGAGCTTGAGGCAGGTTCAGCAGGGGCGTCGGCAGAGGGAGCAGTGGCTGGGACGGAGGCTTGGGAAGAGGGAGAAGGGGTTGAAGTTGCGGCTTCAGTGGCGCCCAGCCGCTGGCGCGCTCCCTGTCTCTCTCCTTGTCGTTATCCCGCTCTCTCTCCCTTTCCCTGTCTCGGTCTCTCTCTCGCTCCCGGTTCCGATCTCGACCTCGCTCGCGGTCTCGCTCTCTTTCTCTCTCTCGCTCCCTGTGCCGGTTGTCGTTCATTTCCCTGCGAAAGTCCCTGTCGTCACGGTCCTTCTGCCTCTCCCAGGGCCGACGCCGATCATCAAAGTCCTGGTGCACGTTTGCATTGAAAGGAGGAGCTCCTCCTCCTCCTCCTCCTCCTCCTCCTCCTCCTCCGCGATTCCAGGCCGGCCCCCCTCCGCCCAAAGCTCCTCCTCCGCGCATCTCGAAGCGGTTTTGGAAATTAGGATTCGACCGGTCCTCCTGGAAGCCCTTTGGAACTCCTGCTGACATGCCCCTCATATCTCGCTCATCCAAGTCCCCTCGCGGTGCGCCCCAGCGAGTCTCTGCTCTGAAAGGGCCTGGCATGGGATCCCGTCTCCCAGCTCCCTCTCGGGCCTCCATCTGCATGGCTACTCTGGAGGGTCTCTCCAGCAGTGGGGCTCTAACTGGCGTTGGTTCTGTACGCATCTCTGGAGGAGGGGTCTTCAGCAGGCCTGTGCTCTGTTTCTCTGGCGGTGGGAATCGATAGTCCTGATCGCCCTCTTGTTGGCCTCCAGTGTCTGAAATAGTTGGTGTATTATTGTTAGCTTTGTCCAGGTTGTCTATTCCAGCAGCTGCGGGATTAGGGGTCCTTGCAAAGGCACCATCTGTGCGATTGAAGTGCTCCATATGAGAGAAAGGGGCTCGGGCGCGGGCCTGGGCCTGGGCCTGGGCCTGAAGGGACGCGTCCAGAAGGCTGCTGGCCTGCTGCATGAGCATGGGGAAACGAGCCCCGGCACCCTGAAGGAGGTTCGGGCGCAGGTCGATGGGCAGCAGCCCGGGCATCCTCTGGCCAGAGAGATGGTGAGAGAGAGATGCAGAAGGGTGCATGCCCAGCAAACCCATCCCACTGCGCACCGCATTCTGCATTCCTGGTGAAAGAGAGGAAATACAAGGTTACCAGGTGACGGCAAAGGTGTAACAATCTCTAAGAACATGGAGGAGAACAGAAGATACTGCTCTTCTAACAGACCAAAAGACAGCACTGAAGAGCCAGGCAAGGACCAGAGAATAATTACAGCAATAATTTCAAATAATAATAAAAAAGTAAATATAGAAACCCTAGAAATGTGTCTTAACTGCTGAACCGTACACAACATGGCCAAAGACATCAATAAGGGAAAAAAAGAAGAAAAAAAGACAAGAGTCTTACCCTGTAGTGTTATTTCGTTCGGCGTGTCTATGCTCTCTGCAGTCGTCTTGTCGGTACTGGCCTGCTGTTGCACTCCCACAGGGTTAAAGACGGCCCCGGGCATTCCCGAGGGCATGAAGCTCGCTGCGATCGTGCTCGTCGGGGGGAGGATCCCTCCAAAGCCCGAGTCCTTGTTGTTGTCTTGAGAGGTTGACATTGAAGGCTGCATCAGAGCTGTTGGAGAAGATTGAAACAAATTAAGTTTCAGAAGATCCACCAGACCTGTGAACATGCAGGAATCATGCTCCAGCAAGAACCCTATGGAAGCTTGATATGATGCTGAACCTACGTGTCTGGGCTGAGGCGAGGCCACTTCCGACAACCGACTGAGCAACGGCAGACGCGGCCATGAAACCTGCAGTAATAAAATAAACCAGTTTATTTTATCGCCCTCGACAGTTTGCTCAGTGAAGAACCGTGAAACCAATTCTACCTGGAGGCGGCTGCGTAGCGTTGAATCCAGCCCTCAGAAAGTGAGGTGGGGGACCAAAGCCTGGTGGGGGCATTGTCATAGTGACCGGAAAGTTAGGGGGCACCAGGCCAACAGCGGGGACAGTCTGTGCCACTGGAATCTTAGGAGGAGGAAAACAAGTAGTTCAGTTTTAAATCACTGTAAAAGGAACAGCTATGGGGGAAAAGTGGTTGTATGTTTTTTAGAAGCATTGCATAAATACAATAATAATAACTTAATACAATACAGAAGAGCAAAAACCAGCATACAGCCACAAAGCCTTGTCAAACCTGCATGAAACCTCCTTCTCCAACTTCTCAATCTGCCAGCCGAGCACTGTGGAACGCTTAGGAAGCTGGTTATAGGAATCATTTATGATTGATGCGAATGTACCTGCACGGGCATCATGGCAACAGGCTGTGTGAAGGTTTCGTTCTGCGAGGTGCTCACTGCGCTGACCTCAGCAGCCACCGCCTGAACCTGGGGTTCCTTCGCTGCTTCCGTGCTCCTCTGAGCTTCCCATTCTGCCATCGTAAACAGAGCCGAGTCAGAATAACGCATCATGCCACGTTAACAATCCTACAGTAGTATTTTTGTTTTCTCACCACTGTTTACGGTTTCCTGGTCGATCATGCCGCCTTCTGCAAAGCCATCGAGGTCATCCAGTTTGACCTTCTCCCAGGGGATATAGGTCACGCCGAGGTCCACGTCCCAGAACTGCTTGTACTCTTGCTTTACACCCTTGTTGAGGGCCCAGGCAATCTACACACACACACACGACAGCAGGGTCAGCAGATAGACTGATAGTCATCACCTCTCTTTTTCATAGTACATTATAATACAGTAATAAATAAATAAATAAATATTAAGCTTTCTTAAAACAGATTACAAACCTTAATAACTTTGGACCCGATTTTATAAGAGCCAGTGCTTAATTTCTGCCGGGCGCGATAAGCATCCTGCCGGTGCACCATGCAGATGTACGCACATCCTCTGGGAGGAATCATCTACACACACACAGAGAGAGAGAGGGAGAGAGAGAGGGAGAGAAGAGAGGAGAGAAGAGGAGAGCGAGAGAGAAGAGTGGAGAGAGAAGAGGAGAGAGAGAAGAGAAGAGAAGAGAGAGAGAAGAGGGAGAAGAGGAGAGAGAGAGAGAAAAGAGAGAGAAGAGAGGAGAGAGAAGAGGAGAGGAGAGAGAAGGGAAGAGGAGAGAAGAGAGAGAGAAAAGAGGAGAGAGAAGAGAAGAGAGAAGAGGAGAGAGAGAGAGAGAAAAGAGAGGGAAGAGAGGAGAGAGAGAAGAGAGAAAAAGAGAGAGAGAGAAGAGAAGAGGAGAGGAGAGAGAAGAGGAGAGAGAGAGAGAGAAGAGAGGGAAGAGAGAGAGAAGAGAAGAGAGGAGAGAAGAGGAGAGAGAAAGAGAGAGAAGAGGAGAGAGAGAGAGAAGAGAAGAGGAGAGAGAGAGAGAGAAGAGGAGAGGAGAGAGAAGAGAGAGAAGAGGAGAGGAGAGAGAAGAGAGAGAGAGAAGTGGAGAGAGAGAAGAGAAGAGAGAGAGAGAAGAGGGAGAGAAGAGGAGAGAGAGAGAGAGAAGAGAGGGAAGAGAGAGAGAAGAGAAGAGAGGAGAGAAAGAGAGAGAAGAGAAGAGGAGAGAGAGAGAGAAGAGAAGAGGAGAGAGAGAGAGAAGAAAAGAGGAGAGAGAGAGAGAGAAGAGGAGAGGAGAGAGAAGAGAGAGAGAGAAGTGGAGAGAGAGAGAGAGAGAGAGAAGAGGAGAGAGAGAAGAGAAGAGAGAGAGACAAGAGGGAGAAAAGAGGAGAGGAGAGAAGAGAGGACAGAGAGAGAAAAGAGAAGAGAGAGAAAAGAGAAGAGAAGAGGAGAGAGAAGAGAGAGAGAGAAAAGAGAGAGAAAAGAGAAGAGAAGAGGAGAGAGAAGAGAGAGAGAAAAGAGAAGAGAGAGAGAAGAGAAGAGAGAGAAGAGAAAAGAGGAGAGAGAGAGAAAAGAGAAAAGAGGAGAGAAGAGAAGAGAAAAGAGGAGAGAGGAGAGAAGAAAAGAGGAGAGAGAGAAGAGAAAAGAGGAGAGAGAGAAGAGAAAAGAGAGAGCGAGAAAAGAGAAGAGAGAAAAAAGAGAAGAGAGAGAGAAAAGAGAAGAGAGAGAGAAAAGAGAAGAGAGAGAAGAGAGAAGAGAGAGAGAAGAGAGAGAAAAAAGAAGAGAAGAGAGAGAGAGAAAAGGAGAGAGAGAAAAGAGGAGAGAAGAGAAGAGAAAAGAGAAGAAAAGAGAGGAGAGAGAGAAGAGAGAGAGAGAAAAGAGAAGAGAAGAGAAGAGAGAGAGAGAAAAGAAGAGAGAGAGAGAAAAGAGGAGAGAAGAGAAGAGAAAAGAGGAGAGAAAAGAGAAGAAAAGAGAGGAGAGGAAAGCGTTTAGGACGTCTTGAAGTCTGTTAAGTTATTGTGTCTCAAAGACATTTTTTAATTCCAGATTCTTGATGATTTTTTCCCCCAAAAGGCCAAAACTTACATTGATGGATTCAATTTGGCCAAACTCTTCAAAAAGGTTGGTGAGGTCTTGCTGTGTGGCCTTCTTGTCTACTTGGCCCACCCACAGCGTCGTGCTACAAACTGAAAGGGTAAGAAGACAAGAAAATAAGTGACGGGTACACGGACGAGGATTTAAAAACTTCTTTATAATTGCACTGCAATGTATTTATCATTATTAAATAGTGAAAAAGCAACTGGAGGTCCTTGAGAACATGCGGTTATAGAGCTGAGTAACCGGTCAGAACACTGTCTCAACACCATGATGTCACTTGGCTGTGAGCAATGATCGTACCACTGAGAAATTTGGAGCGGATGGGAGGAAGGCCTTTCTTCTGGCGCTCCTTTTCTCGCTCCCTCGCTTGGCGCTCACTCGAGTAGGAACGAGAGGATTTCCTCTTTCGGTCTCTGGAGCGTGAGCGCGAGCGCTTCCGGTGTTTACGCTTCCGAGACCCTGAGCGTGACCTTGACCTCCTCCTCTTTGGGGATCTGGAGGAAAGAGTGACATGCATGTGAGTACAGCCTGCAGCTGTGCACGGCGAGATGATGCCTATAGCTGGCTGCCTGTCTGACCTGGAGCGAGACCTAGAGTGGGTTCTGGAACGAGTGCCGCTGGTTTTCTTCTCATCAGACTCGAAGAGCTCCTCATCTACAGTGTCTTGTCCCTCATCAAGTTCCATGTCCTGCACAAAACACACAGACAGCATTCTTAGTTCGCTGGTTCAGTTAGTCGACAGGAAATCCCGTCACGAGAATTGATTTTAAAATACTTTTAATTTTCTATTTAATGACATTTTAAAATTGCGTTCCTGCTAAATCACTCGGGTCATCCAACGAAAACCTACTCGTCCATCTTAACACCTGGTTTAAAGGGGCGGAGACCCAAAAACACTCCAGCACATTTACTCAACATTGAATATTTCATATCCCTGAGGAAATGCCCTGGATGCAAATACTTGCTTTAGAGAAGAGGAAATAAACTATTTTGTTAAATTATCATATTAGGTTAATAGAAGGTTTATAAATGAGTAACGAATTAATAAACTCAGCTTTGCATTAATATTTAGATTATTTCCATGAGGTTATTTAGAAGAAGAAATAAAAGAGAGAGAAAAAGAGCCAAATTATGAAAGTCGTAACGTTTTTAAGGCAGAGGAGAGAGAGACAGAAGAGAGAGAGAAGAGAGGGACAGAGAAGAGAAGAGACAGAGAAGAGAGAGGGACAGAGAAGAGAAGAGAGAGGGACAGAAGAGAAGAGAGAGGGACAGAGACAGAAGAGAAGAGAGACAGAAGAGAGAGAAGAGAAGAGAGAGACAGAAGAGGAGAGAGGAGAGAGAAGAGAGACAGAAGAGAAGAGAAGAGGAGAGAGAGAGACAGAAGAGGAGAGAGGAGAGAGACAGAAGAGGAGAGAGAAAAGAGACAGAAGAGGAGAGAGAAAAGAGACAGAAGAGACGAGAGAGAAAAGAGAAGAGGAGAGAGAAGAGAGACAGAAGAGAGAGGAGAGAGAAGAGAGACAGAAGAGAGAGGAGAGAGAAGAGAGACAGGAGAGGAGAGAGAAGAAGAGAGAAGAGAGACAGAAGAGGAGAGAAGAAGAGAGAAGAGAGGCAGAAGAGAGAGGAGAGAGAAGAGGAGAGAGAAGAGAGACAGAAGAGAAGAGAAAAGGTGAGAGAAGAGAGACAGAAGAGAAGAGAAGAGGAGAGAGAAGAGAGACAGAAGAGAAGAGAAAAGGAGAGAGAAGAGAAAAGGAGAGAGAAGAGAGACAGAAGAGAAGAGAAGAGAAGAGAGAGAAGAGAGACAGAAGAGACAGAAGAGGAGAGAGAAGAGAGACAGAAGAGAAGAGAGAAAGAAGAGAAGAGAGAAAGAAGAGAAGAGAAGAGGAGAGAGAGAGAGACAGAAGAGGAGAGAGTAGAGACAGAAGAGGAGAGAGAAGAGAGACAGAAGAGAAGAGGAGAGAGAAGAGAGACAGAAGAGAAGAGAAGAGGAGAGAGAGAGAGACAGAAGAGGAGAGAGTAGAGACAGAAGAGGAGAGAGAAGAGAGAGAAGAGAAGAGAAGAGGAGAGAGAGAGAGAAAAAACATATTTAAAGGCAAGTGAAAGCACAGAGTCAGCTGTGAAGCTGTGAAACCAACATGGCCGATGCACTACAACGAACGCATCTTGGCGTTTGGTCTTGCCTGCTGTTGGTTGTCGATGGAGTCATCCAGTTTGGGCTCATGTTCTTGGAGCTGTGGTTGGATGCTGCTCTGTGATGCAGGGGCAGAGTTATCAGAACCAAACATGCTCTCCTGGCTCTCCATGGTCATGGACTGAAGAAAGAAAGAAAGATAGAAAGAAAACACATTTACACACATGAAGACAGCTTTATCATCATGTTACTCAGCGTTAATAATGTTGACCATCTCTTGTTTCTAAAGATATAAAATGACGTGGTACATAAAAAGGCAGGCCTGTTCCACCTTCTGCTGATGGTGCTCCAAAATTTGTTTCTGAAATTGTTCGAGGTTCTGCTGCTGGAGCTGCTCAGCCAGCTGATGGAAAAGGGAGCTGTTAATTGACTCCGAAACCATGGGCCTGGAATAGGGACACACACAGACACACACACACACACACACACACACACACACACACACACACACACACAAAATGAGAAATGAGAAAGACTGGCCATTTCCTTCATCCATCACCCTTCCATCTGATCAGGAAGTCCCACAGAAGATTCATCTCATTTACAAATCTGTCTCGGATTACGCTGGGAATGCTGAGCAATATTCCCGAGTGGGCCGAGGTTGCGGATTGGGAAAAAAATAAACTGGAGATGCGTTTTTAAAAACAAAAGTGGTACGTACAACTGAGGCGCTGCCGTGTCCTTTTTCGAATCCTCGCTGGGTTCGGACTCGCTGCCAAAATCAAACTGTCCCAAGAGTTTCTGCAGGAGGAGAGGAAAACGTCAAAGCCGTTCATGGCGTGACATCGGCCGCAGGGGGAACCCGCACATTCGAGACGCAATCAGCTACAAGCGCATGTCAGACGCTACCCTTCAGTGTAGGCCAATATATTGGGATAGTAAGAGTACACACATCATAGCATGCACTTTTTATTTTATTTTATGGATCTGGACATGATCACTGAACAAATCCTGACTTAAATGTAAATCAAACAGGTTTATAGGAGTCTTTTAAAAACTTACGGTATGAGAAGCAATTTCGAATTCTGTGTGTAAGAAGAGCCGACAGTCTTAATATCTCAATAAAAGCTCTACACCAAACGTTCCCAGCCTTTTCCACTTCCGTTGCGTTTCTTCACGCTTACTTTTTTTTTTTTTTTTGCATCATCACCAAACGGTTCGCTTTCACGGCAGCATTTATTTGAGCGATATCACAGTAAACACAGGTAACCTGCAGAACTATAACCATTTCTATAGTTCCGCATAACATAAATGTTAAAAAAAGCAAACTATTAATATTAAAAGCGGGCACATGCATAAAGCATGTCAACATTTACAAGCTCGTCAGAGTCCAAGAATACAGATACAAAATAATAAATACTGTAAACATATTAACAAGTTCGTCAGTCAAAACAAACTCGCTGCTGTACTTCCTCCGACACTTGCGTTTTTGTTTTTTTAATTTTATTTTTTATTAATTTCTGGACTCTTCTGCGTCCTCACTTGTTGAATCCTGTGACTCTTTCCCTTTTGATGCTCCCTAACACCACCTGTCCATTTTAATCACGACCTGTTTAGTTTTGTACTTTAACACATAGGCGGGAATGTCAATCGTGCTACCGTCAAGGTGCGACGCATTACTATTGGCGTTTTGGTGCGTTATGAATTTAAGGCATTAAAGACTTTTTAAAAATGATTTGTAAGAATTTTAATCATGATTTAGCAACAGTACATATAAATGATTTGATAACTGAAATATCGTCGCTGTCCAATGAAAAACATGTCTCCACTTTTTGTTTTTTAAAAACCTCCGTCGACCCCACAGCAGCTCACATCTAAATGACCAATGAACAGCCGACACATCACACGGTCAATTTAGGATTTATTGTGTGATTAATGATAAGAAAAAGGTGGTTTTTTTGTGTTCCTGAAAAATTTGAATTTTGTAGATACGCGTTTTTCATTGGACAGCGACGATAGAAAAAAAATTATAATTGGTTTGGCGGCCCACCTGCATTACCCTCATGGACCACTAGGGGGTCTATACAAAACGTACCAATCCAATAATTTCCTAGTCAGTTTCTCGTCTTTATTTTGTTTGTCGTGTGGATTTTAGAGACCCACAGCATTTTAACATTTCTACCAATGTCTCATTTATGCCGGTATACCACCCACCACGAGTCACCCTTACACTCTCTCTTACTCTCTCTCTTACTCTTACACTCTGTGACAGAATTCATGATGCCATGAGTGGTGCGTGTTCCACCTTGTTGAAGGAGGAGACTCTCTGCTCCAGCGGGTTGAGCGTGTTGGCTGCAGCAGCAGCTGTGAGCTGGGCGGTCAGGGCCTGCAGCTGAACCACCAGGCCTGCATCCAGAGCCTGCAGCAGAGAGGGCTGAGGCTTCTGCTGCTGCAGCTGCAGACTCTGCACCAACTGCTGCAACTGCAAACAGAGACGGGGCGCTTGTACAAAGGTCAGCGATTAAAAACAACTATTTGAAGAGTGAGCAATGGAAATCAGAGTTTTATATCACGATGAATCAGTCATTTTAGTTTTTAAAGATTATAATATATATGGAATTGTCAACAGTGTGGATCCAAGCTGGCATTAGAGCTCCCTGCCAGGAGAGGAATGGCTAATATCCAAATCATTTATACCGACAGGGATGTACGTTAACTTTTTGAGCAGTTAGCACTGACGCTGGAATGCAAATATTGCAGCACTGAGATTAGCGTTCATTTACATAAACGGCACAACTTGTCATTTTAACTGTAAATTTAAAAAAAACACCAAAAAAAACAGATACTGAATGTGCAACGCATGAATTGATTACAACAATGAGCAACAGATGACACACACACACACACACACACACACACACAGAGAGGCGACTGCATTAAAAAAGAAAAATTAAGCACAGGATGAAATTTTTTCAAGTATAAGATTTAACTACAATTATATATAAATCTCTCTCGTATCCATTTTCCAAGATTTCAGACAATTTTATCTTCTGCTGGAAGAGTGCAAATATCTGAACACAGCGTGGTGCTAAACAGCAGGAGGGATTTTCTCACTCTCAGCCAAACGTTTGTTGGATACGAGGCTTAGTTTCCACTCCACTTAATTGCCATTCTTGGCATCGCTGCCAAGCAATCAAGGCTGTGTCGCCCAACAGTTTTGGTCAAAGAGTCGGTGCCAGCAAATAAGTTTTAGGAACCCCCCATGCCAGACGATTACACTTTAGTCCATGTGCAGTGCAGATGAAATGAATGGAGTCACTGTGGGCTGACCTGCTGGCCTTGAGGGCTCTGTAGGATCTGTGCTACGGCTGCCACGGTGTCGGAGTTGGAGATCTGAGAGGCCCAGTCTGGTAAACTGTGCACTATGTTGGCTGGGGTGGCTGGAGTGGCAGGAGTGCCTGTTACACAGGGAGAAACTGATCAATTCAAAATAATCATCATAACAACATATGATCCAGGTCAGAAAATAAAAAATATATGAAAGAAAGGGCTTTAATATAACATTACTATATATATATAAAAGCTGTTATAGTATGTAGAGTGTGTATAAATAAAAAACATTTAACCCATTAGATAATTCATTATTTGGTGTAGAAAAATGTTTCATGGTCATTTATGCGTATAAATGCATAAATTAATATAGCTTGTGGCAAAAGGGAGGTTTAAGGCTTCAAACATCTGTGTAATGCGTTTAATCAGGTCAAAAGAAAGAAGAATGAATGGGGTTAAATAGGTTTACTTTAAAATTCTCATTATTTATATATATATACATATGACACACATCATTTTACACATGAATAAACACAAAGCAACTAAGTTTTAGGTAAACTGGCAGAGGTTCATATTTTTAACCACTAGGTGTCAGTATAACAAGAGGAAATCACAACCCTCAGAAATTAAAGCAGAAGTGACGAAATAAGCAGGAGATATAATGTCTATGATTAAAGTACAGATTAACCCTCCAACATTTAACTGCTTTACCAGAATCACTGCCTAGAGTTAGAGAGAGAGAGAGAGAGAGAGAGAGAGAGAGCGCGAGCGCGAGTGAGAGAGTGAGAGAGCGTGAAAGAGTGAGAGTGAGAAAGTGAGTGTGTGAGAGAGAGCGAGTGAGTGAGAGAGAGCGAGTGAGTGCGAGTGAGTGAGAGAGAGCGTGAGAGAGAGCGAGAGAGAGCGCGAGCGTGAGAGTGTGAGAGTGAGAAATAGTGAGAGCGTGAGAGTGAGAAATTGTGAGAGAAAGTGAGAGAGTGTGTGAGAGAGAGCGTGAGAGTGAGAGAGAGCGTGAGAGAGATAGCGTGAAAGAGTGAGATAGCATGAGAGTGAGAAATAGTGAGAGAGTGAGAGAGAGAGTGAGAGAGAGAGCATGAGAGTGAGAGAGTGTGAGAGTGAGAGAGTGTGAGAGTGAGAGAGCGTGAGGGAGTGTGAGTGAGAGAGAGTGTG
>JAOUQW010000002.1:2657509-2673076 GCA_028565825.1 Olivaichthys viedmensis | reverse complement strand
TGTGTGTGTGTGTGTGTGTGTGTGTGTGTGTGTGTGTGTGTGTGTGTGTGTGTGTGTGTGTGTGTGTGTGTGTGTTGGACAAAAGAAGGAAGGCAGTCTGAATGAGCTATAATGGACTATTTGCTAGCATTGCATAACAGGGCATGTTCTCATAGCCATATGTGTTTTGGCTCTTCGAAGAACAAGATGGCATCCCCACCTTTGTCTCAATGTCTAATGTTTTAATAATTTCCTGCCGCTCCATATTGACAGGAAGGTGATGACGTCGCCTCCTTGTCTGTTGTCCGACTGAAGTGTAAGGGCTTGTACGGGACTACGTTTCTCTTTAAAAGTTCTCTCTCAACCGTTTTTGCACAAACGAAGCAGTAAGCAACGTGCACTGACTTATTAGCTCACGATTAACAATCTTTAAGTGCTGCGTTCTCTCTCCACTTCAGTTCTAGCCCTTTAAATATATTAAGGCAAGTTTAAAATTCAATTTCAGTATGTCGGATTTTATTTTATTTTTTACACTTTCTCCCAGCTGTGGGTTCTCCTCTCTGGCCTGCAGTTCCTCCTCAGAAGGCCTCAGCCCTTGGCAGAGGGAGGAAGCCAGGGTTTCCTCTTTGAGCTCAGCTGCTCATAGGCATTTTGGTTTCATGCTGTATCCTCTCCAAGGATTTCTGAGTCAGCGACGTATCCTCCATTAGTTTCCAAAACCACAGCTGAAGCACTGAACGTTTTGAGCCGAATGCCGTTTATAGTTGAATTGCATGGACTTTCCATCGAGTATGGTCCATGTTCGGATTCCTTGGTCCATGTGAGGCATTTGCCAGCCTGAACACTTACTTCCTTTTTGCTTTTTGCCAAGTTCTGCCTGTTTTGAATGCGATCATTAAAATGTGCTTTGCTGTTTTGCACATCACCATTGTATGCGTGTTATTGTATACTAGCACCACAACTTTGTTCTTATACTGAGATGTGAAATATTTATATTATATATTGATTTATTTATACATACGAGCTGTGGCCTATTCCCTTGAAATGCCTTGATAAGATTTTAAAACATGGCAGCCTTCGATACACACACACAAAAAAAACTTTCACTGCACAAAGTACAGGAACTTTTGGCACCAGAAAACTTGAGCTAGCATCAACCAGCATCCAGAAACCAAAGGTTGCAGCTGGATGTATTTTGATTCCTTCTCAGTACTGGCACCAACAGAAACTAATGGTACTCAGAGACGGGGCTAGGGGACACTGTGCTTTCATTTCTCAACTTCATGATTTCCTTACAATATATATATTTTTTTATTTGGTCATGACATACCGAATACAGCGACGTCGTGTTGAATTAATATCATGCCGTGAATTTTACATCCCATATTTCATACAAAATTCCATTTCGTTGTCGTCACTAAATCATTATGTCGATCTGGGAATTGTGCAGCTGGCGGCTAAGATTCGCAAATGGCAAGCCCGAGTCTCTGTTCCAGCTAAACAAACAGGTTTTTGTAATTAATTAAGATGGATTTTGCGCTGCTACCACTATGTCAACAACGTCCTAAATTCCTTTTTCAACAAGCCACCCGAGGACATTATTCAGTTATATGTAGTTTACTTCAGACGAGGTTCTTGTAATGGTTGGTATTGTTTAGACCTCAGCTCTCTGCTAAACAAAGCCAGCCTCTCCCTCTCGGTGTACCTGAAAACATTTCCATGTCGGTGTTTTCAGTACTTTGTTCTTGAATAGTAGCAGCATTAGGAAGTTAATCGGTCAGTTATGAAGCCCTTTCATGAATGTCTATAACCCATAAATCGTAATAAGACACTAATTAATTCTAGTCAGTGTTGAGAAAATGCATGCATGTGCAGTACAGCATCCTGAATGAATCCCTTTTTGCTTATTTTTCAACAGAAAAGGACCTAAACACAAAATGTGTGATAGAAATGGAGGGGAACCAAACCTTCCTGAACCCAGCAAGTGGAAACCTGGGGAAAACCGATTCTAGGTAAGCTCACATCGGAGCAGCTTTTTCACAACTTTAAGGATTGTTTCATTTCAAAGCACCGAGGCTTCAAATCACCCGTTGAAAGATCTGGGAGCCAATTACTTTCACCATTGTGCAGAAAACAACTGTTCTTTTTGTTTTCCAAACTTTTCTTTAAACTTCTCATTTAACCCTGGTTTAACCTGGCTCATAATTTAACCCCAGTTTAACCTGCTTCATAATATAACCCCAGTTTAACCTGCTTCATAATATAACCCCAGTTTAACCTGGCTCATAATTTAACCCTGGTTTAACCTGGCTCATAATTTAAACCGGCTCATAATTTAACCCCAGTTTAACCTGCTTCATAATATAATCCTGGTTTAACCTGGCTCATAATTTAACCCCGGTTTAACCTGGCTCATAATTTAACCCGGCTCATAATTTAACCCCAGTTTAACCTGCTTCATAATTTAACCCCAGTTTAACCTGGCTCATAATTTAACCCTGGTTTAACTCCAGTAGTGTCAAACTGTCGTCCTATGCAGATTAGTCATCTGCTGATATGAAATTTTCACATTACAGTGATGCGTTTTATTACGGTATACGACTTAATCATGGCACCATACTTGAAAAATTCTGTGAACCGGCCATGTTGGATACCACCTTAACCAAAAAGTTGGAGCGATTCATTTTCCAACCTTCTCCGGTGAGGAAAAATGCAACGCTGCCTTTAAATTGGTCCAACATGAGCAAACATAGAACATGGTTGCCATCATGAAGCCTTTCAAATTGCACAGCCTTTATCTCGGGAACACAAATGCTCTCTACTTAGCCCTCCTCCTTCCAAACGCTATGAATCTGCATGCATGCTGAGTATTACAATATATTCTATGAACCATCATCAGTACAGTATCTGTCTGTATGTTCATTAAAATAATTATTACTTGCCAAGTAATGATAGCTCTATGTAAATCAAATGTTAATCCAATAGCAATAATGGCCCCTGCTCACGGCTGGGTAAGTGAGTAACCACGACCTGTGAGCAGAATAAGTGATGTTTTGAGGTGATTTGAGAAGGAACAAGCCCTCCAGTGTTTCCACTTACAACCAGAATTCAGCAGCATGACCTTGGCCCTCATTCAGCTGAAACGCCTCAGTGGCTCAAGATAAGATCCGAATTTTTTTAACGTTCTTTCAGGATATTCAGCTTGTACAGAATGATCGGCACTTTGATAGACTGCCAGCTGCTTTTATGACGATGCGATGTGAACGTCGCGCCATGACACGCCATGACACGCTTTTCTGAGAGCGCCGCGTATATCGTCAGTGCTTTTATAAAGCTGACCGACTCGATGTGTTTGTTTTTGTTCTGGCCGTCTCCTTTTCTTTAATAAATCATCACTTTTTGTAGTCGTACAATAAAAATCTAATTGAAAGAAAATAAATATATATATTGGTTTGGCTGACGCTTTGTTCGCACACCTGAGTATTGCGCTTCAGGAAAATGCGTGCATCAGGAAAATGTCTTTAGGTGTCAAGATATGACATTTGTGCCGTATCTTTTTTCTCTTTCTCCTGTTGGCGATGACGAGTTGAGTTTTGTTGATCCAAATATTAATCAAGCAGGCTTGTATAGTCAGCAGACAGGGGCGTTAGCGGCCAGCAAGCCGAGAGAGGTAGCTAATGAAAAGCATTTTGCGTAATGTTGGCTAGATCTCAGTATTCTCAGAATACCGCTACGCTGTCCCATCTGGCGCAAAACCATAAGATGGTCAGCTCCGGAAATATTGGCACCCTTGGTAAAGATGGGTAAAAAATAAAAAGGTTATGAAAATTAGCTTAATCTTGATAATATGAGAGGAATCTAACCTTCAATAAGATATATATATATATAGATAGATATAGATAGATAGATAGATAGTTTTGACCCATCTTTACCCAGGGTGCCAATAATTCTGGAGCTGACTGTACATATCGATGATGGGTTTGTTGAGCACACAGCCTTTGGGAACAGCACTGTGTTTTTAGGAGAGCGTGTGTGTCGTAAAGCTGGCATGATGGGGGCAGGCTGTGCCCGCCTCTCTCCGTCCTGCCGTGTGTCGGGTCGTAACTCTCCTCCGTTCCGACTCTGCCTATGTTCTCGGGCCCGCCGTCGCCGTGGCAACGCAGAAGGGAGGTTTAACCCTAGGTCATCCGCGGCCCAAGGACGGTTCTCCGTGGAAGACGGGCACATGGAAGTTAGCTTTAGCATCTGTCGGCCATAAACGTTTTGTTTTATGGGCGTAAACAAGAGAGCACAATTATGCCTTTCTCGCCTCCTTTCTCCCGCTGCAGTGCGCAGACAAAGGGCGAGATGCACCAGGCTTTAAACTTGGAAGTGAATGGATGTGCCGCCTGCTGCCTTCACACAGCAGACAGTTTAATTGCAGAGCCGAGTTCATGTGCTGAAATTCTGGCCGTGTTAACGCCCCCCCGCAGCCCAGATGCCTCGAATGGCCCAGTTCACATGGGCACAACATGGCCGCTCATATCCACCCACCGATTCATATTCATTGTTGGGGTACGCGTTAGACAGAGTAAGACATGCCCGATCAAACCAGACGGCTCTTTCCTTTTGTGATGCCATATTTGTGTGCGTCAGGAAATCCTTGCCAGGAATGTTGGGTTTTTTTTGCATATTTTTCACAGCATGGCCTCAGGCAGCTGATAGTAATTCACTCATATGGGTCTTAGTGCCTGACACGTTTACTGTTAAGAGAATAGAGCCTGTAGAAAACAATCTTACTAAACTAAAAGTAAATAGTATCTTTTGAAACTAAAATGGAAACTAACAAACTGCCCAATTAAAACTGATAAAATTTCAAAATGAAGACGAACAAACGACACTGACACTGGTTACACACAAAACTGTAACGGTGGCGATTTGATTATCTCAGTAAACGTTTCTTACGTTTGTTAATGGGTTCTGCGTTACTCACTACATTCTTTAGGAATAATTTCTATGCAAATCCTGTGAACACGGGATCTGTGAGGTCATATACATGTGCGGCTTCGCTCACGAGGACCTCTAGAATAAAGCCTTTATTCATATAAATATATATAAATATAAAGAGCCACCTTACATAAAGGCTTTACACCGTATTGCCAATCTCTCCTAGCACTAATGCATAGCGGCTGATGAGAACGCTGTCGCTTTCTATTTAATGACTTGCCCTGCATTCACTCCAGCACTTAACTCATCGCTGGTGTCATTCCAGGTTTGTCTGGTGCGCCGGCTGCTTTCGCTTGTGGGTGTGGCTTGTTCGGCTTTTAAAGTTCAAATGAGAAATGGGTGTGACCAAAGCATATATAGTGCACTTTGAACTTTGTATACGTCATAATCTTGGGTTGATTTGAAATGCTTTTTATTTTATTTTATATATTGTAAGAAATCCTAGGTGAAGATGAGACACTGGCGACTCGGAACCAAAGAATTCGGCGCGGCGTGTTATGATTGGTCCGAGAAATTTACTAGGGCTTATCGTCATAATTTGTTGCTTTACGGCGGCATCTGATTTGCATAAAATTGCGCATATCGAAGTTCACAGGAAACTGTCGCTGTTTCTATCTAGTGTGAACTCAGATCTGCTAGTTTTGATATCGGCTCGAGCGTCGACACGGTGTCCAGCACAGGCCCTCAGTTTTTATCCAGTCTGACCAGCCGTCCTGACTCTTCAGCTCATATTACCGTGTGGATTCCGTGTCGCTGTTTGAAAGTAAAACGTTTTTGTGTCAGCAAGGTCGAAGACTTCCCGTCAGTGCCCTAGTTTACAGCGCCGTTGTTTGTTAAGGGTGTCATGGTGCGTGCCTTTAAACTCAAGTGCTGTCGCATCAAACAATAAAAGGCTTTTACTAGCCCGTGTCATGTTGTGGCATGCCACCGGAGACTAGACATCAGTAATTCATTACTATCATGGTTGGTATTGTGCGTTAACAAAGAGACAGGTCGATGCAGACGCGCCTTTTGGCGTTGTGGAGGCGCTACGAGATGAACACGTCACTTTGGCGAAAAGCAATTTCTTTGGTGGAGTCGGCGAATTGGTTTAGTGAGCAGTTCTGCAGACTTGCTTTAGTTGTAGTATCAAGGCCATCAAGATTTGCTTGCTGTCATACTGTGCCTGGTATTTAGTGTTTAAAACTGGGGAATAGTATGATTTTTCTCGCTGAAACATTTCATTCGAGGGCTCTGAAATATGTGTGTGTGTGTGGTGTGTGGTGTGTGTGTGTGTGTGTGTGTGTGTGTGTGGTGTGTGAGGGGTGAGACAGAACTGACACGCCTCACTCTTGTAGTTATAATGTGCTTGGAGAACTCTGGGTTTAGAGAATATCTGGTTGCATCTGTGACATCTAGAGTTTCAGCTGTAGTCTTAGTGAAGATTATTGCCTCTTTTGTTTAAAAAAAAAAAAAACCCCATTACTAATTTCTACCGATGAAATACTTGATTTCCCCAGAGGCTTTCACTGCCCCTTTGGGTAATATAGACTAGAGGTCCCCAACCACTGTGTCGTGGACCGGTACCTGGCTGTGGGTTCTTTGTAACTGAGTCGCAACAGCGCATCTGTATATGTCCAAATATGCGCTCGCTCACTCTGTGTCTTTTTTCACACTCGCACGCTGATTATAAGGATAACAGGATTCATGAACTCACAGGTGCAGGGCGTGGATTTGTTGAGGAGTGGCTGCTGGAGCAGCAAAGGCTCTTTCAAATAACTGCCAAGCTCGTTTCCTCCTTCTTCTTCTTCTTCTTCATTGACGTGAGAGGCTTAATTTGATTCCTAGTGAAAATCTAAATGTAGCCTAAAAGATTGAGAAGATCCCGAAGACCGACGCTCCACATTCATTTCATTTAAAAATGGCCCGCAAAAATGTTCCCCGTGACACTGACCCAGCCTCCCTCTTCTTTCCCCTCTGCCGCCCACACGCTGTTGTGTCAAAAACGTTGTGGGCTGCGGTTTGATCCACGCTGGTAAAAAAAAAAAAAAAAAAAACCTTCGGGAACCCTTGATGCAGAACATCCAGACTTAATTTGCTTTCTGCAGAGATTCAGTTCTCCAAAGGCCTTTTGCTGACCTCAATGTGCCTTTTCTCATCACATGTTCATTCATTAGGACGCGTCTGCTTGACTGTAATTTAGGTCGCGTGCGCAGAACGTCTGCGTATTTGCAAATAACTGAAGCGGAATCAAATTTTTTAAAATGATGCCGATCCTGCCAGAGAGATGGAGCGAGTAAGCACATGAGCGCATTAGTGCGTGCCTCTCCTCTTTCTGCCGCTCTGTCATGTGCTTCCTGGTTACGAGGTGCGACATGGAGGTCGGGCACGGCCCTTAATCACTCCACTGACTCACACTGGCGGCTGTCTCTGTAGAACAACGTCAATACTCCATGATTACATGACCCAGAGTCTTACCCAGAGTCTTCGGTGCTCCCCCGCTTTACTTGGTGTTCTTAAAGTCCGCTGATGCACTGACGTACGTGCATGCCGTCAATATCGAGCAGTCAGTCAGCACTTTCTCCGTCCACGGTGAGAGATTTAAGCGAACGTGGAATCCACTCTGCAGCTCAATGAGAGCACTGCTGGGGCTGAAAATAAATCTGCTAGCTCGCACAGAAAGGAGGTGCACGCATGTCCTTCTTTTCCTTCTCGTTCTGAAACTGGGCACCTGCTGGTCCTGGTTTAGGGAAGGGTTTAGCCTTTTGGTGTTCGCGCCTGTGGTACCGTTTTATAACACGGCACAGAGATGATTACTTCTTGAGACTGTTAAGAGGTTAGAGAAGAGGTTTGCGGCGTGACCATCCTGACCGATCTCCAACGCTCCACATTGGTGTTTCTGTGAGGGTTTTTGATTCGTCGTGGTATTCAAATGGTTCTGGGCAAATTAACATGACGCATCAAGAGTTCTGCAGTTCATTCTACATGTATTGCGAGGCATATCGCCATCACACTGTGTGCCACCACAGTCGCAATATGGCGTTTAGTCCATATGTCATGTAGCTCTAATTCTAGCTGTCCAAGGCTTTGTTCACACCGGGCAAATCTGGTATTTATTTCCTAAATCCGATTTGTAGACTGACTGTCTGCATTGCAAACTACATGTGACAAAACCTGATTGGTTTGTTTGGTTATTATAGTAACGACCAAGGTGTGTGTGTGCGTGTGTGTGTGTGTGTGTGTGCGTGCTAACTGCAGTAGTGCGGTCCAGGCTAAAGTTGGCTAGTTAGCTACCAACATGGAGATTTCTCTGTGGATTATGCTCTACATAAAGACACATTGTTCAGTAGCGTTCATGGATGTATTCTGCGCAGACAACCGTGATAAAAGCGGACGAGTTTTTTAAACAAAAAAAGGATATAGGCTACCTCTTTGTTTGTTTCGGGCCCAGGCTCCTCCCTGGTCCTCGTTTTGGTCATGTTGGTCACGGCAGGAACAAAGCGTTGCAAATTTATGACGTCAAGAAACCGATGAAATGGTGAAAAATGATGAAAACAAAAGAAAAAAATGATTTGACTGGTCAAATTGAAAGGGCAAGTCCAGAAATGTCCGATACGCCAAAAAAAACCCTCAAAAAGCCTGTCTGAACATAACCTTTGTATGCAAGAACGTGTAACTGACGTAATTGATGCCTTTTGTTAAAATTGGATACCTAAACACATTGCGCACTATTGTCAAAAAATAGCCAACACAGCTGCATGCTTGCGGTCTATTTATTGACGATATTTGCCTTGAAAAAGTAAATACTGATACTTATACTGAACCACTGTGTTGATATTATACATTATGCATTAATTGTAGGGTCTTCTTTTTTTTTTTTTGCCTGAGCGGGAGGAACTAATACGTCCTTCTAATCATCCTGTGGTATGTTGCATCCTCACGGATCCGTCTCTGGACCTGATGACCGTGGCCCAAACTCGGACCTTCATTAGCCGAGCTATTTGATAGGAATTTAAGACGTGCTGTGTGTACTGAGGATCTGAACTGTTGGCCTTTATAACCAAGAATCTACCCATGCAGCTATGCAGGCGTGCCAGCTGTCTCTGGGGAAATGAGTACAATATGTGGGTGTGTGAGAGAGGAAAGGGACAAGTGTGTGTGTGTGTGTGTGTGTGTGTGTGTGTATGTGTGTGTGTGCGCACTGTGCAGCAGCTGCAGATGCAATCCTCACACTGTCAGCGCACCCTCAAATAAGCAGCCGTGTTTGACTCGCCCAGAAGCGCAGATGAAGCCAATGCTGAGTAGCGAGGATTTGGAGGACCACTGACTCGCATCTGATGAGTAATAGACAGTAACCTAAAGTGTGTGCACTTGCGCCGATCCTCTCGCCTGGTTATGATTGGTCTCACCTGCCACAAAGCTATTTTGGGGTCATAATAACCGTATGCTTTACTATGAGTGTCGACATGAATCGTAAGTGGGTCATACAGCGAAGACGGTAAAAAGATCTAGATTTTCTGCACAAATTGCTCCTTTTTAAAAAGAAATCACCATTTAAAGTCATGCAAAACCTTTTAAGACCATGTTTTGTTTTCTCTATGGAATAACACATGGCTTGATGTGGCCACAGCTATGAGCGTGCAAATCGGGAATGCCCCTTTCTCCTGGAAAACCGCCGTAATAATGCAAGTTATATTTCATGCAGAGTTATATTTCAGTTTGTTCCGTCACATGTTCAACACTAAATCAGTTTTTCCAATTAGATTTTCAGCTCCTCGTTTTTCTTACAAGAAAAAGATTTTATTTTATTTTTTTAAATGAAATGCTTTAAATTATTTCAGCATTTAATCATAAACACAATTTATTTCTTGTTGGGTTTCGTTTCACGAACATCATGTACAGCATTTTACACAGGCTGTGTTATTTTTCTAACACCATAACGACTGGAGAGCTGCTGATTTTTTATGATTTTATGAATGCCAGCATTACCAAAATGGTGCCGTATATAATCTGCATAGTGACGGTATTTTTTTGATATTGTAATCGATAATAAAAGCCATTGTTTATAGGAGAATGTAAATATTTTTCAAGATCAGAGTTCTCCTCATTTGTTCTCCAGTTCCTGTATGAGGGGATGAGGGTCTCATCAGGGGTTTGTCTGGATGGTCCTGATAGGACTCGGTGAAAGTCGCTAAAGTAATGACTGTTTGGTTAAGGAGGTGCTCCAGCTTCAAGCTGCGACCATGAGTCAGAGTGTATCCTACCACACACACACACACACTCTCTCCAGAGACCTTGCTTTGTCTCTCTCTCTCTCTCTCTCTCTCTCACACACACACACAGCTTTTCCTTCGGCTGTGGTGAATCCAGAGGACCAACAGAACAACAAAACCATCTGACCTTTTATAGGCGTCTTGTAAAATGTGCCGGTTCTGTACCTGAAATAGAATTTGATTCTTTGACATAATGTAGGACCGAAGCACAGAGACTTTTAAATGAGGGTCTGTGGGGAAACTTGGAAAAGGTTTTGGAAGAAGTGCGTCTCATTGATGGCCATTTTGTGACACAGAACAGCGATAGGAACTAAGAAAAGGCAGTTTTCTGTCTCCATCTTCACTCGGTGGCAACTGATTTTTTTTTTTTACACAGACTCTGGCCTATTTATCTCCAGACGGTTTATTTTATAAAAAAATGTTGTACCATACCAGCTCGGTCTCATTCAGCGGACGGCCCCCGGCACCCTGACACGTCCCTCAGGGGGCCGATTCTCTCCCGGCTATTTCTGCAATGTGACGAGCGACTTTATTGTTCCGCTTGTTATCCAGTGAGTGAGCTTTGCGAGACATGGCCTGATTTTAAACGACAAGCCGAGCCTGGGGTCACTGGAACCAAAACAGTGCGTTTCTTTTGCCAGCATTCTGCTCTGCTCTGTTCTGCTCTGCACTTCCTGCATGTGCTTCACTGGCTCAGCGAATTACACACAGCAGTTCAGAAGACGAGAAAACACCTTTTTATTGGACTTACCTGATTTTGGAGCACAGAGAGAGAGAGAAAAGAAATCAATAAATAAAAAGTATGGTTAATTCCCATCAGCTCATCCAAGAGCTTAAACTTTACACCGCAAGATATTGACGGCCAGTGAAGATTAAAGACCCATCATTTTGGATTGGCAAGTCGTTCAGCATCTCCTCGCCATACGGGTCTTCACGTCTGTGTTTTTTTATTTTATTATAAAGCTCCTTATGCACCGATACAAACACAATAAGCCTTCCAGCAGCCTTCTTTAACTAAAGATCAGGAAATTATAACCTCATTTTGGTCAGTCAGTTTTAACACATCTGAAAGAAAAGAAAACAAAATGCTAAAATTGGGCTCTCACAGAATGACGTTTTCAGACTTGGTGTGCAAGTGGCCATTCAAATGGCGCATGTGTCGAATGTGTGCAATAGTGTTGGAGGTGGTTCAATACTTTTTTTCAATGCCGCAACGTGGCAAACAATTTCACACTTTCAATACTTCCGAGTCTTTATTTAAAGAGGCTACTGTTACGTTTGCATTTAACTGCTGTGCAAACAACTCACATGTGCTCCTTGTAAAGCTTAAACACCAAGGGCTGCAAATAGGCTTTTTAGTACTCGTGAATTATCTTTAGCCTAATTTAATTTTTAATTTTTAAATAAGCGTGGTAACATACTGGGGTTCAAAACACCAAGACCAACACCGTAACCTAAAATTATGACCTGATAGTGAAACCCGGTGGGAAAAGATTGTGTTTTCAGGGTCATTAGCGTATCTAAAACATAAAACATACAGGTGAAGAGTTTTATTTAGTAACGTATGAGCAGAAATAATCAACATGTAAAGAAAACAGAAGTACAGACTGCTAGAGTCCATTTTAGATTTGTTTTAAACACGCGTGATGAACGGGTTGGGTTTTTTTTCAAATGGTTTTTGGGGGCCATGTTTTTTATTTGTATTATTGTTTTGGTATTGGGAAATGTGATAGTTTTCTTGGTATTGGTATCAGAGTCTTAAGAGTATTCGAGTTCGAATCACTATCCAGCAGACATGTTTTGTAATGATCTGAACCTGGAAATCCCTTTTTATAAATAAATAAAAATAAAATAAATAGAGATTAGCGTCCTTTATCACTCTTCCACAGTATTGTTTGGGTATATAGGTCATTGTGTTCATGCGGGGTGCCGTGTGAAGCAATCGAGTTCTCCTCGAGACGCAGCACGGCTCTGATTCAGAGCTCCCGATGTGTATTTACTCTGCCCTCCCAACCCTCTCTCGCCGAGTGATGTCTTTGTGTTCAGGTCCACTGAGCAAAGTGCAACCGATGACATGCACTCAGGGGTTGGTTATTTTTTATTTATTTTTTTTTTTGCTAAATAGGAGCTCAGATCCTGGGTCCTAGTGCATGTTAATGTTGCTGGTAATAAGCTATTTTGGTCCAGTGGTGTTCACAGGATGTGCGTCATTCGTTTATATATATATATATTAGATTCTTGTCTTTGTGCATGAAACTGTCAGTTGACGGCGTGAGCATGTTTTTAAACGTGCACTCTCCTCTTTCCACATGTGTGAACACTGTGCCATGTGGGAATGTCCTGTAGCAGGAGTCAGCCCAAGGTAATCTAATCTCTCTTTAAAACATCCCTTAATGCATCCTGCCCTATTAATGAATCATATGAGCGGATAAATGGAGACGTGTACCTTTTGTTTATCTCTCTGGGTTTTTTTTTTTTTCCTGGCCTCTAGGTTTTTGCCTACGACTACTGTTTCTGGACCATGGATGAATCCGAAAAGGAAAAATATGCAGGTATGTGTCCCGGTATCATCCTGTTTTGCCAATCAGAAGCCTTTATTTACAGATAAGGCCTCTTCTTGGTATGAAGGCTGTACATAATGTTTTTTTTAATGCACAGTTTTATGAAGGGTTTGCTGCCATTACTGTATCCGAGAGTCCTAGAAGAACAAATATAACCGGTTTCTAAGCACGTGACTTCCAACGGTTGTCATATAAGCAAAGATTTGTTGATGGTCTCTGCTGCTGTACCGATGCTTATGCTTCTTTAACCCTTTGTTGCAGGTCAAGACGTGGTGTTTCAGTGCCTGGGGGAGAGCCTTTTGCACAATGCCTTCCAGGGCTACAACGCCTGCATCTTCGCGTACGGGCAGACCGGTGAGACGCGCTCGTTACGTAGCCCATCATCCCACAATGTCATCACTGCTTTCTGCCTCGACGGTCATTTTTATTGATATTTTGCAGCGTAGTCAGTCAACCCAGATGTATTTATTTGCACTAACCGGGCCAGTAGGCGAGCATGGATGGAGTTCTGACCAGATTTCAGTCTCTAGCTCTCGGTTTTTGTGCTCTTTAAACTCAATTTAAAGACCGAAATTAAAATGGACCCTTTCTTACCTTGTTAAACGTGTGGAAACCCTGAAACGCGCATGAAAGGTGCGTCTTTTCCTCTGTACTGGTGTCTCACCGCCCGCGTGTCTTCGCTGTAACCTAGGCTCGGGGAAGTCGTACACCATGATGGGTTCTGCAGACCAGCCGGGTCTGATCCCGCGGCTCTGTAGCTCGTTGTTTGAGCGCACGCTGCAGCACCAGAGGGAGGAGGAGAGCTTCACCGTGGAGGTCTCCTACATGGAGATCTACAACGAGAAAGTGCGCGACCTCCTCGACCCCAAAGGGTGAGCACCACCATCACACCACATGTCATTTGTTATCGATGACCACGAGCACGGCTCACTTTTGGGCCCGTAATCACCCGACGAGCTCTTTTATGACTCGACGTAGCAGGCTTTGGATCGTCTGCAGCTGTTCGATCTTTAATCGGGATGAGAAAATCACAGTTAGGGGTTTTATGGATGACGTTAAAGATGTTGAAGGCGACCTGTAATCATATGAAGACCACAGAAAATACCTCTGATCCTCAATATTGCCATGCTGCTCAGCTTGGCTGAGGTTTCCTTAAAAGGCAACTCGCGAGGCAATACCTGGTTTCAGTAGTGTGTTTGGGGTCAGCTGATTGGGAAGGGGAGGTGCTTGTAGAGTAAAGTTTTCGTTGCGATTCACCTCGTAGGCAGCGGAGGGCTCTAAAAAAATGACAAACCGCTCCTTTAATGTTTGGCGTTCCGGATGATTAACTTTGCCAGTTCTTCACAGGAGTCGGCAGGCCCTGAAAGTACGAGAACACAAAGTTCTGGGGCCGTACGTGGACGGACTCTCTCGGCTTGCTGTGGCTAACTACAAGGTAATAACGTGGACAGGCAATGGCAATCTCATTATAATCACCTTTTACGATTTTTAGCAAACATTTTATTAAATTTTTTGCAAAACAAAATGTCAGGGTTTGCTTTTTTTATATTGTTTTCTCTCTAGTTTTGTTCAGCCAAAACGAAGATACCTGTAACATCCAGCAAGGGTCAATATATAGAGTGACTCAATGACCCCATGGCTGGGCTATGCTTGCTTATTAAAGATGATTACTCCTATGCGTGTTCGAGCACATTAGATAATGGATGTCTCGCATAATAGACTGCGCGACTGGTAATTATGCGTGATGAACGTACTTCACTACAGCGCTTTGCAAATTAGCCGTTAGCGTGGTCACTTGTGCACATTTGTACGAATATCATTAGGATTTAGTGTAGGATTTAGGATTTTGTTGACTTAAAAAAAATAAAAAGCTGCATAAAATACAGTTTCTTAATTGTTATCGCAGCATTTGCCTTTGCGACACTCATGTCGCCTGTAATATGCAAATGAAGCCTGGAATATGCAAATGAGCCTCCTTCTGATACCCCCGAGGGTTCACATGCCACGTTACGACACAACAGCGTTTATTTTAATATGTTGTAAGGCATGTCGCAATCACAATGTGCTGTTTTCCGATAACTTTATTTTAAAGACGGTTCTATAATCATTGTCTATAATGAATATTTTGGCGTTATTTTTAATCTAAACTGTGATTTTCATCCTAAGTGATGACAAACCACGCACTTTTTTTAAAATTATTTTTTATTATTAAAAACGGTGCTGTATCTTTATTGCACAGATGGTTTAAACAATTGTGAACATTGACGGAGAAGAAGTATATGAAGGATTAGCGAAAGTGATATCGGAGGAACTTCTCCCTTCCTCTCTCTCTCTCTCTCTCTGTTTACCCTAAAGGACATCGAGTCATTAATGTCCGAGGGGAATAAATCTCGCACTGTGGCTGCCACCAACATGAACGAGGAGAGCAGCCGCTCCCACGCCGTGTTCAACATCATCCTCACACACACACTCCGAGACCTGCAGTCCGGGGTAAGGCCTAGCCCAGATGATGTCATCGTTCTGCCAGTGTTTGCCTCTCTCCTTATCAGTGGAAATGTGCTTTAACCCTGTCTAGTCCTCTCGGTGTATGTGCAGTCTGTTTCACTTCCTCCTCCGTTTTGCCCAAACTAACAGCAGTAGGGATGGGAACGTAATGTAAAAAAAAAAAATGATGCATTGTGGGCCTATTTAAAATAAAATTAAAATTAAAATTATTGAAAAATATTAATAGTACCTTTTTCTGATGGGAAAAATAAACACTAGACAAGGACTGTCAAATTTTCTGTGTT